>WNYC01000002.1:0-380876 GCA_021396375.1 Sporothrix mexicana
ATAATTCTCTATATTCCCGCCCAAATAAAAATAAAAAAAAAAAAAAAAAAAAAAAAAAAAAAAAAAAAAAAAAAAGAAGTATATCCTTTTGGCTTTCTGTGGACTCATTTTGTGCTGGCTCGTTACTGTCGAGAATAAACTTGACGCTTAAAGCGAATGGTGTAATCCGATTCGCTAATGCTTCTGGTGAAATCGCTTCACTTGGAAATAGGCATAAAATATGTATGTTGTTGATGTAGTTTGATATAAACGAATAAAAACGGGGAATGTCGAGTGACGCCTGACTGATGTGGCAGTCGACGGTTAAAAAGAGAACAAAAATCAAAGAAAAGCAAGAGAATGTCCAAAATACGCTTCCAACCAGGAGACCAAAACCAGGAGTCCAAAATATGTAAACCAAAACAGAAAATCAAACAAAACACAAAACTACAGAGTACGGCCTGTTATTCACCCCCTACCCCAAGAGCTTGCTCCAGAAGGACGCCGGTTTCGACTTGGCGGCCTCGAGCGGCTCGGGCGACTCAATGGTCGTGCTCCATGCCTCCTTGCCGTTGACAAACAGGCGGTACTGCAGCCGGCTGGCTTCGGCGTCAACCGTCTCAACATCGGACGACGAGGGAGGCAGGATGGTGACGGCGCCAAACTTGGAGTTGCCGCGGTAGATGTAGGCCAGTTTGACGTCTTCGCTGCCCAGCTGGAAGTAGCTCGGGATGGGCGAGTAGAACTGGCTCAGCGGGCTGGCCGAGAACTCGTGGACGGCGACACTGGGGGGCCAGCGTGCAGGCACAGGCGAGGACTCGTTGGCGGCCGGCGGCGGGAACTTGGTGGCAGCAAACTCATGGCGGTCGCCAGACAGGACAACCACGCCAACGCCCTGGAGACCCGCATCCCACATGGCTTCCAAGATCACCTGGCGCTCCACGAGGAACCCGCCCCACGTGTCGCGCGTGTTAATGCGCCAGTTTTTGGTGAACGGCACCGACGACGCCACAATCTTCCACTTGATGCCGCGCGGCTCGGGCCGGCGCAAAAACGCCAGGAAATCCTCGAGCTGCTCGGCGCCAAGCATGGTCTTGTTGGCGCTGTCAAAGGGCAGCGAGTTGCTGGAGCGGTGCGTGCGCGTGTCCAGCATAAAAAAGCTGGCCGGGCCCTGCGAGAACTCAAAGTACGTGGCACCGGCACGCGCACCGCGCAGCAAACCGCTGGCGCCCGCCTGGCGCGCCAGTGGTGGATTTGCCGCCGCGTGGTAGTGGTGGTAGGGTTCCACGGCAGCCTGGTAGATACCCGTCTGGCGCTTGTCCCAGTCGTTCTTGATTTCGTGGTCGTCCAGCACATGGATCCAGCTCAGGTTCTGCGCAATCGGGTTCCAGTCGGGCGACGCATAGACCTGGCGGTACTTTTGGCGGTAGTCGCTGACCGTCTTGCCCCACCAGCGCGGGACGTCGACGTAGACAAAGTCACCCAGGAACAGCATGAACTGGGCACTGAGAGAGGGGAGCACCTTGGCCAGGTGGCGCGTGCCGGGGATGGCCAGAGGGTGGTCCAAGGGCGTGTAGGGAACCCGGGAGACCATGCACGAGGTGGCCACAAAGGTAAAGCTGCCGTTGTTCAAGTCGGGCACCTGGCCCGCCTTGGGTCCCGACGTAAAGTGGCCCGAGTGGCCGTTGGATGTGCGCCATTCGTAGCCACGCTGCGACGGGTGGCCGAGCTTGACGTTGAGCACGACCGTGTAGTCGGTGCTGTTGTCCGTGTAGCGCATGCCGCCAGCGGGCTGCCACGTGGGGAGCTCAAACGGCGGGTTGGCGTCCTTCAAACGGATCTCCATGGACACGGGCATCTTGGACTGGTCGGGCTCGCGAATCAAAAACTTGGCGTGGGTGTTGGAGACGTAGCCAAGGCGCACAAACGAGAGGTCCTCGCCGGTGATGGCGTGCTCCGAGTAGAGGCGGTCGGCCACGAGAGCCACGAGCAGGACGTTCGTCAGGACGGCCAAGAACGACAAGAGCTTGCTGGGGCTCGGGAAGCCTAAAAACAGAGCACGGAAGCCATGGAGGGGCTTCGGCCGGACAGCCATGGATCTAGTAATGTCGACGTCCTCCTCCTCGATGCCGTCGCCGTCCTCGTCAATAATGGCCGTATCCGTCACCACAACGTCGACTTCCTTGACGATTTCGAACTGTGGCTCAGACAAGTAGCTGAGAATAAAGGAGGGGATGTTGATGCCCATGAGGGCGAACACAAGAGGGGGGATGAACTGTGAGAGCGGGTCAGTGGGAGCAAGCTTGGCAGCAGACGAGACACAGGGGTGCACTCACAGGAATCAGTGCCCATCGTAAGAAAAAGTAGGATCCAATTCGGATCAGAAGCGACGACGCCGCCGCGATCTTAGTCTGGACCGTCATTGTCGTCAACGTGGGTGTCGCGACCGTTGTGGATCTCGTAAGCGGCCCGGTGCGAGCAGAGACGAGACCTCGCCCGACTTAAGTAAAGGTCGGCAGCTTTGTTGACAGTATATGTCGTCTTGTATTCTGTTTTCGTTCTTCTAGTTTCTGCTGTCAATTTCGAGTTCTAAACGTTGCCTGGTGATGCGCCGGTTAATATCGTTGCGTAGTCGTCGTTGAGCGCCGGCAGAGCTCAAGGGGCGATTATAAACATGTGCGGATTTCAGGTGTTTGAAGGAATATTCTAAACCAGTTGAAAAGTGAAGTTGAAAGAGTGAAAGTTGGGAAATCGAAACCCGAGAAGGTGAATTGGAAAGAATAAAGAAGCGAAAAGCGAAATTACGTCGACATACGAATACGGAAGGTCAAACGGTTTTCTTCGACAGGTCGAGGGAGGTGGAAGGTGCAGAGGAGGGTGCTGAGACACGGCTGTGGAGACAGCTGTTACAGGCTGTTCTTTCTCTCCAAATTGTCAATGATATCATTGTGTTTGGTGCCCTGTCTCCCTGTGGCTGATTCAGGCAGGACCAAAACCGACCAAAACTGGGCCTGGCCTGGCCATTGACAGTTGCTCCAGGCCAATGCCGTCAAGCTTTTGGCGGCCGTGTCGTGTCGCGTTTTCCCCTGTAAGCCCATTGGCCAGAGCTGCTTCGATCTGATGTTAGCGTGCTGGAGCTCTTTCTGTTCGTGCCTGTCTCTTCGATCTCTCCAGGGCAGTTTCCCCCTTTGATGTGCTGTAGCGCCAAAACGAGCCCCCACTTTCCCTCTTCAACTGTTCGTCTGGGTGCCCCTGAACGAGATTTTGCTAGACGGGCTGGGAAATTGAATAATCCGCTAAAGCCTAAAGCTGACGGGGAGCTCTTTTGCGCTACTGGTCCAGCACTTTACAGGGGGTGGGCCAGGCTAGGGGAAAGCGTGTCCAGTTCCAGAAGCAATCCCTTTTCTCGTTCCCGTTTCTCGCGCCGCGTTGTGGGCTATCACCAAAATCCCCTTTTTGATCATTGTCGATTTGACAACTCCATCACGACTCCCCATCTCGACACCGGCTCCCATCTCCCCGGACGACCTCTACACAAGCATATACAATGCGGATTTCAACGATGCTGACCGGCCTTGCGGCCTGGTTTGCGACGGACGTGACGGCGACGGCCCTGACCTACAAGCTCGCAGCAGGCGAGAAGGCGTGCTTCTATGCGCAGGCGCCGACCAAGGGCGAGAAGATTGCCTTTTACTTTGCGGTAGGTGACGACGACTGACCAGAAAACTGAAACCATCGGCTGACAACCCAGGTCCAATCCGGTGGCTCGTTCGATGTGAACTACGAGGTCACGGATCCCAACGGCAAGATCCTGCTCGAGGGCCTCAACGAGCGCCAGGGCGACTTTGTCTTTACCGCCAACGAGATTGGCGAGCACAAGTTCTGCTTCAACAACGAGATGAGCACGTACACCGACAAGTACGTCGACTTTGAGATTTCGGTAGGCCACCCCGACTAAACCAATTGATATCTTGATTTCAATACATCGTTCGCGTGACTTGTATCCTCGCTGACCCCCGCCTCCCAGGTCGAGAACGAGGCCCGCGTTGCCCTTCCGTCGAAGCAGGGCAGCTCCAACGAGCAGACCAGCGCTCTGTCCGAGACCGCCTTCAAGATCTCCGGCCAGCTGTCCACGATCACCCGCAACCAAAAGTACTTCCGCACGCGCGAGAACCGCAACTTCAGCACCGTCCGCAGCACTGAGAAGCGGATTATCAACTTCAGCTTCATCCAGTCCGGCCTGATTGTCTGCATGGGCGCCCTGCAGGTCTTTGTCGTGCGCTTCTTCTTCCAGGGCGCACGCAAGGGCTACGTATGAACAGTTCGCAGCGGCACGCCACAGATTGGGACGCCCAACGAAACCTTTTTCTTCTTCATTGTGTTATATTGTTTCCCTTTTCTTCATGGGCGGGATGCAAACTGGCGTACGGCATAAAAACGAACAGCGAAAAACGAAAGAGACGGAACATGCGGATTCAGATTCAGATTCAGATTCAGATGGAGGAGAAGGACAGGGGAGCGCAACTGCTGGGGTTCCAACGTGTACAAATACCACGAGAGGAACATGTTTAGAAGGAGACAAGACGGAGTACACCCGCATATTTAATTCAGCCACATATTATGATGATTTTCTTGGACGCTCGAAGCTCGTGAATCGCAAGCTCAATATCAACACGTAAACTCATGTCACGTGATGTCAATTTGTAGCTCCTGAGATACGCCTTGAACTTGGGCATTAACGCGACTAAAGATATGGATAACATTCAAGGAGTCAGGTACATCTTTTCATTTACTTGACTGTCAATATTATTTGGCAATTGACAGATATTCAGCGCTGATACAGCGGGACTGGCAGACACATGTAAATGACCTGAGGACACAGTGCAGATGACAGTGCTTGCTGCTTCCTTGAACAGTACGAAAGGCTGGCTGTGGCCCCACAAAAAAATACCAATCTCGTTCTCAACCGCGTGAAGTCAACTTTGCCTTGCAGGCACCACCATCATCATTAGTTTTTGAACGACAACGCAAACGTGCCCGTCGCCAACGTCGCTATCTCTCTGCCTCAGCAACCCCTACGATAGACGTTAATATAGAAGACGCGACATACGATACCCTGCTTTGGCGATTCGCCTGCGACTTTCCTCAGGGATACGCGACTTCAACGGGACAAACGAAAAGCAAACGCAGTCCTGACACTCGACGACATCTCCGACCCTCCACATCACACGCCGCACACACCACGCGCAATGGCCTTTGCGTCGTCGCTGGCGCAGTCGCTGCCGAAGCCCAAGTACACGGGCGAGGAGGAAGAGGCGCCGGCACGGGCGGCACAGCGGGGACCGCGGATTGTGAGCGCGGCCGACCTCGATGCGGAAACCCAAATAGTCCTCAAGAAGCGGGCGACCGTCCCTCCCTACGGCCGGCGGCGAGAATGGCGGCCACGAAACGTTGAAGATTTCGGCGACGGCGGTGCGTTCCCCGAGATTCCATTTGCCCAGTATCCCCTGGATATGGGGCGCTCAGGGAAGGATGCTCAGTCGACAAAGAGCAATGCGCTGGCGGTGCAGGTCGACGGGGAGGGCAAGGTCAAGTACGACGCGATTGCACGACTGGGCCACACGGACGGGCGGGTGATCCACACGTCGTTCAAGGACCTGATCCCGCTGCGGCAGCGCGCCGAGGCTGGCGACCTGAATCTGGACCGACCGGACCAGGAATCGGTGGCCGAGACGACGGAACGCACAAAGAACGCGCTGGCGGCACTGGTGAGCGGCGCCGTGGCGGCCCAGAAGCCCAAGACGCTGGCACACATGGGCGGCCAGCGGAAAGAGGCGACATATGTGCGGTACACGCCGGCATCGCAGTTTGGCGACAGCAGCAAGAAGCAGGACCGCGTGATGAAGATTGTGGAGCGGCAGCGGGATCCCATGGAGCCGCCCAAGTTCAAGCACAAAAAGATTCCCCGAGGGCGTGAGTACCCCCGTCCCCGATTTATCTACTATTGTGCACCATTTACTGACGTTGAACAGCCCCCAGCCCGCCACCGCCGGTTATGCACAGTCCGCCGCGTAAACTCACCGCGGCGGATCAAGAAGCATGGAAGATTCCTCGTAAGTCTCCCTGTACATTACCGAGTGTTGATACAGCCCTTGGCCACATACTAATTCTTGCTGTTTAGCGCCCATTTCCAACTGGAAGAACCCCAAGGGCTACACTGTGCCCCTCGACAAACGCCTGGCCGCGGCCGGCAAGGGCCTGGAGGACGTCACGATCAACGACAAGTTTGCGCAGTTCTCGGAGGCGCTGTTCATGGCCGACCGGCACGCGCGCGAAGAAGTGCGGCAGCGCGCGCAGATGCAGCAGCGGCTGGCCGAGAAGGAGAAGCTGCAAAAGGAGGAGCACCTGCGGGAGCTGGCACAGCAAGCACGGGCCGAGCGTGCGGCAGCAGCGGGACCGTCAAGAAGGGGCCGCTCAAGATCTCGCTCGTCCTCTGGCAGCCGCAGCAGTTACAGCCGCGCGCGGTCAGGCTCACGGTCGTCCTACGACAGACGCGACCGCAGTCGCAGCAGAAGTGGCGACCGCAGCAACGACGAGGATCGCGCCGTCCGCGCGCGTGAAGAGGCCCGCCGCGAGAAGCGCCGCGAGGAGGAGCGCAAGCTCCGGCAGTCGCGCATGGGCGCCGAGCGGCGGATGCAGGTGCTGGCGCGCGAGCAGAACCGTGACATTTCCGAAAAGGTGGCGCTGGGGCTGGCCAAGCCGACCGCCTCCAAGGAGGGCATGTACGACTCGCGGCTTTTCAACCAGACGAGCGGCTTCGACAGCGGGTTCAACGAGGACAACCCGTACGACAAGCCGCTGTTTGCGGCTCAGGACGCCATCAGCAGTATTTACCGGACCCGGGGTGGACCCGGCGGTGCTGGTGGCGACGACGACTACGACGACCCGGCGGCTGGCGATGCCGAAATGGCCAAGATCCAAAAGACGAGCCGGTTCGGCGAGGCTTTGGGCCGCGGCACGTTCAAGGGCGCGCGCGATGTCGAGGCGCGCGAGGGCCCTGTGCAGTTTGAAAAGGAGTCGACAGGGCTGGGTGTTTCGGGGAGTGCAGCACCGGCGGCCGACCCGTTTAATGTGGACAAGTTCTTGTCCGAAGTGGAGCAAGGCCAGGGCAGCGGCTCGGCCGGTGGCAGCGGCAGCAAGCGCGGCTACGGACTACAGGCCGACGGCGGCTCGTCGCGGTCTAAACGTGCGCGCGTGGAGGATGATGATTGAGGGGGGCGTGATAATAGCGTGCTCTTCTCTAATTGCCTTTTTTATTTTATTTCCTGTACATCGCCAGTGGGTCTGATTTCTGGCTGGATAGCATCTACATTCTAGAACGGCGTTATTTCCTCCCATCTCGTTGATGTGCGTATTTAAAGTGAAGTGAACATATTGTTTGGGGCCCATTGAACGAAAGATGGATGTCCAATGGGCTTGATAAACATTAAATAGTATGTCTGTACGGAGTATGGCACCGAATATACGGAAATGGTGAGGCTTTATGGAGTATTACTCTGTATTGTCTTTGCCGCTCGCTACCCCTGAGTAGGATTTTGGGTGCTCACACTTTCATATGGTTTGCTCTGCTCAGCCACGATGTTTATTTTCACGACATCAAATAAATCACGAATCAAATACCATCCTTTCGCTTTTGCTCTGATCTCGTATTTTTGTGCCCGAAGCCCCTTTCGGCACAACGGGGAGAGACGCTTGTCAACGCTGGCCTGAGCGTTGCAGTCGCTGCCTGGCCTTGGTTTTCTTGGCTCTGTCTGCCACTATCTTGTCCGAGGACGGTAAATGTCCGATCGTGGCGTTTTGCGCCAAGCAAAACCACGATTTGGAAGAATCCTCAAGAGAGAGGAAAGAGTGAAAAAGAAAGAGTGGAGGGCGGAATCGTGAGCAAACAAGTCATGCCCTCGCACTCGGATTTTACGTCGTAGCTGGACACTGATTAAACTCGAGGGAACTCACTTATGTTGCACTGACCTTACCGATAATGGACTGCTGTGCGAGATCCCATCCCATCATCCAGTTCAAGACGGCCGTTCGGCGGGTAAGCCGGCCGATTTATGTCTCATTCTCTGATTTTTGGGTTAGGGTGATAAGCCAGCCCACGGTTGCATTGGGCTGTCAACGAGCATTTTGGTTTCTCGTAGGATTGCCGGGTGGGATTTGTATCTTCGTCTTCTGAAAGGTCGCCGTGGGGAAATAACCTTTTCTGTCATGTTCGTCCGTCTTGTCATCAAAAAGAAGCCTCAAAAGGCAAAGCCAAACGAAAGGCCACCCTACGGAGTAGGGCTGCCGTTCTACACGAAAAGTGGAGGCCGGCCATGTCATTTGGCGGCTCCTTTGCGAGCATTGGCTCTGTGGGAGAGACAGAAGAGATGGAAGACGGCGAAGACAAAAGTGGTATCGTGCAAACGTTGAAAAGTGGTAATGATCTGACGATCAGGAGGGGAAGATAGGTGAACAAAAGAACAGGGAAAAAAAAGAGAAGGAAACCTTCTTGAGTAGCGTCGTGACCGTGTGTTGTCAAGAACAACTGCCCTATGAGTCTGCACTTGCACTTTTGTGGGCATGTGGAATACTTTTGTATCTGGCCTTATCATGTTGCGGCATACAGGGCGACGGAAGGCTCGGTGTCGAAAGACAAATGCTTGGCAGGGCAAGCCCACTACCATGTGTTGAATTTGTCCAGTATTACTGACTGACAGTCCGGGCTGTTGTGATCACGTCCATCGCTGTTGCCTCAATCCGTTCCTGGATGCCCGACCGGGGTAGGTGCGATCGTCGCTCGTGAAAGTCCAGACCCCGGACAGAAACAGCAGCGAAACAACGACAGCAAGAACGATGGGCGCTTGGTTTTCGGGAAACAGCACTCCGCCTAACAGTCGAGGTGCTTATTCTTGGGCATGACTTCCATCCATGGTGAATGGCTCAGTGGGTTCAGTGTTGCATTCTGTTGCATTCTTTTTTTTTTTTTTTTTTTTTCTTCTTCTTCCGTTCCTCTCTTTGAATTCTGTTCCTGCACCACACCCTGGCCAATCCAAAAGGCCAAGCTTTTTTTCTTTAGGCGGTTCTGTGCCCCAGTGTGGAAATCCGCTGAGAATGGCGCTTGCATGGCCCTAGCGGGCGACGACGTCAACAGCAGCACCACGCCTTCCCCTTTTCTGTTGAAACGTGTGGTGTGGCCGTGTGGGTTTCGTCACCAAAGGGACAAAACGTCGTATTAGTAGCGCCGGTCTTTTCTTCTTCTTCTTTTTTTTTTTCCTTCTGTGAGAGGCAGTCGCCCCTGCCGTTTGTTTACGGGAGTCGTTAGTGTTCGTTTTTCCCCCTTCTTCTCCTTTTCTCCCCTCTTTCATGTGCCTGACGTTGCCCGGTGCTATCGTGGACCTATTGTTGGACTATCACACTCCCTTTCTGCGTGTTTTGCGTGTTTTTAAGGGCATGTCTTTCTCCATGTCTTTAGCGATTGCCGTTGCTGCGAGTCCGAGATGTCGGTCTTTGCCTTCCCCTTTTATTTTTCTCTTGCCGTTTTTCTACTACTCCGTACAATGATTCCTTCTCGTCCTTCCTCCCTCCTCCTTTTGTATGGCCCCACTTGCATTGCGTACGACACTCACACCCAAAAGGGAAGGAAGGGCCTCCCATTTCTCGACCCGACGAGTCGACAATCGTAGCATTCAGATGGAAAGAGCGGAGCAGATGGGACTTATTTTGGTTGTTGCCTCGTTCGCCGCTCTTGCTGATTTGACTCCGGTCTGTTTCTATGGAACCGTATTTTGTAGTCCGTAGCTTGCTTGATCCTTATGGGTCGCACCCTCCATCTTTGATGGTGGTCTGCTCTTTCCTGCTCTCCCCATCCTGGAAGTGCTTGCCCTCCCTTTCTTCGTATCTTGGACAGGGACCCATTTCTTCTCCTGCTGCGCATCGCATATCATAAACGGGTCCAAGTGCGCGTCCCTTTTCTTACTATTGACTACTACGCGGCACCCATTTACTTTGCATTCCTCATTTTTGCAGCCTTTTTTTTCTGTTGACAAGCTTTTCCTCCATCAACATCTTTTGCTTAAATGTTGTTGTTGACTGTTGACGTTATCACTCGCTCAACGTCACCGTCCTCGTACTCGAAAATTGTCACTCGCTTCTGCATTTCTACATTCGTTCGACTTCATCTCACTTCTCATCGGCACTTTTACTCGTCTCTCGTTCTTCAAAGTCGCTCCCCCCACACGTCAACATGGGCCACAGATACTACGAGAGGTACACGAGTCCGTGGTGGAAACCGTCGACGTGGACCAAAAAGATCTGGGCTCTTGTCATTGGCAGCATCGTGGCTGTTGTCGTGATTGTGATTGTCGTCGCCGTTGTTGTTACGCGCAACAATGCCAATGCCAACAAGTACCCCGACTACAGCCAGCTCAACTACACGCTCAAGGAAGAGTTCTCGGGCGAGTCCTTCTTTGACAACTTCAACTACTTTACAGGCTACGACCCGGCCAATGGGTTTGTCCACTATGTGCCGAAGGAGACGGCAGCCTCTCTTGTAAGTGATGAAATGAACCCCGATATTCCCCACGTTCCTACGCACCCTAACGCTGTTCGCAGAACCTCACATCCGCCACGACCACGTCGGCAGTGATGAAGGTCGACACGTCTGTTGGCCCACAGTCGTCGCCCGACGCATCGACCGGCCGCTTTTCTGTCCGCCTCGAGTCCAAGAACCAGTACGACAGCGGCCTGTTCATCTTTGAGGTCAAGCATACGCCCTACGGCTGCGGCACGTGGCCGGCGCTGTGGCTCACGGACCCCAACAACGCCATTTGGCCCGCGCACGGCGAGATTGACATTATGGAGGCAGTCAACCTGGCGACGACGGGCAACATGATGACGCTGCACACGACCAACGACTGCACCATGGACTCGGTCAAGCGCCTGATGACGGGCACGGCCGAGCAGACCAACTGCTACAACGGCACCAACGACAATGCCGGCTGCGGCGTCGACGGTAGCGCCTCGACGTACGGCACGACCTACAACTCGGACGGCGGCGGCACGGTGGCCGTGGAGTGGCGTGACGCGGGTATCCGCATGTGGCAGTTCTCGTCGGGGACAATCCCGTCCGATATCACCGCTGGCAACCCGGATCCCAGCTCATGGGGCACGGCGCTCGCTGATTTCCCAAACACCAAGTGCGACATTGGCTCGCATTTCACCAACGCCAGCATCATTGCCAACATTGACTTGTGCGGCTCGCTGGGCGAGGCCAAGTACCCATCGTCGAGCTGTCCCAAGAACTGCGTCGGCAGCCACACGTGCATTGGCGGCACGTCGCCGACGAACTGCACCGACTATGTGGCCAACAACCCGGATGCTTTTGTGAATGCATTCTGGGAGTTTGGCTCATTCCAGATCTACCAGCAGAAGTAAGAGAAGGGGTGGTGGTATGAAAGCTGTTGTTATTGTTGATTGTCGTTTATATTGCTTGCTTGACGTTACTTTCCCCTCTGCGTTATGAAATGATTGTTTATAAAAGAGCGTTTAATAAATTTGATTTCCCGGGTCTACTTGAGGTTGGGGGCCGTTCGTTGGTTATTTGCCGCTGTGTGACACAATGCTGTACGTGCCACGTGCGGTTATGATTGAAACGATTGTGTATCAAAAGATGAAATAAAATGTGTGCTTCCAAGGACAGCTAATGTACACTGGCAATGCAGAGATGTTGATATGCGTGAAAATATGACAGATGGAGGGAAAAGGTCGTCAAAAGGAAGATCCAGATATATGTCTTATATTCCATATCCCCAATACCCTATCCCAAAACACAATTCTTGTGCCTTTTTCGTCTGAATTGCCCCGGTTTTTGTATGAATTTCCCTGAGAGAAGAGAGTGCCTGTCCCTGAATCTATATGCAAAACGCCGTCTACCAAATGAGCAAGAAAATATAAAAGATGAGAAAAAAAGGGACAGACAGTCTGCCAGCTACGCAGACCGCCATCTAATCATCGCTCGGCGGCATACGCAGATAAGCCTCAATGGCCGCCGAGAAGGCCGCAAAACCCGCACAGCCGACCGCCGCCGCTTGCGGGCCCGCGTTCCGCGCCAGAATCGCGCCCGTCAGGCACCCCGCCGCCACGCCATTGCCCAAGTCGTTCTTGGCGCGCAGGCCCTCGATGCCGCACTCGATGCCGGAAAAGAGGGCGCCAACCTTGCCAAAGTTCTTGGCGGACGAGTAACTGCGCGTGCCCATGTCGCGGAAGCCCGAGGCGAGCTGTTGCCGGAGCGGGATCGAGGGGGGTTCGACGTACGTGGCGGCGGAGGCGACGGTGCTCCCCACGCTGGCGACGGCCGGTTTTGGGACTGCTGTTGCGAGTGTCGGCTTTGCTGCTGCTGTTGTTGTGCTTGCTGCGGTACTTGATGTCGCCGCGACTGTGGATGTGGTGGCGGCGTTGGTGGCTGCCGCCGTGACTGTTGTCGGTGCTGCCACGCCCGAGCCAATGGCCGTCTTGCCTGCGGTCGCCGCTGCTGATGTTGCTGCCCCCGTTGTTGTCGCCGTCTTCGCTAATGATGCCGCCGCTTTGCCACCGGCTGCTGCTGCGCCGGCTGCTGGTGTTCCCGTCGTCGGCACGGGTGTGTGGTAAGGTGTGTCGTAGGCCATCTATTCCAGTTAGCGAGGTTCATGTTGGCCCGCTACGCCGAGAGGGCACTTACCGACGCCATAAAGAGACCAAAAACACCACCCAAAGCAAATCCAGCAGCGCCCGACATGGCCGTCTTGGCAAAGCACGAGTCCATGGCGGCCTGCATGCGTTTCATGTTGGGATCGTTAGGGTCGATGCCGCCGGGCGCACCCGCAGCGGCGCCGGCTCCAGGGAAGTTCATGGTGGTGGTGGTGATGGGGTGTATCGTAGATGAATATGTGAGGAGAAAAAAGAGAAGAGAAGAAAATTGAAAGCAGAAAAGGCAAGGCCGAGGGTTGTTGTTGTCGCGCTGTCACGAGGAAGGAACGAAGGCTGTCGTCAGTTTGCCCCTCCTAGGCCCGTTGTAAATTTTATTATCGCCCTGTTCGATAGCGCAGCAGGTGCCCACGCTCCCGCACCCGTCTACTTTTCTTGCACCTGCCACCCCAGAAAAAAAGTTCTTATCGCACCCAATCATTCTGCCAGCCTTGACCGCTTTCAACACAACTACAGCGTACCACTGGTAGCCTCGCAAATAGCACTTTCAACTTCAATTCTTTAGCAAAGGCCCTTCAATAATGATCATAATTTTGGATTTGGCAACTCCAGTGTAGTAAAGCAGACAGAATGATAACAAAAAGAAGAAAATGGACAAAAAAGAAAAACCGTAAAGATACAAAAAAAGCACGTTCACTGGTATGATGCTTCTAACGAACCAACCCAACCCCTGTTTTATACTTCCAAGAGATCCTCTCCAAAAAGTACACTCCGAAACCAACAAAAACCCCAAAAATCCAGAATGCTTCGTCTCACGATAGAGACGCTAACGCGACTCTCGTATCGGCACCGTAATACAGCGCAACACCACAATCCGACAGCTCGACTTCGAGTTGAGCGAGACCCCGGCTACTCGGAGACGAATTAGTGGAGGAACAGGTCTTCTATACCGTTCCTGAGGCCCCGGGACCTGTCCACGTGGTCCAGACCCAAGAAATCATCCTCCTGTGTCGCAAGATCCCAGAGAATGTCGTCTGTTTTGTTACTTTGTTAGCTGCCTGGCACTTTACTGGTTTTCATATTTTCAGAAAAAGGAGGGGCGCGCAGACTCACCATCGTTAAGGTACTGGGGTTTGGAGTAGGGCATGCGACGCACGAGCGCAAACTTGATCTTCTCAAAGCTCTTGCCCTTGTAGCCCGTTCTCGTCTCCAGCCGCTTCTTCGTCTCGCCGAACGGCTCGCCCTCCTTGAGCAGGAAGCGGAACGGAATGCCGTGGACCTTGCTCGGCTCGTTGTGGTAGTGGAACACCTGGATAATCTGCGCGTCTTCCGCCTCGAGCTCTTCGGCTGGGATCCGCTCAGCAACCAGCTGCGAGTAGTCGTTAAGGCTGAGGACCGGATAGTCTCTGGGCAGCACGCGCGAAAACTTGAGCCCGCTCGTCTCGTAGATGCGCATCTGGCCGCCCTCGGCCTCGTCGGGGATCTTGGCCTTGCGGATCAGGGCTTGAATCAGGTCTTCCGTAACACTGTTCTTGCTAACGAAAAGATCAAAGGATTCCTGAGACTTGTCAGTAAGGTAAATAAGGCAATTAAGGCAAGTACAACATAAACTGCTCGGGGCCACCGGTAACTTACATCCTTGGAGATGCCATCGCTGAGAAGGTTCAGTCTGATACCCTTCTTCGTCTCGAGCTCGGCCAAACTCATCTCCAGCACTTCAAAGTACAGCGCATCCGGCTTCTGCGACGTGCCCAGCGATGCGTAGCCTTGTGGGCTCAGGATCGTGTTGAGGTTCTGTGCCACGCTGCGCTTTACAACTGTGCGTGGGCTGCCCGACGTGTTATTGTTGACAGTGTAGAACCGCAAGTGTGTCGGGTCCACGTGGAGCTGGTTGCCGACACGCTCGCACAGCTGGTCGTAGGTGATGCGGATGTTAAGCAGCAAGTCGAACCCAGGGTACTCGTCGGCGTTGCACCGTGCCGGGTGCGGCATAAAGTGGATTTGCCGCTTGTTCAGCAGGAACTCGTAGTAGGACTTGGCGTCTGTGAAGTAGTCCCACTTCTTGGACACCGAGTCGCTCTTGTCCGACGACCTCTCGCTCGTGGCCTTATCACCGCTGTGCGACTTGAAGTCCAGGAAAGACGACTTTTCCGACGACGACTTGCGCTCCGAGAATTTCTGGAAGCAGACAATGTCGCCATCCTGAAGCTCGGCCGCCTTGAGCGATTGCTTCGACTTGAGAGCCTCAATCATGTTGGGCTTGATCTCCTCCCAGAGAAGCAGCTTTTCGCCGTCTGTGAGCTTATCACCCCAGCCCATCTTCTTCATGATGATCGGGAACAGCTCCTCCACCTTCTTCTCCTTACTCAGGTAGACGTGCGTGATGCCGTGGATCGACTGGTTCTCAACGTCAAAGTACTTGAGGAACAAGAGGATGAGATCGTTCTTGACCACCTGTCCGTTAGGCTGGCTCTGGAACGCCGGCCAGATCGCGTCGCCGTCGGGGCCGACCTCTTCGGCAACCTCAGCCCACACGCGCAGCATGCTGTCTCTGTGTGAGGATATCCGAGTGTAGGTCTCCTCGACCGTCAGATGCGTGTCCATAATAGGCTGATCCGGACGGATCGTCTTGTTTTGGCGGTTGACCATGAGCCACAAACGCACGCGCTTGGGGTCCTGCTGCAAGTTCTTGGCCACCTGTTCAATCAGAGTCTCGACGGTGTCGGTGCGCAGCATGCGGTAGATTTGCGGTGCTGCTCTGTCGGCATCGGCCGTGCTGTCAAAGTTGGTCAAGTCGAAGCCGCTATGTTGCTGGAACGTATGGTCCGTGATCACCTTGCACCCAAGGTAGAGATGTTGCTCGTCCCGCTCTTTTCTCTTAGCCTCGCGAGCCGCCGCCTCATCTTCGAATCTGGCCTGGATGTGTGCGGGAATGTCCGTCTCCAAGACAGGCGTTAAGATCTTATCAACGCGAGATTGCCGAATGTACACCAGCATGTATGCACTGTTGGGGCGCATAATGGGCATCTTCTTAGTCGTGCCCTGGCGGATGTACGGGTTTTGGAGTGTTGGGTAGGCACCGCCGTAGTTCTCCTCCAAGACTTCCCGCTTGGTAGCCTTGGTAACCTTTTCGTCGTCGTACCGATAGAACCAACCGTCCTTGCTAGGTTTCAGGAAAGCGTAGTAGTGTCCAGCGTCGAGATCACCACTGTGGACGAGGACACCGTGAAGCTGGTACGTCCATGGCTCGGACTTGTCGGCATCCTCGGACAGGTACGGGGCGAGGTCGATGACTTCGGGGAACTCGTGGCGGTCGTTGACCTTGGTCGGCTGGTCCTTATAGTAGTCGTAGAGGAAGCGCTTGAGTTGCAGGTGGAGGACGTCGGGGAAGCTCTGGAAAATGACACCCTTGTTGGCGTCCTGAAGCTGGTGCTCTTCACTGGCAAAGTACTTGTTGTCGCCGTCCATGCGCTCCACGCTGATGTAGTCTTCGAAGCTGGCCTGGAGGTCCTTGTTGCCCGTGACGTTGAGCTGGATGTCCCAAAAGTCTTCGATCCGACTCGACTCGTATTCGACGTTGATACACGAGATGTAGGTCTTGACCTTTCCGCTGAAGATCTTGGACAGCAGGTTCTCGTCGGCGGTGCCCTTCATCTTGTCCTCCATGCGCTCCATGAGCTTGCGACACAGCTCCTGGACATCCTGTTGCATATAAATGTGTCGTGACTCCCAGCCAAATGATTTTGTCAGTTCGTTGGTTCCGACATCTGTCTTGGAGGTCTGCAGTTGATAGAACAGTCTTTGCAATGTGTATGCGCTATTGCTAAAGGTTTCTTCTGATTCGGTAGGGATGCCGTAAATAGCCTGGTATGTTAGAGATGTAATTCAGTTCAGCCGGATAGTACATACCAGGAGGTAAGAGGACTCACTTTGCGGAAGGCGTTGGTAAAGTAGAGGGACTGCAGCAGCGAGTTGAGGTAACATGTGGCACCCTGATTCTTGAGACCGACAAAGCCTGTTTCCTTTTTGGAATCATAGTTTGCAAAGTTGTGCCAGAGCGCGCCAGTCTCGTCCTCGACGATGCGGAGGTAAGCAGTTATGTTGAGGCAGTCGTTTTCGATCATCGGGCGCTGCTTGTCTTCCCACTTGTAGAGCATCTTGCGGAGCTCAGAAAACCTAGTGAAGCCCCAGTCGCCCTCTTCCTTTGTGAAACGGTGATGCGCCGTATGGTAAGCGTAAATGGAAGGGTCATTGGGGTTCCAGCAGACGAGCGAGAACTGGACACAGCACACCCAGTCTTCGGGGATCTCGTTTGGCTCGAAGCCGTGCTCAAGATAGACGGAGGCAAAATCGACATTGTTGCCCTGGGGGAACAAAAGAATGCGCCTGTGGACAAGTGTTAGCTAGTCGTGTACGAAAACGTGGGGCAACGCAAGGTCAACCTACCAAGGAAAGCCGCCAGCCTTGAAGACGGGTCCATGGTCTTTCTTGTTGAGGTAGCGGTAGTTGGTAATGTTCCAGGTGTCAACCGCATCTTCCAGAATGGGTGGTTCCTCTATGAGCGGCGTGAGCACGAGCTCTTTTATAGCTTCGACTAAAATCAAGCCAGGTCAGTATTTGTCCTCCAATGGCACGTCCGAGGTGTATGTGTGTGTATGTTGTGGATAGTATCGGTATGTCGACATACAGTCATTCGCCAACGGCTTGTCGGAATCCGAATCCATTTTAATCGACGCAGCATCCGGGTTCGGACCACTGGTCATCTCTTGGTCGGAGCCGCTGTTGGCCAGCGTGGTCTCGTCGGTCTCCATGGCGTACGGAGAGTCGTCGGGGTTGATATCCTGCAAAGAGAAACACGCAAAGTTAGCCAGTTGAACCTCAATGCCGATGTGTAAATGACGGCCACGGATCCACATGTTGCATGCAATCCACATGATGAGAGCAGGGTACCGTGACGCGAAGATGTGAGGCGTAGAATAGGTAGCACCGCTGGCAAACCAAGCTTATTGCCTCGAACAAGGCAAGCTCAATGCCGTCAAAACGCCTTGGACGAGCTCAAAGAGCCGACGTCCGGTGCGTGGTCGAGGAGGCGCAGCGACGGCCAATGGGACGAATTCACGTATGCCCGGTGTGGAAGGGTTAAGCAAAGGTAGAAAGACAAAGGTGACGTGAGAGAGTGGTGAGCGGGGAATGACGGACTCCCGCGACAGCCGTCGTCATGAAGACGAAAGTGTTTAAAGAGGGGGGAGAAAAGGGAAGATTGTGGAGTGGCGATGTTTGTGGCCGTGGTCGAAGCGGGAAGGAGCAACACTCACCATGATTGCTAATGTTGGGAGGACGGCGTCCTCTCTCTCGTGTCGTGTCGTGAGGAAGGCGGTGTTGTTTAGGGATGCGGGAAGGGACGGAAAGAGGAAGGAGAGACCCTGCGCCGGCGATGGCGAGCCGGAGAGGAAGGAGGCAACGAGGGACGCGGTCGTGCCAGTCGTAGACGGCAGGAGCGGATGGCGTCGGGATGCGGTCGGGTCGAGATAGGAAAGAGAGAGAGCCCTCAAAAGCGTAGAGATGCTGCAAACAAGAGGGAGGGGCAGCCGAGAAAGAGGCGAGCTGAGTTTTAAAAAAAGACACAACAAAGGACAAGGAAGAAAGTATAGAAATAAGAAAAGAGAAATGGGAAAAGGAAAAGAAACACAAAAGACAATGTTTGTGCGCCTTTAGTTGTCAACCCCAAGTTGAATGCGAGGTGAAGTGGAAGGAAGCAAGTGGAGGAAACGAGCACCCCGGGGCGCGAGTAATAGTGTTAGAAAGGCGAGAGAAGGTGTGGAAGGTGCGATGCAGAATGGGTCCCGCAGAGAAAATTTGGTAGGCAGGCGTGGATCGTGGGCTCTTTTTGGCTGGGCAAAGTGACCTGCAAAAGCAAAAAACCACTGCTGACTATTCGTTCCGGCCAACCACAGAGAGCTTGACAGCTTTGTACTGAGCCGTTCGTTGTTTCCCTTTTTTGTTTACGTCGTGTTTATTTGCTTTGGATTTTGCTGTGATTGTATTTTCGATGTGAGGAAGGAAGAACTGGTTAAAACAGAAGGTACAATGCGAGCAGCAAAAGTCAATTACAAGCAGAAGGCAGAATTGAACAGCACAGAACAGTACACTCCAAAGAGCAAAAGAGAAGACAAGTGAGGGAGAGGGCGATGTGGCGAAGACTAACGAGGCAAAGGCTGTGCATGCATACCCCTCGACATGTTTGCCTGGCGTCCGAGTCACGGGCAGCTGCATTGTTCTCAAAAGCGAGGATGATTGGCGGTACGGAACTTTACTATAAAAATAGCGCAAAAGGCATGTACCCGCAAACACGATGTTTCCCTCTAAGCAGGTTCTTCTGTGTGCTCACTGACCAACTCGCCTCTCACTGGTGCTGGTAGCCTCTCGACCAGCGCTGGCTTGTGGCTGGCCTGAGCCTAACGAGGCCGGCACCTTCCCCATGCTTCAGCCTTTGCACTCGCCTTGTCCCTTCACACTGGCTCATGCTTGCCTCCCCGCTATGGAGCCCCACCATGACGTTTTAATGGTCGTAATTGCCCGCCTGCCTTCAGCTGTAAATTGGCGTTTCTTCTCTGGAGCTTCACTTGAGGCTCGAACTTGAGACTTGAGTGAAGCACGATAGCTATCATAAATGCATATCATTTTGTGCCACAATTATGAGGTGTATTAATGGTGATTTGGCACAGTTTTGATAGGCCTACAGAATGGCAGGCAAAACATCAACGGTTTGACTGAAATGCAGCCTGACTCGGGGAGGTCAACCGACATCTGCATCTCGGGCACAAAGGATAAATCTATAATTGAAGACCATCTTTAATTATGCCTGCAGGTAACTAGAAGACTGGCAAGATCATTTCAGCCTCGTTGGACGTTGAAAGAGTGGCAGAGTGGCTCAAGAGTCAAAACGGCACAGTGCTCCGATCGGACAAAAGAAACGGGTCCACGTGACCACACTTTTTAAGGTTGTATCGCCCAGCACAGAGCCTCAGTCCGCTGGGCCTCCGTTGGAGTGTGCTGCTGTGTATGACTGTGCATGGCCGAGGTCGCGCGAGCTTCTGTAGCGTAGCGTTCTGGGAGGGGAGCTCAAACGCGTTCTCAGGCTCTGTAGCGGCCGTTCCAGGCCCAGAGTGGGGTACATTTTGGCTGATTTGTCGAGTTAGATTGGCGGGATTGAGATCTTGAGGTTCAGTGGGTGAGCGGCAAATGCGCTAAAATTTTGTGTGTAAGAGTCATATGCGGGCAGCTCTTGTGCTTTTTCCATGCACAAAGTCTGGAGCTTCCGTCCTAACATCGCCTCACATTTGCATGTGGTGAACAACACTCCATTTTGACGCAACATCCGCCACGCCTCCGCACTTTGCTGTGACTGTCCCTTTTCTCCGTAATTTCAGTCAAATCCATCCTACAAACGACCATTCGTCTTTACGAGCTCAGGAAACCATCAACACCGCTCAAACCCCGTTTTATCAGATATCATCATCGTCCGACATCGCATCACCAACTCCTTATTTTTCTTGTCGTCTGTGTCATCTGCTGTTTGCGCATGGCACAATCTGCATGGCCCTGCCCACACCACGGATGGCTGGCCAAGCCGGCCGGGCCACCCAGGCCGTCCGGATGAGAGCGGCGAGAGCTCTGCAAGCTTCAAGACCTCCACAGCAGTTGAGCAGTCCGATAAATTCTCTGCCAACATCGCCATCTACATCAACATCAACATCACATATCACACGCCGCGCGGTCTCGGCAGCTTCCTTGGTCCAAACGCCGCCATCAAATAGCACACGGTGGCGTCCTATATCGGTTTTAGATGAGTATGTCCACGATCACCAGGGTAATTGAGATATCCATGTCGTTATATACAGACATCACTAACACGTCCAGCTGGGTTGCAAAAGAGGCGCGTCCTATCAGTCTGCGCCAGCTTATGGTCTTTGGCCGCTCCCTGACCGAGGCCCGTCTGATCAGCTCGGCCAACTACGTCCGGACAGAGCTGCCGACTCGGTAGGTTGTTCCTGCTCAAGAATTACGAATTCAAATGAAGCCATGTTCTAACAAGTGTAGTCTGGCCCATCGCATCAGAGACATCCAGCAGCTGCCGTATGCGGTCGTCTCCAATCCGCACATTAGTGCTGTCTACGAGCTCTACTACAACGCCTTTGACATGTTCCGCAAGGTCAAGGAGATCAAGACGCTCGACGACAACGACGTGCTCTGCGACGTCATCGGACAAACGCTGCAGGCCCATTTGCCTGTTATTCCCAAACTCGCCATGGGCATCCTGGAGTGCAGCGACCTCATGCCGGCCCGCGACCTCGACAAGTTTATGAACACGATTCTGCGCGCGCGCATTTCACGGCGTGTGATTGCCGAGCAGCATCTGGCGCTGACGGAAACGTACAATGCGTCGTGGTACTCGCCTGGCGCACCTCTGCCCGAAGGCCACGAGTTTATCGGCGAGGTGTTCCTCAAATGTCAGGCCCGCGATGTCATTGACCGCTGCGCCAAGGCCGTGTGCGAGCTGGCCCGGAGCGCCTATGGGCCCGACGTCCAGCTGCCCGAAATCCAGCTGACGGGCCACCTGGAAACCACTTTCCCCTATATCCTGAGCCACCTCGAGTACATTGTCGGCGAGCTGCTGCGTAATGCCGTGCAGGCCACTGTCGAGCGGCATCGGCGGCTGTACGAGAGCCAGGAGCTGCAAAACGGCGTGCCACCACCGCCGCCACCCATCGAGATCACGCTGTGCGAGGCCGCCCAGCACGTCATCATCCGCGTCTCCGACCAGGGCGGCGGCGTTCCCCACGACATGATGCCGTACCTGTGGTCCTTTAGCAAGGGGAAGCACTCGCAACGGCTGCTGGAGAACCTGAAAAAGGTACCGCGGATGAGTGCGACCCTGCAAGAGCTACGGGTAGACGAAACACAGCCGCCGCCGCCTCCCAGCCGGACCTTGCGAATGGACAAGCCGCCAAACGTGACAGGAGATCCAGACCACCCGCACGGCAACTCGCTGGCGTCGCTGTCGCGGCGGCCGCCGAATCTGCGGCTGGGGATGGGCTTGCCGCTGAGCCGCGTGTATGCCGAGTACTGGGCCGGCAGTCTGGAGCTGCATAGTCTCGAGGGCTACGGCGTTGATGCTTTCCTCCAAATCTCCAAGCTCGGCAACAAGAACGAGCAGCTGACGATGCGGGCGAGCATGGATGCCGTCTAGTGACTGGGCCTTGTTATGACCCTGCTGATGTTAGTAGCTGGGTCTTCTTTTGTCTTTCTTTTTCTTTTTGGAAACAAATTGTTTATTTGCGTGCACTTACAAACTCATTGCCGGGCGGGATATGCAAATAACGGGCGTTTTACTCGGCGATGGCCAGCATTCTTGTACTACGAACTGGTTTGTTTCAACAAGCATATGACTTATTTATCTTTTCTATTTGTCTCACTCTTCGTTTTTCTCTTACTTCGCCTACTTCTTTTTGGAATATCACAGTCAAGGCATGGTTTAATAGCAGCATTCTTTTTTTGGACAGCCAATCTCATTAATATGGTATCAAAGAAAGACCGCCCGATACAGCGTCACTAAGAACAGAGTAATTCAGAAAAGGCTAAAAAGGGATGACATATAACAAAAAGACTCGCAAAGCAGCAGAAAACAAGAATAGGTAAGAGTGTAATAGAGTTAATAAAAAGGGGTAAAAAAGCTTTGACCGCGTAAAAAGGCAAACAATAAAAATTAAAGCAACAAAAACAACAACAGCTCAAGGGGTAGTATACTGTCCATCCGCTTCCTTTCTTCCTTTTTTCTCCTGCTTTTCCTTTTTTCCCGCCGTGGTCAAGTGAAGAAAGAGGATAACGTGCAGCTAAAGAGAACACAAACCATTGTCTTCGTCTCATTTTCCATGTTCGCCCTTTCATTGTCCCTTTTCCCTGCTGTCCAGACTCAGGAGAGACGCGAAAACCAAAGATATATATGGAAAGCATCCGAGACGACTCGCATTCGCCGACAGCAAGAAGATCATAAGATCGTTTAAGAAAAGATGGAGAAAAGGAGCTCGAAAAAAAAAAGGTAAGACTAGCAATGATGAGCGCCTTTCGCCTCTTTTTCTTCTTGCCCGGCTCCGTTCGTTCTTTATCGTAGGGTGAACAACAGCTAGACTTTGGGTAGAGTCTAGTTGCAGGCTGTTCTCGAAGTCAAGGCGGAGTCCTAACGGCGACCGTGGCTGCGGACAGCGGGGCCCTGCATCGACTCGAGCTCGGCCTCGAGCTGCTTGATCTGGGCGTGGGTCTGCTCGAGATCCTTGTTAAGACGATCGCGCTCCGCAATCAGCTTCTGCTCCCATTGCCGGAACCGCTGCTCCTCGATCTTGACCTGCTCGGTGAAGCGCTTGCGGAGCGCCTCCTCCTCCTCCTTGAACTTGGGGTTGTCGAGCTTGCGGGGGCGGGCCTCGCCGAACTTGCGGGTCTCCATCTGCTGCGCGCGGTAAGCCTCGTAGTGCAGCTCCTCGGTGGTGTGGATCAGATCCAGCATATGCGTGCGGATCAGGATGGACCGGAGCTTCTTAAAGTCGCAGTGGTCCTCGTTCTCGACTTCGGCGACACCCCACGAGTACTGGCGACCCTTGACGATGCGGCCGTCGCCGGTCTTCACGTCCTTCTCGGAGCCGATGACTGCGAAGGGCATGGCGACCATCAGGCTGCGGGCGTGCTGGGCGGCGGCCTCGTCGTCCTCCTCGACGGGGGGCTGGTAGATCTTGATGCTCTGGGCCTCAATAACAGCGCGGATCTGTGAGGTTAGCAGCTTGTCGCAAAATGTCGCAAGGCAGAAATCACCAAAGGTACTCCTTTTAGCTTACCTTCGCCTTGAACTTGGCCAGGTCCGCAGGGCTGAGGGTATCAGCCTTGGCGATGACCGGGATCAGGTTGACTCTCGAGCAGAGGCGCTTCATGACCTCAATGTCGAGGGGCTTCAGGGTGTGGCCCGTGGGGCGGATGAAGTAGAGGCAGGCATGGACACGCAGGTCGATCTTGTCCTGGCGGCGGGGCTGCTGCTCCTGGAGCATGTACGACTCGTGCTGGTCGTCGAGGAACTCGATGATGGGCATCCACGAGTCGCGGTTGTTAACGTAGTCGCCGAAGCCGGGGGTGTCGATGACGGTCAGGCGGACTGGAAGTGTTAGTTAGGTCAACGAGCAAGGCAAGTCAGGAAAAGTCAAGAGCGAAGAGTGCAGCAGGCTCGTCGTCGTCGGCACGGCATATACACACCCTTGAAGAACTTCTCCTCGAGCTCGGCCTTGGTGATCTCAATCTCGACGGTCTTGTCGACCTGCTTCTGATGGCGGCGCTTGTGGTCGGCATAGTTCTTGATGGTGGTCGAGAAGAGGGTGTTGATGAAGGTGGTCTTGCCCAGGCCAGATTCACCGGCAACCTGGAAGAGGAGAGGAGGGGCGGTCAGCAATCAATTGGGATCTTGGGAGGACAAGGTATCACCAACTCCATGAACAGGAAGAACACACCATAATCGTAAAGGCAGCGCCTCTCTTTGCGACAATCTTGTGCCGCTGGTTGGGCAGGTTGGCAATGCCAATCGGCGAAGCGCTCTCGGCGGAAACGGATGCGGGAGGCATTGTGAAGGTTTGTTGTGAGGGTATCGAAGAGACGAAAGACAAAAAAGTCAAAAAGTCAGAAAGGCAAAATAGGGGTTGGATGTCAGAAGCAAACAAGCAGCGGTGACTTGGTTTGCGGTCGAGCTCAATTCGATGTACGTCGAAAGTGGTGAAGCTTGGATCTGGATTAAAAAGAAACAAAAGGGTCAAAACGAGGAGAGAGACGGGGACACGATGAGACGGAGGAATTAGAGTCGTAAAAAAGAGGGTTTGTTTGTTTCTGGCGTTTTGTTTCCTTTCCCCTGAACACTTAGGAGAAAAGGCGGGAAAGAGAGGCAGAGAGAAGCCAGAGAAGCTTCGCTGCTTCCCTCAGGGGAAGTGTCCAAATTTCCAGTCGGGTGCACGGGCCAACCGAATCCAGGGGGGGAAGGGGCCACCCAAGAGAGGGACTCCCAAGAGGCGCCAGTTTCCCCCCATTCGATCAACTTGAATTTGAGGGTCCCCCATTGACAGACGACAGTCGTGCCTACCCTACCGCCATTTTAGAGCCCATTTTATTGCGATGGCCTTGCACCTGCTCTGTTCTAGCACTGGTTAGGACTTGTTCGGCAGGGGGGTTCTTGCTGTCTTTTGCGCTTTCCCCCCTTTTTCTTGCTGCTACTCGGCATTGGCCCCAACGTTAACGGCGGGCGCTCTGAGACATCGGTGCGGGGCTAGCCCGATACGGAGGTACCTCAGCACAGGCCAGTTTCCCCCAAAAAAGTGCCGTGGTGATGTACCTGCGGTGAAGCCATAGCTCCCAGTTCCCCCCTTTTACCACACCTCCCACCCGTACTGGCGTCTCCACCCATTCACGCCAGGTCGGCGCGGACAATCTATCCTGCGGACCCGCTAAATTTTTGGCGATAAGGCAGGCGATAAGCATCGCGATACGGTTTGGCGATAACAAATTTTGGAGGCTGTTTTGGCACTTTTTTTCTGGCATGCCATTTGCGATCGTCAACAACCCCGTTCACAGCACAGCCGCCAAGATGAAGACGGAGTTCAAGGTACGTATGAAAGCCAATTGATTGATGTGGCTAATTGCTAACAATGCAGTTCTCAAATCTGCTGGGGACAGTCTACTGCAAGGGCAATTTGCTCTACAGTCCCGACGGCACCCATCTCTACTCGCCCGTCGGCAACCGCGTGACGGTCTTTAATCTTGTCGAGTAGGTCAACCGGCGCACTCTCTGTGAACTACCAGTGCTAACCTGTCAGCAACAAATCATATACCCTCCCGTTCGCCCACCGCACAAACATTACTCGTCTCGGCATAACCCCCCGCGGCAACCTTCTTCTGACAATCGACGAGGATGGCCAGGCCATTCTGACCAACCTGCCCCGGCGCGTCGTCCTCTACCACTTTTCGTTCAAGAGCCCGTGCACCGCTCTCGCCTTCTCGCCGTCGGGCCGGTTCTTCGCTGTTGGGCTTGGCCGCAAAACGGAAGTCTGGCACGTGCCCTCAACGCCCGACACAAACGCCGACGGCGAGCTCGACTTTGCGCCGTTTGTCAAGTACCGGACGTACACGGGCCACTTTGACACGGTGCAGCACATTGAGTGGTCGGGCGACTCGCGGTTCTTTTTGACGGCCTCGAAAGACTTGACGACGCGGATATGGAACTTGGAGCGGGAGGAAGGGTTTAGTCCGACGGTGCTGTCGGGCCACCGGCAGGCCGTGGTGGGTGCATGGTTCTCGAAAGACCAGGAGACGATCTATACCGTGAGCAAGGACGGCGCGCTGTTCGAGTGGCAATACCTCAAGCCGCCAAGGAGAGACGACGAGTCGTCCGACGAGGACAGTGAGGACAGCGAGGACGACGACGACGACAGCGACATGCGGTGGAGAATCGCACAGCGGCACTACTTCCACCAGAACAACACGAGCCTCCGGTGCGCGGCATACCATGCGCCCTCCAACCTGCTGGTGGCCGGCTTTTCCAGTGGCGTATTCTGTCTGTACGAGATGCCCGATTTCAACCTGATCCACACGCTGAGCATCTCACAGAGCGACATTGAC
Organism: Sporothrix mexicana; assembly: GCA_021396375.1. Taxonomy (NCBI): domain Eukaryota; kingdom Fungi; phylum Ascomycota; class Sordariomycetes; order Ophiostomatales; family Ophiostomataceae; genus Sporothrix; species Sporothrix mexicana. The sequence continues at coordinate 26,398 of WNYC01000002.1, forward strand.
CACGTCACAATCAATGCGTCGGGCGAGTGGCTCGCGTTTGGCGCGTCCAAGCTGGGCCAGCTGCTGGTGTGGGAATGGCAGTCCGAGTCCTACATCCTCAAGCAGCAGGGCCATTTCGATGCCATGAACGCGCTGGTCTACGCCCCCGACGGCCAGCGGATCATCACGACGGCCGACGACGGACGCATCAAGGTGTGGGACATTGAGTCCGGGTTCTGCGTGGTGACGTTTACGGAACACACGAGCGGCGTGACGGCGTGCGAGTTTGCGAAAAAGGGCAACGTGCTGTTTACGGCCAGTCTGGACGGCTCGATCCGCGCCTGGGACCTCGTGCGCTACCGCAACTTCCGCACATTTACGGCGCCCACACGCCTGTCGTTCTCGTGCATGGCCGTTGATCCCAGCGGCGAAGTCGTGGCGGCCGGCTCGGTCGACTCGTTTGACATTCACATTTGGTCCGTCCAGACGGGCCAGCTGCTCGACCGACTCTCTGGCCACGAGGGCCCCGTGTCGACGCTCGCGTTTGCGCCCGATGGCAGCGTGCTTGTGAGTGGCAGCTGGGACCGCACGGCGCGCATCTGGTCCGTCTTCAACCGCACGCAGACGAGCGAGCCCCTCCAGCTGCAGGCCGATGTCCTGGACATGGCCGTGCGCCCCGACTCGCAGCAGCTGGCGCTCTCGACACTCGATGGCCAGCTGACGTTCTGGTCCATTGCCGACGCTGCGCAGGTGGCTGGCGTCGATGGCCGCCGTGATGTCTCGGGTGGCCGCAAGATCTCCGACCGGCGCACGGCCGCCAACGTCGCGGGCACCAAGAGCTTCAGCACGATCCGCTACAGCACAGACGGCAGCTGCCTGCTGGCGGCCGGCCGCAGCAAATACATCTGTCTCTACTCGGTGACGACGGGCGTCCTCCTCAAGAAGTTTACCGTCAGCGTCAACCTGTCTCTGTCCGGCACGCAAGAGTTCCTGAACAGCGGCAAGCTCACCGAGGCCGGCCCCATGGGCGAACTCGACGAGAGCGGCGAGCTGTCGGACCGCGAGGACCGCCTGGACCGGTCGCTGCCCGGCTCGAAACGCGGCGGCGATCCGTCGGCGCGGCGCAGCGTGCCCGAAGTGCGCGTGTCGGGCGTGGCGTTCTCGCCGACGGGTCTGGCGTTCTGTGCGGCCTCAACAGAAGGCCTGCTGGTGTACTCGCTCGACAGCACGCTGCCGTTTGATCCCTTTGACCTCAGCATGGAGATCACGCCCGCCACGACGCTGCAGGTCCTGCGCGAGGAGCACGACTACCTCAAGGCGCTGGTCATGGCGTTCCGGCTCAACGAGGCGGCCCTCATCCAGCACGTCTTTTTGGAGGTGCCGCACCAGGACATTTCGCTGGTCGTCGAGGGCGTCCCCACTGTCTACGTGCCCCGGCTGCTGCGGTTTGTCGCCGCGCAGACCGAGCAGTCGCCGCACATTGAGTTCTGCCTGCTGTGGATCAAGGCGCTGGTCGACCGGCACGGCGCGTGGCTGACGGCCAACCGTGGCAAGCTGGACGTGGAGCTGCGGGTTGTGGCGCGGGCCGTTGGCCGGATGCGCGACGAGATCCGGCGGCTGGCGGATGAGAACGTGTACACGGTCGACTACTTGCTGGAACAGGCCAAGCAGCGGCAGGCCACCAGGAAACTGGCCGCCGCTGCTGAGCCGGCGGCCGTGGCCCTTGCACTAACACAAAAGGCAGACAAGGCCAAGGCCAAGGCGGTGGAAGAGGCACGCGCTGAGGTCGTTGTCTTTGACGACGGCGATGATGACGAGGAGGGTTGGCTGGGGATGGACTAAGGAGATATGGTGAGAGAGTGTGTTTCGTGTGGAAAAGGTGGAAGCTAAAGCGTACATAGAGTCCGGCGTTCAGGCGGTTTGGTTCACCATTTGTCATTCTGTATTGATGTTATATCATTGTTGTCATATTCAAAGTATAGAAGTAATTGCATCTGTGCATTGGACACTCATTTGCAGTCGTTCATTTCCTGTTTATAATTTAACATGTTTAGCCCAGCAATAAAATAATCAACAATGAAGATACATTGTCTCTGTGTGAAATGATTTTATTGTATTTTATGTCATTTACTTTGAAAGAAAAAATGAATAAAAGAAAAATAAAAGAAAGCCATTAACTAATAAAATACTTACCCATTAATAATAATTCATCCAACTTATTGCAGACATATTCAATTTCATTTGGTCACTACATAATTAATGCCTTGACATCTGTTACCACCCCCTCGACTGATCCCACGATCCATTTCCACCTCTTTGATCACCGTATGGTTGACTTCTCTGGTCATAGTGCTGCGACGGGTATTGCTGCTGCTGAGGCGGCGGCGGAACATTCGGACCCCAGCCACCAGCCCAGCCACCAGCAGGCGGACCGTGTCCAGGCGGCGGCGGCGGCGGCGCTCCTCCTGGCCAGGCATGCGGCGGCGGTATCGGCGGCGGCCATTGTCCCTGGTAGCCCGGTGGAGGCACTGGCGGCGGAGGCACAAAAGAAAAGCTTCCGGGGTTCATGCCTGGATGTGGAGGAGGAGGGAATCCTGGGTAGGGAGGATGAGGATGTCCACCGTACTGTGGCAGTTTCTGTTGCTGTTGCTGTTGCTCCTGGTATACTTGGCTCTGTTGCTGCAAATGGTACGGAACGGGCGGCAGCTTGTGCTGGAGATGCGGCGGTGGCGTTCTTCCTTGGACGGGGAATGATTGGCTGTGGCCGTGGCCAGAGTCGTAACCGTCCTTGTGTGGCGAGCGAGAGTAGCGATCTCTGTCTCTATGATCTCTATGATCTCTATGATCTCTATCACGATGTCTCCTTGGCGACCTCGAGTACGACCGTGAGCGAGAGCGAGAACGAGACCTAGACTTGCTCCTGGATCTAGACCGATAACGGCGCTTCGACCTAGACTTTGACCTTGACATGGACCTCGACCTCGACCTCGATCTCGAACGCCGACGGTGCTTTCTTCCTGGAGGTGATCTAGACGACGATTCTTTACCGTCATGATAGCGGTGCCCAGGAACATGAAGACGAGATTGACTCTTGTCCTCGCGTCTTTTGTCTCGACTGCGACTGCGATTGCGACTGTAGCTCCGTCCACGTCGGCCAGGAGATGCCGAGATGCGACGTCGCTTGAACGAAGGCTTGGATGAATGTTGTGGCGACCGAGATGGCGACCGAGATGGCGACCGACTCATTTCATTCCGAGATCTTGCCCGTCCTCGGTCGGGACTGTCGTCTTGTCTCTTGTCCCCATCCTTCCATCTTTGGCGCCGCTCCCTCATGCTCTTGCAAAAGGCGCGCGACCAGCCATAATACGTGTCGCCGCCGACAATGTCCCCAGAAAGAACATCGACATCAATGTGTTCGCCGAGGGCGTTGACGTCGGCGTCGACATCTGGCTTTTCAGTTTCAGTGGCCGTTGTGGCCAACGCGTCCCCAAACATGCGGCCCACATCGGCCAGAAGAGCGCGTACACGGGCCTCCAGAGCCGGCGGCGCAGGACCGGGTGCCAGCTGCAGCGGCTTCAGCAGTGCTGGGTTCATGGGGCGCGTCGAATTGGGCTCGAGGACAGCGAGCCAGGTCGCGGCAGGCAGGTCGTACCATGGCGCAGAAGGGTCGCCGTGGAGCGCGGGGAGCAAAAAAGGTGCCTCCTTTGGGTTGGTGGCCTCTGTGGACTCTTTGGACTCTTTCGCCTCCTTCTTGAGGCTGTGGCCGTCTTTCGACTTTGTTTGAAGCTCCTCTGCACGACGCGGTCCATCGTCCACGGCTGCCCTCAGTTCTTTAATGATATCGTCACCGACGTAATGCTGGTACGCCCACAGGTCGATCAGGTCGTTAAGCTTTGCGAGCTGTTTAGGGGCGCGAACAAACGTGGCGGCGGAAGAAACGAGGGCTAGCAGACTGGGTTCGATGTTGGCGACCAAGGGGTGTCGACTGCCGTCTTTGTTCTTGTAGTCTTCGTTCTGCCCTCGAAAGGTTACGTGGTACAGGACATCGTTGACAATGTACAGAACGTGCAGTCGTTTTCGCCGCGCGGACGTTTCTTTGTTTTTCGTCGTTTTGTTTATCGTCGTCGTGCTTATCGTCGTCGTGTCTTTTGTCCGCGCCGCGTCTGTAAACGAGTTGGAGAGCGCCACCAGATACCGTCCGACGGCAGCTGTGCGGGCAGGCGAGTGCGCAACATGGCGCAGCATCCATCTTTTGCAGGTCTGGGGGAGGAGAAAAGGAAACAAAAAAGGCCGCCAAGGCGGCCCCAGTCCGTTCGTTTAGCAACAGCAACATGCCTGTAGACAAGGACTCGGCAGGAATTCTTCAAACCTGGACGTTGGCAGGCGAGCAGCGCGCGGCAGCGAGGGCCAGCAGCCCGGCAAACTCGTCAATGTCGGCGCGCGAGCAGGGCGCAGAGTTGAGGTTGGGTTCTGGGCGAAGGAGAACCGCGGAGAGGGAGGCCTTGGCGATGGCCAGCTGGGCGGCCGTGGCGGCCGCGGCGGCCATATTGGGGTGTGTTGTGTCTAGGTTGGAGAAGATCGTGGGTCGTGATTCGCGATGTGATACGATCGTGTCAAGCCGCGGATTTTTCGATTTCGCGTGAAAGGCCGCCGTTATGCGGACGCGTCAATTCTCACAGGCAGAAAGACGGCCATGTTCGTTGCGACAGCGCGGTGCCGTAGGCTGACTGTCGTCTGTCGTCTGTCGTGAGTTTGTTTTGGAGAGAGGAGAGGAGACGAGACGGAGGGATGCTTGAGTTGAGTTGAAGCTGTTGCATGTTTGGGGACTTGAAAGAAAAGTGGACACCGACTGCCAAATCAGTACTAGCGCATCTGCTCCAATTATGGAAAGCGCCAACGGCCACTGTAAGCACTGAGCCTCAGCCTTGCGGGCATAAGGACGAGAGATAAATGGAAAGACGTGCCGTCAATTGCTCCTATCTTCTGTGGCCAAGTCTCAATTGCTGACTGTTTCACTTTTGTGCTATCTGGAAACATTTTCATTATTTAATTATTCCAATGAGTATAATACAAAGAGTGAGGATGTCCTCAATGGTCTGCCAATCTAGAGTCGAAGTAGAATGCAGGATTGAATGCAAAATGTCAAAATGTCGAGAAATGCAGTCAAGAAAAGCCAGTTCCCAGATGTTCTGCCTCGATCGCGTTCAGCTGTCCGTTCGTCCACCAGCTGGAACGTCCGTCCGCCCGTCTATACAGTCTGTGCTGTCCTGGTACACCATCACGAGTTGAACTTCATTCGGCCGTCCCACCTTTGGTCTTATCTTCCGGCTACGCACCCGAGTGCTCACTACGCACCCGAGTGTTCACGAAAACCGATCCCCCTTTGGACTCCGAAACGGCACGCTCGCCTCGTACTTGCTCTTCTCGAGCACGCGCTGTGTCTCCGTGGCGGGCGCGTGCCGTGTCGGCGCCGGGTCGGAACTGGACGATTCTTGGCTCGGCGAGCCGGCGGCGTCTGTGCGGGCGGCGGCGAGTTGACTCGAGATGGCGCCGGCGTTGGCGTCGGTGTGGTCGAGCGAGCTGAGGACGGCCTTTTTGCGGCGCTGTTCAGAGAGGCGGGCCTGGCGGTCGGCGTTGATGCTCTTCTTGGCAAAGTAGTAGGCGGCACCGCCGGCTGGGGTTGTTAGCGGCAATTCAGTAGAACACGGAGGAAGGGAGGAACGGAGCAGACATACCAACACAGAGGGAGCCCCAGCCGAGCCTGTGGACGGTTGTTAGTAAAGAGGAGAGGGAGGAAGATGGAAGGTTGCGAGGAGGATTGTGAGGGCAGTCGAGCCGAGCTGAGGGTCAACGATCAGGACGAAGGGCTGTGTCGGGGGACATACCAAAACGATTTTACCTGTGACGACAAGGTTAGTCAGTGAAAGCAGCAATTGGAGTGGAGGCATGCGGTGGGTAGAAGGGAAAAGCTTGTTTTTGCCGTTGAGCTTGAGCGTCTTTGCTGGTTGCTTACCGTATTCATTGTGAAGTTGTGAGGACGAATGTGTTGTAGACAGAGTAGGGAGTAAAGATCGATGTCGCAGTGTGTACGTTGTACAAGTGTCGTATCAATTGGTTGTGTTGTTGGATAAGTGAGAAAAAAAGATGTAGAAATCAAAAAGTACGTAATCGCAAAGAACCGCAAAAAAGCGACTGTCCTCGGCAAAAGACCAAAAACCAGTGTGAAAGAAGTTCCTAAATCGTACGATGTCATCCTTCCCATGCAAAAGGGTGGGGTTGTCACGTGGCAAACAAAGAGAAAGAAGAGAGAAAGGACGAAAGTGGGTCTCCATCAAGCGCACTGGATCAAAACATCTACAGCGGTGTTAGCGGCTGCAGTGGTCTTCAGTGCTGTAGGCATTTGACGATGAACAACCAAAGCGTCATCTCACACAACACACACAACACACGGAACTGTCATCAAAGTCAATGTAGACTATATCAAATGCTATGTACAAAATTTATGAAAAAATCAGGATGCGTCACATATTTTCAATTTTGGGCCCCCCACAATCCGCATATAGTTTACTGCAGGTTCACGTACAGGCCACCATCAACAAGCAGCTCAGCGCCAGTCTGAAAGCGAGTTAGTAGAATGAAGAGAGGGGATAAAGCATAAAACCAAATAAGGTAATAAGATACAGATACGGGAAACGGGACTTACCACAAAGCTGCTCAGCTCCTCGCAGGCCAGGAACACGGCCGGGCCTGCCATGTCCTTGGGCAGACCCAGCCGGCCCAGCGGTGTGCGTCCCTCGACATAGGTCCGCTTCGCCTCGTCGGCCAGGTCGACGTCGTTGAGCTGCGTGCGGATCGTGCCCGGCAGCAAGGAGTTGCACCGGATGCCGTACTTGCCCAGGGCGATGGCGCACGACTGCATCAGGCTCTTGACGCCCGCCTTGGTGGGGGTGTAGTGCGTCTGCTGGCCGCCGCCGACGAGTGCCGAAATAGAGCTGATGCCGATGATGGAGCCGCCCTGGGGCGTCTGGTTGAGGGCCATCTGGCGGCCGGCCGCCTGCACGGCGTAGAACGCGCCCGACATGTTGGTGGCCAGCGTGTGCTCAAACAGCTGGGGCGACAGGTCCAAGAACTCGGCAAACTGGCACACGCCGGCGTTGCTCACAAAAACGTCGAGGCGGCCGCCGCCGCTTGAGCCCGCAAACGACTTGACAATGTGGTCGACAAACTGGCGTCCCGTCTCGGGCTTGGAGATGTCCCCGGCAAAGGTCACGACTCGCGACTCGACGGCCTCGCCGGCCGGCAGGACCGCGGCGGCCTCTTCCAAGAAGCTCTTGAGGTGGGGCTCGTCGTTGGCGCCGCCGAGGTGGTTGATGCCGACCTTGGCGCCGTGGCGGAGGTAGTCGAGGGCGATGGCCTGGAAAGTTCGTGTTAGTTGGGAGTGTTTTCATCTGTTTGTCTGTTTGTCTGTTTGTCTGTTTGTCTGTTTGTCTGGGGAGGCTTACTCTGCCAATACCGGTCAGGCCGCCGGTGATGCCGGCGACCTTGCCGACGAGCAGCTGCGGGAGCGTCATATGTGCGGTTGAGGGCGATATGTGCTTGTGAGTGTTGGTTACGGGTTGTTGTGGGTGAATATGTGCTGAGGTCGTAAAGGGTCGTAATCAAAGTCGCTGTGTGAAGGTATGAGAAAGAGAGGAGTCAATGGGGTAAAGGTAGAACAGGAAAGAACAACAGTAGGAACACAAAAGACGAAATAAAAGGCAAGATCAGACTTTGGACAGAAATCGCCAAGCTGCTCCTCTTTCTCTCTGTTCTGTCCCTTTTTTTTCTCGTCCTCTTCTTGCCCACTTCCCCTTTTGTCGCGCTGTCGTAGTCGTTGCCCGTCTCGCCTTCGCACCTGCCCTGCCCGGCTCAGATACCACCGACACTCTTGGAGGCAGGCGCGAAGCGGGGTCTCCAAGCAGTTTTCTCCCATACAAATTTCTCTGCTTTACTCGTTACTCGCCCTGTGTTGAGCCCGTGGTGCTCCCCCACATTCCCCGCTAAATTGACAGCGCCATCGACCGAGAGGGGCGCTCGTGCTAATACACGCCGAGAGGCGCCGGACTACGACGGTAAACTACTACGCTTCGGGTCTCTTAAGTCAAGAAATATAGTAGAATTTTTCTTGGTGCGTGGTTGTATTAAGTAGAAACGTTGTCCTATATTTTGGATAGGTTTGTCGATATTCAAAGTCACAAGAATCCCGACGCTTGATGACGCAAATTCATGTAAGTGGACAGCCTGAGCATAAGGCACTATATCTACAGGGGCTCGACTTACACACAGCGAGACAGCTTACTATTGACATTTGATAGTCTCCTTTTTTGAATTTCTGAATTTTGCATTGCTTACTTTGGACTATAAAACAACGGCCTCAAGATAATTCTATCATGCCTAATCTAGCGGCAGATGCTATGAAAGAGATCCAAAACAAAAAACAGCTCCTTGCACAATTTGCATAAATATGTCTCCCTCTCCTATCATTGGAAAAGACGACAAAATTGTCCGTGTCGACCCCCAGCATCTCATGGAGGATCCACGAGGATGAGAACCCGGGGTTGCAACAAGTCGAGTGGCCCGTCCTAATAGTCAAACCGAAAGTCGAGCCGCTTGTTGCCCTCGTCCTTGGTCGTGTTGATGTAGTGCTCGCGCTCCTCGGGCGTCCACGCGTTCCAGATCTTGTCGCGGCGCGCATTGACCCACCGGTACCAGAAGTGCACGCTAATATATAAAAAGATGACGCCGATGTTGAGGCCGATCAGAGTGCGATTTCCGCGGCGATAACGGGGCGCGTCGTCGGCCCGGTAAATGTTCGAGTAGATGACGCCGCCCGCCTGGCAGCACATGTTGTACATGGCCGTCGAGACGGTGCGCGTCCGGACCGTGTTGGCGTTGCGCGAGACCCAGCCGACCTGCACTGAGTGGTTGGAGGGATAACCCAGAAGCACCGTGACAATGGCAAAGATGACCCATTTGCTTTCCTTTGTGGTGTCGATGACATAGAGGGACACAACGCAGGGCAGGACCCAGACCTGGCCAATGATGCCGTTGAGCGCGAGACGGCCGTGCCAGCCGGCGAAGAGCGTTCCCAGGAGAAGAGTAGTCATAGCCAACACATGCGAAGGGATGGTGAGCAGGTTGGTCTGGAATGTCGTGAACCCAAGCCCTCTCAGACTGGTCGCGTTGGTAAGTATGTCAGGAATACTGGAAAAGGGAAAAGGGAAAAGGGGAAAGGGGGAGCGAGTGCATACCTCAGTGTCAGATACTGGGAAGGAGGTCCCATGGACATTTGGAACGTCAACCCGATAAGATAGCTGGGGTCGGGCGGGTCAGTTATGTGCCACCAATACAAAATTTTATGCATGCACGTATGGACTTACACTGGCCACAGGTGATAGTCCTTGAGGGCGATGAAGAGCAGACGAGGCGTGATGGCCTGCCGGTTGTGCATTGTGCCCTTGGACGGATCGTCGCGCAGAGCCCGGTTGATGATGATAATCTCCTCGCGCTCCGTGAACCAGCCCTTCTTGCTGCGGGGAAAACCGGCCGTCTGCGTTGGACTAGGCGGCATAAAGTAGACCGCGGCAATACCGACAAGCAGGGTGATGAGGCCCTCAAGCAAGAAGAGATAGCGCCAGCCATCGACTCCATTGTGTCCGTCGAGATGGAGAATGCCAAAGGCCAGGAAGGCGCCGAGGATGATGGAAAACGTCATGGATGCCCACCAGCGAGACAGACGGATGGGCAGCTCGGCGCTCGTATAGAAATAGGACAAATAAAGATTCATCTAGACGGTTAGCCATGGATACTCCATGTCATATTATAGTAGGGACTGCAGACTTACGTCTGGAATGAATCCGCCTTGAAGAATGGCGAGGAGAGCACGCGTGACGAGAAATGATGTTCGCCCATTAAGCTTGTACTGCGACATGGCCACAACACTCCACAGCACCATCTGCATCGGAATCCATCGATCAGGGCCCATCCTGGGTTGTTAGTATTGTTATCAATGAAATTGAAGGGCCGACGAGAACCCACCACTTGGAGACCAGCTGCGATGGCAGCTCAGCACACATAAAGGACAGAAGAAACACTGTGTTGCCCAGGTTGTAGTCGTTGGTCGTCAGCCCCAAATCGGCCAGCATATTGTCCGCCACGGCCTGGGCGAGGTTGACACGGTCGATCTCGAGGGCCATAAAGGCCACACACGTGAAGATAAAAATGCGGATATCAATCTTGCGCACGAGTGCTTTTTCTTCGCGCCATGTCCAGCGTGCCAGCGGGTCGAAACGGTGAATGTTTTCCCAGTCCTCGCGCGGGCGGTACTTGATGGCCAGAGCGGGATCGTCGTACACCGACGGCTGTGTGGCAATGGCGTCGAGGTCCAGCGGCTTGGACTTTTCCCAAAAATAGCGGCGGGTCGTGTCGATGGGTTCACCAAGAGGAGGGATGTCCGATGCAGGGTTGATGGCATTGACATCGACTTGGGGCGTCTTCTTGTCTTCGCCGGAGCTGGTGCCTAAGTCTTCATCCGAAGCGGTCGGCGCGGCGGCCGTGCTCTTGACGGTCCACAACACTGTGGGCATTGTGAAAGATGGTGGTGTTCAGGTAATCGTCAACTAATAGGAAAATATGGGGGGAAAGAAAGAATCAACAGCAGCCAATACCTGCAATTTTTGGTGGACCACTGGTGATACTTCATCCATATTCTCGGGAGATCAGCACCTGCAGCAATCTCTGTCTTTATACTCCAAACACGAGACGAAGGGAGAGAGTCGACTGGGCCAATCGAGGTGTTCGGTCCAACGTCAAACGCCAAATGTCAAACCAGGTTTCCGGGAATAGGTCGTACTGAGTGTTCAATGTCGCCATCAACATCTCTCGCCATCGGTAGATAAGATGGCACATCACGCAGGCCATCCTCCCCGTCGCCGGCATCTGTCATGTTGTTTCCATCGGACACAACTCTGCATCTGCATCTCCTCGCGGCCTCGCTTGTTCAGCCGATGGATGCATCCATGACCGGATCTCGCAAGGCACTGCGACTCCGACCCTCCACCGACGACGAGCATTGTTCGAGCACGTCAGCCGGACAGGCATCCCGGGCCTGCATCAAGCATAAAACAGAGTGCGACAGAATGGTTGGAGAGAAGAATCGCAGGAGCCAATAATTTTGGTGGCATGTGTTTAACGAAGACAGAAAGCGTGATATCCTCGTACCGGGCCGTGATATCGTGATTGCAAAATACCACAACGTGATACGCTGGCCTTGCAGCTTGTGGTTGACGTCGTTTGCATGGTTGGCAGGGGTCGTTGTGCCTCGATTTGACATCTCCGGACGTTTGATTCGAAATGATTGGCTGCTTTGGGTTGGGCTGCCGATTGTGCAAAGGTGCCCCCAATTCACCACAATTCCGCCATCTATGTCAATTCGCCATTCTGCAGCCCATTTCGTGTTTCGACACGCAACAGCAACGACGGCGGTACCCCATTTAGGGATTAATCTGGGGCAATCTGTCGAGCAAGGGTCTACTGCTAGTTCGATGTGCGCCATTGCCGGCCAGCCTTGTACAATCCTGTTCTTTTCTTTCGGTCGCTTTTTAGTAGTGCCGGTTTGCATGGATATATAATCAGGCGCCAAGACCCGGCCACCAAGGCAATAATGAAAGCTTATACAGCGAAAGGCGCCCTTGGCTTGTTGCTTGTCGAGCTTGTTTATTTGAACCTATGCATGTGTGAGCTTGTTAGCATTTTTGCTTTTCTTTCTTTTCTTTTTCTTATTTCCCTTATTTCTTCTCATGCTAAAAAAGGCGGAGATGCGACGCGTGTTGTTACTCCCGGGATTGCTGGCCTTCCGGAGACAGAGAGGAAAGGAGAGGGGGTAACCTTACCCCGGGCCTTGAAAGGGGGCATGTCAATTCTGGGCAGCGATGTCGAAATTGCGAGAGATGATGAAAGACAAAAGAAAGCATAACATGACCGATGCATGGACAACAGCCGTACACTGCAGTTACAAAAAGGGGTAAAGTCTGTTGGCTCTTTCCTGTTGAGTATTGACAATGGCTCTTTTCTTTCAATTCGTTGATACCTCTTTCCTTCGCATGTTTTTCAAAACGTGAACGGAAAGTGAGATGGGCGCATGTACCAAACCTGGAAAGAGCGTAACCAACCATTGTATGATGCCACCACTCTCACATCGCGAATAGCAGGAGCAGCCGGTTGTACGGCTCTACAAAGAACCGAGGCTTTGTAACCGCATATTTGACGCACGTATTCTCAACAAGACTGCCGCTCAGATATGCATTGCCGACAACACGACGTTTTCGGTGTAAAAGCTGCTTAAAGCTGGGAGGAGAACGGGCTCGTGCAAGTCAAGGCAGAATAGGAGCATCGGGGCGTCGAAGTGTGCGATCTGGACAAGGCGGTGATGCTGGAGGCAATGGCGCGGGTGTTGGAGCCAATCGTACAAGACAAGAAAAGGAGAAAGTGAAAACGAGAAAAAGGGGAAAAGGGAAGAACAGTGAAAGAACATTCTGGCACAACTGCGTGGACTTCGGCGCAATGTTCGACGAAATGTTGGCGCATAGTCCGGAATCCAGCTCTACTCTTTCAGAGAAGAGCAACCTCCATTCCAAGATGGTTTTGGATGTCGGCTAGGAGCAGCTCGGCCGGCGTCACATACGAGATGTCCAAGTCACCACCGAGGGCAGCTCCCCTAGTAAGCATTCCCCCGAAACGGCCTTGGATATCAAAGACTGCGCTGCCGGAGTCTCCACCGGCAGAGAAGGCGACCGAAGCTTTCGAGTTCTTCCTCACCCCTCGAATGGCCCATTCTCTGGCCTCAAAAGACCCACCGTCGGGCAAACAGTACCTCGTAACGGACATAATCTCCTGGGCCACGCCCCAGGATAAACCGCTCTTGGCACCATGCAAGCAGACCAAGATTGCTTCTTCGCCGTCTCTGTCGACCGTCCGAGGGTTTAGCATCTCTTTGACGGGTATGGTCCCTTGTAGGCGGAAGAGGTCATCTTCCGGTAACGGCAGAACGAGGGCCTTGGGCGCCCTAGGATGCTCCAGGTACTCGGGGCGCAGAACTCCGAATTCTGTCCTAAGTTCAACGTTGTTGAAAAGCCCGCTTGCTGGGTATCTTATCTCATCAAGGCTGATGAGTGCCCAGTCTCGGGTCCATGGGACCATTGTACTGATCGGCTTCGCGTGGAAGGTACCGATCGGGGGCGATAGGGAAACATGGCCGATGACGCGACTCGAAGAATCTTTGAGCGAGCTGAGGCTTTTCAGTACCTCTGTCCCCTCGGCGATAATGTCTTGGTTGGGCATTTTCTTCTGCCACTGTCTCATAGCTTGCCGGGCCTTCTCTTCGGCCGTCACAATATCAGAGTCCCGACCTAGGAGAATCTTCAGTCTGGCATCCTTGGGCTTCTTCTCCTTCTTGCCGCTACGGCCCTTCTTACCCCTCTTCCCACCCTTGCCTCTCTTGCCCTTTTGCCCTGCCCTCCTAGACTTGTTAGGCTTTCCCCCACTGTTTGTCTTCTGGGCCGCTGTTTTCTTTGTGGGATTGGTGCCACTACAGTCGCCCTCGCTTGTTCGGCGCGGCTCATGTTGCGGTGTAGCGGTCGCTCGTCCTTGGTATTTGTACATGTCGTTGTCTCTGTGCAGCGCTCCTGGGAGGGCTACATGGCGGCACGTTAATGCCCAGATTTTGGTATCGCCTGTTGCCGTCGATGCTGCCCCCGTTGATTTCGTTCCAGGTCTCAAGTAAACACACAAGGTGCCGTAGTGATCCTGTTTCTCCATGGGAACCATTGCCTGGCCGATGGCAGTGGAAAATGGCAGGGTAGAAGGGCTAAAATGCACAGAGTCGGCTTGGGTAAACAGGGGGATCTGCACAGGGTCCTGTGACGGGCCCTGCGACCTGGCGTCTGTGGCCTTGTAAGAAGCGGCGGGTCGAGTCCTAATGACGTCGGACGCCCTGAAGTGACATTCGACGTCTTCTAGACCGGCCTCATCGAGAACGACGCGGCAGGCACGCAAGGCCTTGGCCACAGTGGGCCACTCGAGATTGGTGGCCGCATTACTATCGATGCCGACCCACACGACGACGGGCCGCTCCCGCGGGTGCTTATTGTTCCAGCCAATCCGCAGGACGTCGACAGAGGTCCACGGTATCTGGTTGCTATCAAGGGCCGCAATGGTCTGGGCATCGACCTTGTCGGTCCACACCTCGCGAATGCGGTGCCGGCCGATGTTGGCCATCTCCATCATGTGATAGGTCGAGTGGGCTTCTCCCGGGTTGGAAAGGCGAAGCGCCCAAGGCAGCACGCCCGCGCTTGTGCGACCGATGAGACGCGGCACGGAGGGAAAGGCTCCATAGTATAATCTGGCCTCCTCCTCGCTTGGCGGTTCCAGGTTGGGCAGCACGGGACTAGCCGCCGTCGATGTGGCAGTCACCGATGTGGCGGTTGTCGATGTGGTTTCGCCGGTTCCGGCCGTTCTTGCGGACCTTCCACTCTCGTCGCTTTTTTTCTCCTCTCGGCGGGCGGACATGATGGGTGCTGTCTTTCGAGATTGAACAAAGAGGATGGTGAGTAGTAAAACATAGACGATGGAGAGGAAAGGGATGAAGAGGAAAGAAGATGGAGACGAAGGAGGATGGAGAGAAAAGCTGGGAGGAGAGATGGAGGGGATGGTGCTGGATATATAATCAAGGAATTTTTCGTCGTGTAGTGAATACGCCGCGTTAAAAACTGGTGTTTTGTGGGAAGGCGCAGTAAACCCAAAACTTCCAAATTGGGAAGAACGCAGAATAATACAAGACCAGACGTGCCTCATGGAGCGTTGCTACGACAGATTAGTCATGCTTGAATCCCGACAAAATAGCTTCACTAACCGACTAGAGCAGAGGTGAACAATACGGCCAAGCCAAGCTACTGTAGTATCTTCCAGGATATCGAACGACGCTGCTGTAAAATGGCCATTCTCTACAACGCTGTTGATTTTACATGGCCGCAAGGAATACAGCTTCCACCCTTCCACACTTCCACCCTTCTTTATTGATATTTACACCGTAATTTCCATTCCATAGAAGCCCCACGGGTCACTACAAGAATCGTATCTCGTCATGAATATTACAGCATGACCAGACACGATAGAGGTATTGATAATATTGGAGAGGGTCCATTTTCTATACAAGCTGCTAGAAAAAGTACATCTGTTCTGCAAATCTATCAGCTGTTCCGGCCGGAAGCAACAGAGCCCGCAAATTGACACACAGACCTATGCGAAAGAAAACTAGGCAAACAGTAAGCACTATTAACCATCATCAAGTACCACTAACTAAGCATTATAATAATACTATTCGAGGATAAAGTTAGCCATCGTCACTATAATAGAAGGGCATGGCAGAAGGAAATATTACTGTGATAAACACACACACTACAGGGTCGCTCTTCATGTGTCGAGCATGGGCGAAAGAGAATGTCTAGAATGGGTATGAAGCATCAACTAATATAATGTACTCCTAGAATGTCTTGTTCGTACCCCCATCTTGTGTGCGCAAATGTCGTTTGTGACGACGAACAGTGGCCCGGACTATTGACTAGTGGGAAGTGGCGAGTGAAAGTGTGCATTTGCCAGCGTGTTAGTGACTATTACGGATTATTACACCGGCTTGACATATTGTTAATTACTATTACCATGCATTGCTACGGCTTGGTGCATCAGCTCGTACCGTTGTCAACTTGTCACGAGGTAATTATGAGGTAATATAACACTGCACGTCCATACTACGCAAACTAGCAAAGCTAGTTCTTCATTCCCTAATACATTTTGAATAGTGAATGCCGAATATGCTCAAGATGCTACATTCAAACACGGCTCCTATCAACGAGTCGTCTCGATATGTCGCATTCTTATCTTCCTTCTCTACAGGGCCACCTCGCCGACAGTGCGGGTCCGTTCGAGCTCCACCTCGTCGACAACGCCGCCGCCCTTTTCGACCGAGATCTCGTCGCCAAAGTTGCTGGCAATCGACTCGAGCGTCATCTGGTTGGTCTCCTTGATGCAGAAGAAGCAGAAGACGCCGAGAGCCACGAGCATGCAGACAAAGATAAGGTAGTAGCGGTAGGTGATGTTCTAAAAGGCAACGGGGGTCACCTGCGTCAGCTAGACGGCCGTGATGCTCTCGCACATGAACGCGAGGGCGGTGCCGTAGCCGCGCAGGTGGGCCGGAAAGTACTCGGCGGGGACGGTAAAGACGGTCGAGTTGAAAAAGGAGGCGTAGGCGACGGAGTGAATGAAAATAAAAGCGACGCCGGCGCGGGCGCCGTTCGCATTGTCATCGGATGGCTGGCAGACGGTGGATGTCCGGCCAGAGCCAGGAGGAACACTGACGCTTGCCGAGGCGCGGTTTGAGGGGCCGTACGGGCTGGTGAAGACTGCATGGAAGTTGGTCGACGATGCGACAACAGACGAGACGACTTTTGAGCTCAATCTCACCATCCCTCCCAACAGTACGGCGCGAGTTATTTTGCCAGGCGCCGGCGTCGTTGAACGCAGCCCGCGGACTGTCGGTTCTGGCAACCATATTTTCAGTTGCCCGTATGTGCGCGATGTCTGGCCGCCTCGGCCATTCTTGCCTTTCTTTCGTCCAGAGGGTTTCACCTGGGATACGCCCACGGGCACCAAGTCGTATTGATGAGTGACCGAGCACACAATGCGATGATCGCAATATGTGTAGTGAAATTAGTGGAAATTGCCTATTTACACTGCAATTAAGGAGAATGTAAACAAACGTGTGGGGTCTCAGAATGGTTAAGCGCATTGCAGCTATGCGATTTATGCACGTGACCCTAAATCTCACTTCGATCCCTGCTCGTATTTTTGCTCGCTACTAGCGGCTTGGAAACTAGTCCCGCTCTGGGCTCTAGCCCCCCCTGAGAGAGTGAGGCGGTGACGTCGGCCAGTGTTGCGCGGCGCCCTTTGCCCACTTCTGTCCACTGTTTCCAAGCTGCAGGCCTGGCCCAAGCCTGGTTCCAAGGCGAAAACCCACCACCAAGAGCAAGGAAAGAGCAACTGGCGACTGACTCTCGCAGATACCAAGACACCATCACGAACCGCAACGGCAGCCACGACACGGGACAGACAAGACGGCAATCGTGTGGCAGGTGCAACCGACCTCGTGCATCACTTCTCACCTGCCTCCTTCCTTGTATTAAAGTGTCACACAGCACACAACACCTGGAACCGCGGCTAAAAGCGAAAAGTGAAAAGGACTGCGAAGAGAAGGTGCGGACGGTTGCCAGAAGGAAATAAAAACACAGCCGCAGGGCAGGTGCGCCAGAACAGGACAGAGGACACAAGACACAACAGGGACATCCAATGGAGCACAACGCCAGCCGTTACTTCCTCGACGTTTTCCCAACGACACTCTTGTCAACACTGTCGTTCGTTCTTTCCTCACACCTCCAACTCTCGACTCTCAGCTCCCCTTTTTCCACCACTTCGACCGACGATCATCCGGACGGTGCATTCTAACACTTTCCACCCACAGCACTCGTCTCTCAGAGTCACAACGCAACGCAACGGTCAACCCTCAACGCACTCAACGCTCACGCTCAACGGCCTCCCATCGGCATCCCACTGCACCTTGCATTCTCCGCATCCCACTCTGCACGCTGCATTTGCATTTGGCTGTCTCACCCTCGCCCGCCCGCCCATCTGGAATTCTGCAATCCTGGAATCTGATTCTCTTCTTTTGTGACTTTTGTCTCCTTGACAATCTCCCTCTTTGTTTTTATTCTCTCGCCCGACACCCCAAAATAGCATCATCGCCATCCACCGCACTCAAGACTCCCATGCTCAACACCTAGCCTCGTCCCCTCCCCTCCTCCTCCGTCGCCTTTGCCCTCGTATGGGCCGCGATCAACTCTTCTCTCACCATGCCTCCGCCTCCCGACGAGGAAGGGCCTGATGGCTCCTCCATTGTGAGCAGGACCCTCTCTCCCTCTCTGTTCTTGTCGACTGTGCTCCCCGCTAACAGCTATAGAAACCCGTCTCCTCCCTGCGAGCCCGCTTCGAAAATATGGGCAAGCCCGTCGCCGGTGCCTCGTCCATCTCCACCGTCTCGCCTTCTCCCCACCCCTCTCCTCTTCCGACGCCCCTCAGCCGACCCATCTCGCCCGCGCCGAAGCCAGACCGGCTGCGTGGCCCAGGACCAGGCCCTGCATCTCCTGTGCTTGCCGACCGGCCCTCTGCCCCAGCTCCGCCGCCGACAAAACCCAAGCCACGAGACCCGTCAGTCTCCTCAACAATTCCGGCGACAATAGCTGCTCCGGCACACTCTCCAACGTGGCCTGCGACAGCACCCGAAAGCCATGTTGGCGGTCTCAGCCTTGCAACTACAACTACAAATTCAGGGACAACCGGCCTACGACCATCCAACCGTCTCGGCCCTCCCCCACCACTCAGTCCTCGCCCCATTGCGCCGCCCTCGCTGCTTGTTCAACCGCCGCAGTCTCCACCAAAGGGCCGCGCCGGCAACCTTGCGCCCTCCGCCGCCGATCAGTCCAACTTCTTTTTGAATCCCGACTCCGTCGTCAAGGCCCCGCTCTCGCCCTCCTCGTCTCCTCGCCTACCCAAGATTCCCAGCCGGCCACACACCCCAACGCCAGCGACAACGCTCGACGTGCGGAGATCACCCCGCCTCTCGCCCTCTCAGCCACCATCACCACCGCCGCCGCGCCGCTCAGCCGAGCTCAAGCGGGAGCGTGACCAGCGGGATGTTGCCGCGGCCGCACGAGACATTCTCCCAAGAGACATTACACAAAATATGACCCAGAACATTGTTCGTGATGCTCCTCCCATTGTTGCGCGCGACCATAAGGCGGGCCCGCCACCCATCAACCGCACCGACAAGCCCAAGATCCCGTCTCAGTCTCAACAGATCAGCAACCCTTTTGTCTTGCCACGCGCACCCACCTCCCCAGCTGCCCTGTCTGCAACTGGCTCGCCGCCGGGCAACCGCAGCACTGCCGACAAGCTCTCTCCCTTTAGCACGCCGCCGAGCAGTAACGACAGCCTCGACGAAGTGCAACCGCCCATGCTACCCGCGCGACCAGCACGGCCACGCTCACAGCTGCCGCCCGTCGAACGCAGCACCTCGAAGCCACGGCCACGGTCAATGGCTGTGCCTCCCACGTCCGATCCAATGTCCGCAGGGCACCATCCGTTCGGTTCAGGAGCATCGCGCATCGGTGAACGGACACACGACAAGATTCCCAATGGAGCTGGTTCGCGAGGACCCCTGTCCCCACAAATTACTGGCAACGGTCACATCGGCAGTGACGTCAACGGCCACCACCGTCACGGCGACGACGACGACCGTTCATCACGGCCACCATTACCTTCACGACCAACCGGGGGCGCAAATCATGTCCAGCCAGCACGAGCTCAGATTCCTGCGTCAACACGGCTGCCACCAATGCCACCACGGCCAGGAGCAGACGGCAACGGCCCCACCAATGGAGATCGTGCAAATGGAGGTGCAGGCAACGGTCCGTCAGGATCGGACGGCCAGATGCTACCCCCGTCCCTCGCAAAACGTGTCGTTTCGAATCCTACCACATCCACCCAGCAGTTCCCGCCACCACCAACACGCACACAGCACGGCCGTTCCATGACAGTCGACCACCGCGCAGCACCCAAATTCCAGTCTGACTTCCGTGGTTCCAACACTTCGCTTGTTTCCGGGTCCGGTCTCGCCTCGATTGGCAGTGGCACTTCTTCGCCAGTTGACATTGCCAGCCGCAGCACAGACGCTCTTGTCGCCCTCAACTCCTCCTCCAAACCGCTCGACAACCCGGCCGCTGCCTTCCCGGATGCTACCAACATCAACCGCCGGCCACCTTTTACCAAACAGAGCCTGTCTGAAATAAGCACACGGATCGACTGCCGCCAATTGGACATCTGCGGTCAGCGCGTCGTCACGACAGGCCAGCTCACGCGCGTGTGGAACACCGTCGATGGCGAAATGATTATGAGTCTAGCGCACGGCGAGGGCATCCGCGCCACGTGCGTCGCCTTCAAACCGGGAGCACACGTCGACGACGAGGGGCTGCGCGTGTGGATCGGCAACATTACCGGCGAGCTCATCGAGGCCGACATTGCCACCCAGAGCGTCGTTGCGTCACGGCCCGCCGCCCATGCCCGCCACGAAGTCATCCGGATCCACCGCCACTGCAACGAGCTGTGGACAATGTGCGACGGTGGAGCCCTGTACGTGTGGGGTCCCACCGATGAGACCGGCACGCCGAACCTGGCCAACGGCCAGCACCAATCGTTCCGTCTGCCAAGAGGCCACACCTTCTCCATGGTCGTCGGCGACGAGCTGTGGCATGCGTCAGGGAAAGAGTTGCGTGTCTTCCTGCCCACCGTCGACGGCACAGCGCAGTTCCAGGTACTGTTGCGCGCGCTCGTCCAAGACGGCGCTGGCGAGATCACGTCCGGTACTGTGCTCCTTAGTCAACCGGACAAGGTCTACCTGGGCCACAGCGACGGCAAAGTAAGCATCTACTCGCGCACCGACTACACGTGCCTCGGCATGGTGAGTCTGGGCTCGTACAAGGTCAACACGCTCGCCAGCTCTGGGCCGTACATTTGGGCCGGCTTCAACACGGGCCACTTGAGTATCTACGACCCGTCGAGCACGCCCTGGGTGGTCAAGAAGGACTGGGCTGCTCACGATAACCCCGTGATCAAGCTTGTGTCGGACCGCTCCAACCCCTACCGCACAGGCCAATTGCAAGTCGTGTCGTTGGGTGCTGACAACATGATCCGTATCTGGGATGGCTTGCTGCAAGACGACTGGCTCGAGGAGGCGATGCAGGCACGGGACAAGAAGTACTGCGATTTTGACACGGTCCGGGCACATATTATGACCTGGAATGCAGGCGCATCCACGCCAGGAAGCCTGCGGTACAGCGACGAAGATGCCGCGTTTATGCAGAACATGCTGCGCGACAGCGGCTCGCCCGGCATTTTTGTCTTTGGTTTCCAAGAGCTTGTCGATCTCGAGGACAAGACGGCCACCGCCAAGCGTATCTTGAAGGTCAAGAAGAAGCAGGAAGGATCGGACCAGGAGCGCATGAGCCACCAGTACCGCGACTGGCGCGATTTCTTGGTCCGGTGTCTTGACGACTTCATGAACGGCGAGCTGTACCACCTGCTGCAGACGGCGCACATGGTCGGCCTGTTTACCTGCATTTTTGTCAAGGCGGACCTGCGCGACCGCATCCGCAACGTCGCTATTTCCGAAGTCAAGCGCGGCATGGGCGGTCTGCACGGCAACAAAGGCGCCATTGCCATCCGTTTCCTGCTGGACGACACGTCCATGTGCTTTGTCAACTGCCACTTGGCCGCAGGCCAGTCTCAGGCGGCCAGCCGTCACCACGACGCTGCCGCGATCTTGGACAGCTCCGGTCTGCCCATGGAGCGGGACGTCAACGCACGGATCGACAGTTACATTGGCGGCGGCGACGGCACTATGATTTTAGATCATGAGCTCTGTGTCTTGAACGGCGATCTCAACTACCGCATCGACACCATGTCCCGCGACACGGTTGTTACGGCCGTCAAGGCCGGCAACCTCGCCAAACTGCTCGACCGCGACCAGCTTCTCGTTGCACGGCGCCGCAATGCCGGATTCCGGCTGCGCGCCTTTGACGAGCTGCCCATCCGCTTCGATCCGACCTACAAGTACGACGTCGGCACCGACAACTACGACACGAGCGAAAAGAAGCGCAGCCCCGCCTGGTGCGACCGTTTGCTCTACCGCGGCGGGCACGGCGGCCGCGTGCGCCAGCTCGACTACCGGCGCCACGAAGTGCGCGTCAGCGACCACCGCCCCGTCACAGGCCGCTTCGAGTTTACCGTCAAACGCGTCGACCCCAAACGGCGCGCCCACTCGTGGATGGAGTGCCAGCAGAATCTGGAAGACCACCGCGACCAGGTGTGCCACCAGGAGAAGATGTACTACCTGACGCACATTATCGGCTACGACGAGGCAACGAGCGAACGCCTGATTGAGGAGCGCACGCAACGGCGAGTCCGGCGGAGCCCTAGCCGGCATAGGGAGTAACTCCCTCCGACGCGGTTCTTTGGTTGTTTGGTTGCTTTGTTTTCTGTCACTTGTCTTTCCATTCTCATATATCAAGGTTTTTGCGGGTTTGCGGGTTTCCAGGTTTTGCGCTGTCTGGCATGGTGATAGGAAAAAAGAAACAAGAGTACACACACGCCAGAGAACGGCATATGATAGATAGCATACGCCGCATGAACATATGAATAAATACCACGAAGTTTAACCAGTCAAATAATCAGATTTCAAAAAATCAGATAAAACGATACTATACAACAAACTGGGCTACATCCGACCGCCGTGCAGACGGAAGTCAAAGAGTAGCGCCCTTGGCTACTCGATACACTAAGAACTCCGCCGGCGCAACTTCCAACGGCAGCTTTTGGCTCGTGTTTCAGTGGCCGTGGTGCTACTAAATATAAGCCAGTCGGCGTGGCGGAATTGGAAATGCTGCCACTTGTTGCCCTGAACTCCGCCGGCCGTTGGCGCCTTCCCCGCAAAAGTGGCAGTTTCTAGCTGATTTTAACTGTCCAAAGAAGCCCGCCTTCTCGCCTCTTTCCCCGATTTGACGTCATGCAGTCGCTGTTTCTGTTCTTGCTTCCTTTGTATTACAACGCGTTTTCTAACGGCACCTTCCCCGCCCATTCACCAATACCGGAGGCAGCAAGAGCTACATATACACCTTTTTGATCCAACGTGCCTGCCGCCCCGACGTTCTCACAGCCACCTCGAGGCACCCTCGCACCTTCCCCTTAGAGTACCATCCATCTTCTCGCCCCCCTCTTCCTTCTTTCCCTCCAAATGCGTCGTCCAACAAGATATTGGCCGGGCAGGAGCCACCATCTTTCTCTTTCTCTTTCCTCCTCTTCTTCTACATCATCCCCAGCATCTTCTCCTGGTCCCATTTCTTCCATCGCATCTTCTCCCATTTATAACCCAACTTCACAGTCACGACCATACTCCCATCGCACCATCTGTCCAACACTCCTCAACCACCGATCACGAACATTGGGTCGCATCCACGGCTATTCGCGGCACACTCCAAGCTTCACATACAGCACGTACAGCACATACAGCACAATGACCTCACCCACGCAAATCCACATCGACACCAACAACACGGGGCTCTGGAATGTCGAGCAGACATCCGAGGCCTCGGACCGTGTCTCCTCGTTGCTCCAAGAGGACATGAAGACACACCACGTCTACTTTAACAATGACGGCTTCCACAACCACATCCCGCACCACTTGTTGAGCCTGTACGGGACCGGCGCCGATGCCGCCTCGATCCAAAAGGGCTACGACGACAACAAGGGCTACCAGCGCAAGGTCAAGCCCGTGCACACGCCCAGAAAGGCCGGCGACCACTCCGAGGTGACAGAGCCTGCCGCGGGGCCCGTGGCCGACGACTGGTTCGAGACGGCCGGGTTCCAGCACCTGGGCCACGAGTCGTACTATCCCGATTTCCTGCGCTTCTTCCAGCACGACATTGAGCGGCGCGACAAGGAGAGGGGAGAAAACGACCTTGTCGGGTGGCAGTCTCTGCTAAAGGACAGGGTCTTTTCTGGCACGCCGGCGGCCGAAGACCTGCGGGCCCGGTTGTTCAGCGGCTTCCTGCACCCGCTGATCCAGCTCATGTTCGGCATCGAATGGGGCCAGCCGGCGATTGTGGCCCAGGCACTGGCCCAGACAGCCATCCACAAGCACCAGGGCCTCGACGAGGTTCTGTACAATATGGAAAAGGCAGCGGCTGTGGCGCCCGAAAAGACGAACCCCGTCAGCCTGCTGTCCCTCTTCCACGAAGTGGCCAACAACGAAAAGCTGGCATCGGCCGCCCACTGGGAAGATCCCAACAAGATGCGCAACGGTGTTCTTGTCCGCGCTCTGGACGAGATCATTGCCGTTTGTGGCAAGGTCTCGGTGCCGGCAACCGAAGAAGGGCTGGCCGCGCGGACGGCCGAGATGGCCGAAGCCTGTGTCTATGTGGCCTCGTCGGCCGCTCTCCATCCAACGAAGCACCCCAAGTATGATTTCTTCTTGATGTAGGTATTAACCATTAACCACAGTCCTCTCCAATATTCTGTGTTCTGCTCCGCACTAACAGTACAGGCACCATGTCAACTCGATCCCCTTCTTCCTGACAGTCAACTCGTTCGACTGGCTCTCTGTGGAAGTCAAGGCCCGCCTGCTCGAGTGGAAGATCCGCATGGACCTCGTCCAATACGCATCCCGCGCCTGCCCGCCGCTCCACGACATCTCCAAGCTCGAGTCGTACAAGTCGCCTCCCTCGACAAAGAAGTCGGCCGATGCCGCACTCGACGAGGCCACGATTACAGCGGACAACATCTCGCATGACGCCACGACCGCTGCTGCGCGTCTGTTCCACATCGAGGACGACGGCCACAGCATCAAATTGGTGCGGGCCACGGGTCTAGCCGAGCGAGAGGTGCGCAAGTCTCTGTTTACTGGCACCCCGTGCCGCATTCTCAACTCGGACCGGGCTTGGGAGGCAATCTACCGGCTCGAAGCGGATTCCGTCTTGGCACCAGGCCCCGTATGGGTGCGGACGACGGGCCTTGAGCAGGCCTGGGAAGAGGTGCCAGAAAGGCCCAACTAGAGCGTCAAACTTTGGATATAATCTCTTTTTTGTTTGGAAAATCTATCAAAATGTGATATAATCTATGATTCTATGTTAATGCGGTTGACTTATTCTGGATATTCTCCTAGTGCATATATCCCATGAAATTTGAGTTGCATAATCTCACCAAATCCTCTTCTACTTATCCTTTTGCTGCTCTGAACATGAATATCGGATAACAAAATCGATGCTGCCATCGCCGTATGTGTAAACCAGAGTCAAGCAAGTTTGTTGCGCAATATCCAATCAACAGGTCACACAAAACACGGGCAAAACAACCTATTAACTCTGCTGAGCAAGAAAAAAAATCGGATTTTCTGACGTGTCTACAATAAAATAATAAGAAAATAAGAAAAATAAGAAAAATAGGAAAAGGCCAGACGACGACTATGAAAATATGGGAGAGAGTCGGACAAAATAACATGAAACGGACATAAGATGAGAAAAATAGACAAAGCCGCAAAAAATAAGATGGAAAATAAGAAAATAGGAAAAAGAGAAAAAGAAAAGAGATGATGAAAAGGGAGGAAGAAGAGAAAAAGAAGAAGCAAAAAACCAGATACAAGAAGACGCAAGTGACCAACAGTAGAAGAACAACATAAGAAAATAGCGGCCAAAAACAAAACCATTGGCCAACAATAGGACACAAGACGGCGAGGGGGTAGGTAGAGCATCGTTTCCATCTCTCTCCCCAATATGAAAGACCCTTCTTACGGTCCGCCCCAAATGACGCTGTCCAAACAGAGCAACAAATGCCTCAGACCCCAGTTCGCGCTTTGTCCTCATCCTCGTCCGTCGATTACCCGTCCAGAAAAGTCAAAAGTCAAACAGTCAAAATCGGGAGAAGACCAGGTCTTCTTCTTCTCCTTGTCCCTTTTTGCCAATACTCGCACAAACACCTTTTTTGTGGCACGCTGCATCCCGTTTTGCGTTTCCTTGTGTCCATCGCCCCCTTTCACTGTTTTTTTAGGCTTTCACCAAACACCAAACACCATCCCCCTCCGGACGCTGTATTTTTATTCTTGGATTATCACCGCCCCACCGAGCCGGCCGAGTTTTGACGTTCACGGCTCTGCCCCGGCCGCCGCTGTGCCCGGTCTGGATCCTGCAACTTAAGCGAGTCCAGACGCTTCTGGTTGTCCTCGGCGTCGTTTTCGTCGAGGCGGGGAAGGGCGTTGGCAGAGGTGTTTGTCTGGCTGCGAGAAAGAGAGCCGCCCGCCCTCCGCAGGTCGGCCTGCTCCTGGATGGCGGCCCACTTGTGCTCGCGCAGGGCCTCGCGGGCGCTGGCGGACTGCTGGTGCTCCGTGTACTCGTGCGAGCAGTCGTCAAACAGCTGCGGGTTGATTTCCATAAACAGCTTCATGGCGTTATAGACCATGCCGTGGATGGTGCGGTTCCAGTGGCCCTTGCTGTTTTCATAAAGCGGCGCAAACATGATGGGCAGGATAATCTCGACATTGTCGCTGACCAGGTTGCAAAAGTACTCGTTGTTCCAAAAGTACAGGGCGCGCTCGGCGACCTGAAAGTGCGGGCTGGCGACGGACTTGGCAAGCTGGTGGAACAGCGGCTCCTGGACCTTGGCGAACTCGGCCGGGTCCATGACTTCAAAAATGTCTTCGACCTCGTTAAGGAACATGACCTCCTTTGTGCTGTTGACCTTGGGCCAGTACCGTAGCAGGCCGAGCACAACGTCTTCTGTGAGCGAGGCGTCTTTTTCGAGGAACTGCACGATACAGTAGGCCAGCTGCGGGTGGTACATGCTCAAGCTCTTGACCTTGTGCAGCGGCAGCAGGACGCGGGTCAAGAACAGCTTGTGCTCCTCCTTGAGCGGCAGTGCAAAGCCATTAATAATGGAGCCCAGGATTTCGAGCAGCTCGGCGATGCCGTTGAAGCGCTCGGTCTCGTAGGTGAACTGGAAGAAGACGTTGTTGATGGAGCGTCGGATAAAGGAGCGCAGGTTGAGGAATTTGCCGTAGATGCGGTGCAGCGTCGTCTTCAAAAAGTCACGCTCGCGCGGGTCTTCCGAGTCGAACAGCTCCAGCAGCTGCAGCACAAAGCTGTGGTCTATGTACGCCTTGGCAATGTTTGTGTTAAAATCCTGGCTCTCGATGAAGCGCAAAAAGAACTCGTAAACGACCTGGATATGCGGCCAGGCGACCTCCAGCACGGGCTCGTCCTCTTCCGGGTCGAAGGCCTCGCCCTGCGGGTTGACGGGCGGCGGGATGGGGCGGAACAGATTCTTGGCGAACATTTCGACGACACGCGGGTACATGGGCTCGGTGATAACCTGGCGGTTGTTGGCGACGTAGTCGAGCAGCTCGTGCAGGGCCAAACGCTTGATCTCCTTGGACTTCATGTCGGAGCTGGCGTCGTTGAAATCAAAGATGACATTGCACTGGTCGATCTTCTGCATGAACAGGTCCTGGCGGCGGTTGGGAGGCACCTCGTGGAAGCCGGGGAGTTTGTCGAGCTCACGGTGCGAGGAGATGTCGAAGCGAGACGAGTGCTGGCGTTTTGGGGTGCGCAGGCCCTCGGGGACGTCTTTGGGGGTGGACTGGAGGAGGCGGTCGTAGACGAGCGACTTCTGGCCGGCCTTGGGCGGGGCCAGGTCGTGCGGCATGGTCTCGGCGGCGCCGGGAGGAGGAACATGAGGGGCGCTGGGGCTGACAATGACGGTTGGTGGCAGCTGGCCCAAGCGGCCGGGGGAGTTTGTGCCGGAGCCGGCACCGGCATTACCGGCGCCTTGGGCGCCCTGCTGTCCACTGCCCATGCTGCTAAAGCGGTCAGGGACGCCGGGGTTGCCTGAGAGGCCACTCAGGGCACCAATGTGCGGGGGCTGGCCAGAGACATTAGCGGGGCCAGCGCCGCCGACGTGGTCGTTGCCGGCAATGCTGCCGAGTCCGCTGCCGATGGCGCCGGTTGAGTTGCCTGGCGGCAGGGGCTTGTTGCGGATGTCGTTGACAGTGGAGGTGGAAGAGGAAGGGGTGAGGACGGGAGACTGGCCGGCAGAGTCGCGGGCGTTGGAGGACGAGGGCGAGGCGGTGCCGTCTTTGGAGTCCTTGTTCTTCTTGGACGCTTTGTTGGGGTCCTTGCTTCGCGAAAGCTTGACGAGGCGAGTTAGCATTGTAGAGTAGGTGGTGTTGTGATGTCGTTAAAAAAGAGTGAATCGAGGTAGAGATAGAAAAAGGTGACAAAGGTCAAAAAGGCGAGGATTCTCTCAGGGCCAACGCTGGGCAGACAAAAGAGGAAGGGGAGAGGCACAGATACCGGCAAAAGCCAGGGACGGCGGGGATATGGATGGTAGCAGTGATAGGGCAGAGAAGGTTATGAGGCAAGGTCTTGGAGGGGGGTTTGGGGTAGGGAAGAAGCCCTGAAGAATCCAACAGCCGTCGAGATGGATTTGGGGTCTATGGCAACGGCTTGCCCCGGGATACGGGTATGGAATATGCAAAAATAAGAGGGCAACGTACCTCGCGCTTAAGCTTCAGTTTGGAGAACATTTGCATATGTGTGGCCGCGTCGGAACACGGGAAAGGAAGGGAGGATGGAGAGGATGGACGGAAGTGTCGATGGACCGTCAAACGAAGCTGATTATCGAACGGAGGGATGTCGAGACGGCTGTCGATGGAGGCAGAGATGCAAAGTCGATGTTGACGGCAACAAGGGGGGTCGTGTCTCGGGGAGATGTCAGCCTGCCAATGGGCTACTCAGAGTCCGATCTCGTCTCGTCGGTGTCTTGATGTCTGTCGTCGTCAAGTCCTCGACTCGAGTCTGAATACAAAAGCAATAGAATTGTGGTTTCGGTGTGGTCCTGAGAAGTGAGGCTTCGGGACAGCGGTTCGCCCAATTCGCCGCCTTTGGGGGGTGGTGAAAGAGGGGGCTGCGTCGCCCTAAGAAAGAGGGCGAAGGAGATGCAGGCACAAGGCTCGATGTCGAGCTCGTCCAGACCGAGATTCTCTGGGGCAATCGATGTCTCCTTTCCGGCCAATTGTCGATGCTTTTCTCGTAGATTGAGAGCTTTCGTGTCGGTGGCGTCGATTGCGGCGATGTCCTTTCTCGTTTTGGTCTTTTTGGTCTTTTTGGGCCTTTGATGGCTCTGGCGTGTCGGGAGTATTGGCGTGTTTATTGGGTTTCGTCTGTGCTTTTCCAGGTTCCCCCTTTTTGTGCTGGCCTTGCTGCTTCGCAAAATCAGAGGCGGTGCAATGCAATCTGCAGAAGTCTTCGAATGGGAGTAATGGGAGGAGGAGGTGATTGAGATAGAGGAGGAACAGAGGAAGGCGAGGGGGGGTGTGGCCTTGCCGCGGAGAGAGGTGTGTGGTGGTTGTTTTGGGAAGGGACTGGTTCGAGTGGTTGTCGCTCAGGAGGAAGGAGGTCCTGGGGAAGGTTTGGTTGCGGGGCCTAGGAGAGGAAGGCGGTGGGAAAGTGGGCAGAGAACCGCTAAAACGGTGCGAGGCAGGTGCTGGGAGAAGGAGAGAATCAGTGAAGGTGGTGGTCAGTGCACTAGCGATTGGAGAGGCAAGAGGGGAGAGTGACAGAGTGAGCAAGAGCAAAGAGCAGGTGAGTGGTGAGAGGTGAAGTGTGGGCGTGGCTGGGCGGCTGCCGTTGCTGGTCTGAGCGTTCCTTCCTATTTGCTCTATTTACGTCGTACTCTTCTTTCCCCTCCTACGGTCCTTCTTCAACGGACACAGTGTGTGTCGTATTCGCTGTACCGTGGTGGCAGCAAATGGTGGAGTTGGCAGTGGCAGTAGCGTGCTGGAGAAGTGCTGGAGTGTTCATCTAGCGATTGCGGCTTTCAAGGGATCGGCTTTACAAAGAGAAAAAGGAAAACAGTTCAACAGACAGGGAGAAGACGGAACTCTCCGAAATGCGTTGCAGAAATTCAAGAAACTCGAAAAAAGAAAGAAAAGCGAAAACAGAAACTTCCGAAAAAGATAGGACGAAACAGGACCCCCCGAAACGATGCGACGCAGTGAAGCGAAAAGGGTGAGAAGAAGCAAGAAGGTAGAGAGGCTGAGTTGAGCAAGGATGTTAGAGGCAGATGATCAGGGCGCACCGTGTGGAAAGGGCAGCACACAGTGCCCATCCGTTGCCGTTGCCCGGCCCTGTTATCAGTCAAGTTGGAGTCAGGATTGTGCAGATTGCAGTGTATTGAATTTGATGTCACGTGGAGATATCAGCATTCCAGACGTCGTTGAGGTCATGGTATGGACTCTCATTGTTTTCGATGTGTTTATCCTCTGTATTCATTACATTTATTGCATTTCTATTTCAAACAAAATATATCCTATTTTTGTGCCCCGTTTCTATTACAGCCCAATATTCTTTAATAAATCCCAGCAAAAAGAAAATAGTCCAAAAGAACCTGATCCAAAAGAAAAAAAAATCTAAAAGAAAAAAAAAAATCGCCGTCGTTGGTCGTCGTCTATAATGCCGTCCGTCTATGTCTGTTCTATGTCGTCCAGGTATGTCGTCCGGATTTCTGTATCTGTCCATTAAATTATTTCGTCTTCGTAAATTGTATTTTCAGCACTCCCCATCATCCTTAGTCAAGGTACTTGGGCAGGGTCTTGAGGATGCCGTCCTTGGCAATCAGACCCAGAGCCGTCGTCAGCTCGTTGACGAAGCGCTCGTCGTTGCGCAGATCGTCACCGAACAGCGTGCCGATGCTGAGCAGGGCACGGGGGTCGGTGCCGCCCTCCTTGGCCTTGGCCTGAAGCTCCTCGCGCATCGGGTCGTCGACCTCGAACGTGTTGCCGTTGTCATCAGCACCATTCAGATAGTGGAACCAGGCGGCGGCGACAAAGCACAGGCGGCGGAAGGGAGCCGTGACCCAGATGGCCTCGGCAATCGAGGGCATGATGAACTTGGGGATCTTGCCGGAGCCGCCCAGGCAGATCCGGGGCAGCTGGTCCTTAATGGTGGGGTTCTCGAAGCGCTCGATGAGCGTGCGGCAGTAGGCATCAATGTCGACGCCCTCGATCGCGGGCAGCAGGGGCTTGACCTCCTGCTGCATCATCTGCCAGACAAAGTTGTGGAAGTCGGGGTGGTTCATGACCTCGTGCACGTACTGGAAGCCGGCGAGCTGGCCAGGGTAGCCAATGGCCGAGTGGCTGCCGTTGAGCAGGCGCAGCTTGTGCTTCTCAAACTGCTCAACGTCCAGCACGTCCTTGACAACCTGGACGCCGACCTTTTCAAAGGGCGGGCGGCCGTCGCTGAAACGGTCCTCAATGACCCACTGCATAAACGGCTCCGTGACGACCGGCCAGGCGTCCTCGATGCCAAACTGCTCAGCCAGGGCAACCTTGTCGGCGGGGGCGGTCTGGGGTGTAATGCGGTCGACCATGGAGTTGGGGAAGGCGACGTTCTCGGCGATCCAGGTGGCAATCTGCTCGTCGCCGCGCAGGCGCGCAAACGTCTCGAGCATGGAGCGTGTGATGCTGCCGTTGCGGTGCATGTTGTCGCAGGACAGGACAGTGAACGGCTTGAGGCCGGCAGCGCGCCGCCGTGCCAGTGCTGCGTACAGGAAGCCGAACGTGGTAATGGGCTCGTCGGCGTGGGCCGGGTCGAGGTCGTACTGAATCGACGGGTCGTCGCTCTGCAGCTCGTGGGTGTGCTCGTTGTAGTAGTAGCCGCTCTCGGTGATGGTGAGCGAGACAATGTGCGTGTCCGGGTTGGCCATCTTCTCAATGACGGCCTTGCGGTCGTCGGGTGCATACAGGAAGCCCTGGATGCTGCCGATAACATGGGCAGTGCTGCCCTTGGCAGACCGCTCAACAACCGTATACAGGTGGTCCTGGCCGCCCAGGGCGTCCCGCATGGCGGTATCGTAGCGCTGCAGGCCAACACCGCAGATGGCGTAGTCGGCAAGACCGTGCTTCTGCATCAGCTCGTTCATGTAGTAGGCAAAGTGTGCGCGGTGGAAGCCGCCGACGCCAATGTGAACAATGCCCTGCCGGACGCTGTCGCCGCGTGTGTAGGTGGGCACCGACAGGGGAAGTGCGCCGCCGGGGGCAGCTGCCGCAGCCTCGGCCAGGCGCGGCAGGTTTGCGTCGCTGAGCTTGAGAGGGGCCATGTCGAAGTGGGATGGGAGATAATGGCGATAAGGCGGGAAAAGTGGAGGGAGTGAGAGTAGGCGGGAGAGAGACGGAGGAGAGGAGGATGATAGAGAAAGTGAGAGAAGTATTCGAAGACGAGAGAACAAGAGGACAAGAGGACAAAAGGACGAGAGAACTTCGCAGGGTGTCCAGACACAAACTAAATACTCCCAAACGACGGTGAGAGTTTTAATTTTATGTTTCTTTTTTTGTTGTGTGGTGTGGGATTTCGGACAGAGACTGGGGATTGGGATTGTCGGTCAGGTGAACAGATTCCCCCCACGTTTATTATACAAAAGGAAAGAGCAAAGAGTACAAGACGACCAAAACGAAATGACAAGAGAAAGGGATATGACAGAAAAAAATGTGAATGGGAGAGGAATGAGGAAAGAGGGTTAAAATAAAAGGAGCAGGGCCAGCCGATCCGACAGGCGAGAAGGACCTACTGGGCTAGAAGCTCCTGCGTTTATGGATTCTTTCCCCCAGCTTATGCCTGCCGAGCCGAGCTGCATGTAGGATACTTACACAGTAACACCCAATTCTCTCGTCACGTGGAGTAAAATCGCTGCAAAAGGGAACAAAAAGAAGCAGATGCAGATGACAAAACCGTCGTAAAAATCGGTGAAAATCATAAAAAGTGGCAGGGGCGAACAATGGCGAACAAGGGCGAACAGGTACACAGGAGACAGGCTACGCGGAGGAAGCGACGAACGAGAAGGGCTCCATGAGGGAAACTACGGACGATTTTGCGCGGAACGGTGTGTAGATGTGGGTCCCTTCCTGTCTCGCCTTCGATTTGCCTGCTTTTTTCTCGCCCTATTTTGGTAATTTTCGCGCTCCGCCGCAAATCCGTCTGCTCAGATGTCTATTCTTATCTGGCCAGACCTCAACAAAGATCCAGTCCGTCTACCGGTTCTTGGGGTCCCAGGGTCTGCGCAGAGCCTGATCTTCCCTGTCTTTTGTGGTCTCGCACGGGACCTCCCCCTTTCTGCTCCACCGACTGTCGGTCTCGACTCCGGTCCAGTCAGATCTCGATTTTCGCATGAGCTCGTTTGGATACTGTTGCTTTTATTCGCTGTTTCTCTTCGGCGGATCTCCGTTCTTGTGCATCTCACTCCTCTTCTTCTACCCAGCTAGGTCAATGGAGAAATCTATTGAGCTGTTGCTCCCCTGTCAAGCTTCGAGCTCAGGACGCCGTCCTGTCCGTGTAACTGCCGTTTTCGGACATCCCGGTGCTGCAAGAGGTCACTTGCACAACAAAAGAAGGAGAGAAAAAAGGGGAAAGAGGGAGAAAGAACGGCCTCCCCCACGCTCTCCACCTCCAAAAGGAAAAAAACTCATCGAATTTGAAATAGTCAACAATTGGTCTATGTCGTGCTCCATACTTTTGTCTGACAGACACCGGCCCGTGAGATACTAGGGACCAGCAGGCACAGAAAGACAAGAGTCCAAGCCGTTGCAAACTAAAATCGCCTTCAGGTTGACGTAAAAATGGAAAAATCCGTCAAAGCCGCCTCCAAAATCACCGCCAAACTTGATTTCATGTTTGTGGCAGACTTTCTGACGAGCCAGTCTCACTCGGCCGAGTCTGCAGGGGCAACCAGACACGTCGTTGTATTGCCTTACTTTTAGGTGTCGACCCAATCATAAAAAGTATTGTCGTACAACTGCCGTCAGTCTCACCGAGGTGACGCTCACCGTGTTGCCGTGTGTCACAATTGGCACTTCGGTGCCCCGATTCTGAACTTCTGAACGCAAAATATACAAGAATATTTTGATCATTTATTTGATTTTCTAAAGTGTTGCATCGGTTAATGACTATTTCAAACTACATCGTTTGACAAAATTTGAGAGACTACGGAGATGGAGATGTCGGTCACGTGATATGGCCGAGAAGGCCCTTGCCTTTCACACCCACTCAACGCGTCAACGACAAGACGCGAACAGCACCAGACATGAATTTCTATCATCAAATTTCAGACAATCCATGGTACGCGACGACGATGGACGGTGACGTCGAGATGGGCAATGGCGCAGCAAGTGCTGCAGCCACACCCGCAAAGACCACAGCGCCCGTCCTGCCCATCCCACAACGACACTTGGCAGCTGTCGAGCATCCCGCATTTCTCACGAGTCTGCAGCGTGGCATCGACAGTTTTGCCGGCCGAGCAGACTATGCCGACATTGTGCAGCCGGCGGGGCCGCAGTCGTCCACGGCCGTCTTTTTGAGGCCCGAGGACCCGGCGTCGAGCGGACTGTCGTCACACTGCGCAGCCAGCCACAACCTGGTGGTGGCCGTCCATGTCCCCAAACGGACGGGTATGCGGCGGAAACGCGGCACCA
Organism: Sporothrix mexicana; assembly: GCA_021396375.1. Taxonomy (NCBI): domain Eukaryota; kingdom Fungi; phylum Ascomycota; class Sordariomycetes; order Ophiostomatales; family Ophiostomataceae; genus Sporothrix; species Sporothrix mexicana. The sequence continues at coordinate 60,641 of WNYC01000002.1, forward strand.
ACGACCCATGGGAGCATGCTCCGGGGGCAAGCACCTATGATGCGTTCTCCAGCGACCGCCCACCCGGCGACAGAATGGCCGAGCGCGATGCACGGCGGTTACGAAAACGATTACAGGAAACGGCCGGACGTTATCACACTGAAGTTATCGGAATTTCCAAGCACAGTCACCGGTACCGCGGTGTCATGGACTTCCAACAGTCAACGCACGACTCGGACTTTATGACCAAGTTTACCGAGACCGTATTGCCAGGAGAGTGTAAGTCTTGTTTTATTTATTCGATTTTCTCCATTTTGATGATTTGTTACTGACGCATCCTAGTATCCAAACTGCGCAACTTTTCGTTGACGCCGGGCGTGTCAAAGGCCCCGGGCGTCGACCTGCCGCCGCCGCCCTTTTTCACATCACAGTCGTTGCCGTTTCCCTACTCGTACACGCAGAACCCTTTCGTGCGCGAGGTCGTCTCGGGCCATGATGGCGCTGTCCGCCTCGTCAACTCGACGGCCGCCACGCCGGTCGCCGGCTATCTGTTATCCTTTGACAGCGAAGTTGTGCCAACCACACCACCGCCAGGACTGGCGCCCATAGTAGGCCGCCGGCGCCAAGCGATTTTGGACGCAATGCGGCAAGCCCTGCAAGAAAGGCCCGTGTGGACGCGCCGCGCGCTTATCAACCATTTGAGCGCCGAAATGCGGCTGCCTTTTACCGAAAACCGCCTCAAGCAGTACTTTGCCCACTGCTGCTACCAGTTCAAGGGCGGCCCGTGGCGCGACACGCTCGTCCGCTACGGCGTCGACCCACGCACGGATCCGTCGTTTGGGCAGTACCAAACCCTTCTGTTCAAGCTGCATAGGCAGGACTTTGAGCGCAAAGACGGGAGCTTTTGGCACAGTCTTGTGGTCGACGATGGAGATGGAGATCCGGCGGGAGGTGAAAGAGACGACCAGTTTGCACAGAGCGGCATAAGAAAAGTCAAGCATGTCGCAACACCGCTCACGCTGGAGATTGCACCCGCCGGCGAACCGACCTGGGGCAGTGACGTGCCCGTGGCCCAGCGGAAAGACACACACATCTTTGACGGCAGCAATTATTGTGACGACGGCAAGATTTGGCAGGTCTGCGACCTCCACGACCCTGTTCTCCGCAAACTGCTGCAAGAAGCGCCGCCACGGCCGACATGCGAGCGTATGGGGTCGGGCTGGTACCACCAGGGCACCTGGGCTCAGGCCCGGGCCATCATGAAGATCCGACTGCTGGCCATTCGCTTTGGACGCCTTGTCGACGATGCCCGCTTCGATCCCACACTGGCCGTGCCGCCCCAGACACCAAAACTCGCTATTGTGCGCAACATCAAGATTCCCGTGCCCAACCTGGAGCTGACGCCCGAGGAGACGGCCGTGATTGCGCAGCGTGTGTTCCACGGACGGCCCAAAAAACGTGCTCGACATCGCGGCGTGACGTCGATGACAATGCCGATATTCACAGAAAGGCGCGGCGATCCAGCAGCGGACGAGGCGGGCGGAGGAGGCCAAGGCACGGCAGAGAAAGATACCACACAAGCAGATGGCGGCGGTGGGGGTGAAGACGATGAAGACGATGATGACGTCGCAGATATTGAAGATCTAGGCGACGATGACGAAGCGGAGGAGGACGGAGACGACAACGATGGCGATGGGGATGACGACGACGATGCCGACGAAGATGGAGATGAAGATGATGAAAACGAAGAGGACGAAGAGGATGAAGAAGAGGATGAAGAGGGCGACATGGCTGACAGAATCGCGATCAAGGAAGAGATTCTGGATGACATGGACCAGACCGGCCTCGGTGTCTAGAGCGCATACTGGTAGTTGCCTGGTTAGTGTACATCGTTGTCAATCGCTTTTATATTATTGCCGTTTCGTCACTTGATACCAATTTTGTATTAAAATATTACTAAGTTTATACATGACTTTCTTTTTTTACTTTTTCAATTTTTCAGTAGAAAATGTGTCCGACAAAAATGAAGCCATCTTATTGCTACAGGCACTTATCAACTATCTTATCTTTCCAGGCTGAGAAAAACTTTATCCAGTTGATCTGTATACTGATGAATATTCACGTTTCATATCGTCTTCAGTGTGCTCTTTCCCGTTTTGTTCATTTCCTCGGTCTGGTTACTTCTCACCTGGCTGTTGTATTGTGGAACAACCCATTCTCACCATCGTTCTTTCCCACTCATCACCACCTTTCCCGTTTCCAGCCACGTACGATCGCACTTTCCACTACGTCAACGTTTTAAAAGTCTTTCCTTCCTTTTCTGCACATCCCTGGCTCCTTCCCATCTGACGCCATTCCCATCTTCCGAGTCCGGCCGCATAAATATCTTTTCTCCCCCCTTTCCTGTTCTTTTCATTCTCTTCCTTGTCTTTTTCCTTCTCTCGTGCAATCTTTCTCTCATATAAAATCACACCAAAATCACACCAAAACCACACCAAATACGCAAACACCGACACGAAAATCCACTAACACCGCCGCAAGCCGGCGCCCTATCAATATCTGTTACCCCTTTTTTACGTCACCAAAAGGACCAAGACCACTGGACAGTTGACAATTGGAGACAATCGGTGGCATTTGGAGACAATCTGCGGGCATTCGCACCACGAGACGGGCATCTTGGCGCTAAGCCGAACGCAAAAAGGGAAGGCAAAAAGGAAGGTGCCCACAAGGCACTTACACGGCATTTTCATTTTCCTCTTTTTCGACGTCGCCCTTTAATGTCGCCCTCGTCCTTGCTTTTTCGTTGTCCATCTCCTCGCCATCCCTTTGCTATTTAAACTCTTCGACATCCGTCTCCATCTATCATCAGGTTTTGTTCGAATTTACTTTTGTTTCTTTTTATTGTTACTTTGCTCCATAACTTTCCTGTCTCGCCACATTCGTTTAACGTCGCTCACTTTGATCTCACCGAGACGTCTCGCCTTACTCCTTATCGCTTCGATCTACCCCTGCTTTCTTCTTTTCGTCAGCATCAACCACTCTGCCAACTCTCTCACCCTTCTTTCTCCTACATCTTCACACTACCGCCACGATGTCGGCACCCGATGCGGCTCCTGGCCGGGCCGGACGTCCGATCACAATCCCCATTACTACTCCTTCAGTCGCCCAGCATGCCATCCCATCCGGCACGAATGCGCCACCCTCGCCCTTCCCCGAATCCCGTGTGTTGATTATTATGACCGGTGGTACCATCTGCATGCGCCCGTCGCCAGACGGCCTCGTGCCCATGGACGGCTTTTTGGAGCACGCCATGGCACCCCGGCCCAGCTTCAACGACCCGGCACCGCCCACAACCCTCACGGCCTACAAAGACGGCAAGAAGCTCGAGCTGCCCAGTTTGAGGACACCTGTCAGCGCGTACTCGCGGCACATTCGATACGGCATCTTGGAGTTCACGCCGCTGCTGGACTCGAGCTCCATCTCGTCGGCAGGCTGGGCTGAGATTGCGCAGGCTGTCAAAGACAACTACCATCTGTACGATGGCTTTGTTGTGCTGCACGGTACAGACTCGCTTGCGTACACGGCGTCGGCGCTGTCGTTTATGATGTCGGACCTGGGCAAGCCTGTCATTCTCACAGGGTCGCAGGCATCCATCTTTGCGCTGCAGAGCGACGCCGTCGATAACCTGCTGGGTTCCCTGATTATTGCCGGCACGTTTGTCGTGCCCGAGGTCTGCCTGTTCTTCCACCATACACTCTTCCGCGGCAACCGCACGACAAAGGTCTCGGCGTCGTCGTTTGAGGCGTTTGCGAGCCCCAACGCGGCACCGCTTGCCCGCGTGACGAGCCTGGGCGTCGATGTGGCGTGGTCGCTCGTTCGCCGCCCGACACGCATTGCCGAGTTCCGCATCACGACGTACCTCGACACGGCCCATGTCGCCTGCTTCCGCATTTTCCCGGGCATTGTACCCGAGATGCTTGACTCAGTTTTGCGCGTAGCCAATCTCAGGGGTCTCATTCTGGAGACATTTGGCATGGGCAATGCCCCCGGCGGTGTCGACGGTAGCCTGACGCGTGTTATTCGCGATGCTGTGGCCCGTGGTATCGTCGTTGTCAATGTCAGCCAGTGCACCAACGGATTTGTGAGCCCGCTTTACGCACCAGCGACTGCCCTAGGCCGCGCCGGTGTCGTCTTTGGCCACGACTTGACCACCGAAGCAGCCCTCACCAAACTGTCTTACCTGCTCGCCCTCAAGGGCCTGTCGTACGCCGAGATCCAGGAGCGCATGGGTAGTTCGCTGTGTGGCGAAATGACCGAGCTCACGTCACCCGTCTTTTCACACCCGGCCGGCGCCTTGGGCGACTCGCCCATGGTGGGAGCGACGCAGCTTGCCAGCCTCGCCAGTCTTGCCCACCCCGTCGAGCCCACCATGACTCCTGCCGTACTGCCCGACGGCACACCCGACGGCGCCCTCCGCCGCCTCACGCCCATCGAGTCTGCCTTTACCGCGCTCGGCTACGCCATCCGTAACGGGGACCTGGCCGCCGTGCGCGCCGTGCTGAACGGCGGCGCCGCCACGCACTCGTTTGCAATGCTCAACACGGCCGACTATGCGGGCAACACGGCAGTCCACTTAGCGTCCGTCGGCCCCAACACGGAAGTCCTGAGAGAACTGCTGATGCACGGCGCCAGTGTGCACGTCCGCAACCGGGGCAACAACACGCCGCTCTTCTTGGCCGAGAAGCGCGGGCATGCGGGCAATGTGAAGCTGCTACTGGATGCCGGCGCGCATCTCTGGGGCCCGGAGGCGGAACTGACCGGCGAGGCAGCAAACGAAGATAAGACGGAGACGGCAGAGGCAGCAGGAAAGGCGGAACAGACGGTCAAGGCACCAGAAGCGTGAGCGAGGATGGTACTCGAAGATTTCAGTTAAACAGCAATACTGTGCTCTTTAGGCAGCGTGGTAATATCTGCTATATAAGCAAGCCATAGACAAAATTACGATTTCATGATACTTGATTTGGTTTGAGACTCAATAGGAAGTGAAGAGCAAACGTTGAAGAAGCAGAGCTTGGTGATTGCCGCGCAACCGTCCATTGAGGCTCTCGGTGCTGGTCTCTATTACACCCAGACGGCACTAATGCAAAACGGCCTGAACCTGCTAAAAACCAACTCCCGGGAGCGCTATTGCCCGCTGTACGAAGTTGCGCGGCACAGTGGGGCCGTAATGGATGCGAAAGATGCAGTGGCGAAGAAGGGGAACCGAAGGGCAAGAAACGTGAAAGAGAGTGAGAACAGACAAAAGGCGGGAGCAAAAAAGAGGCAAGAACAAACAGGCATAAAAGAGGAACGGCCCCACCAGACGCAGCGCTAACACCAGAGCTCTTTCCCGCCAAGACCAAGAAAAAATAAGAAAAAAAGAAAAGGAAGCTAGGAAGCTTCCAAATCGGGTCGGTCTGCAACTTTTTTTTTGCTCGACTGAATTGGCAACGGTCAGCACTGTTGGAGCTCAAAACTTTTCGGTGACGCCTTCCTCGTAAAGAAAGAAAGTTGTAAAAGTGCACATTCTGCTGTTTCCCTTTTTCTTTCGTCTTTCGTGCTACTCTTTCTTTTCGTTCTTCTCCCAATCTCCTACATCACCAAAACATCACCCCTATACTCCGTACTCAATTCCAATTACATCCACCGCAATGGCTCCCACCGAACCCACCCAGCTCTCGACGGTCACCTACTCGGAGCTGAACGACATTGAGGCCGAGTTCGACGATCTCAACGTTCAGACTCGTAAGTAGACGTCAATTTCCCATTTTAAATGCCCCTATCCCCTCTCCTAACAATTGCAATGTGTAGTCCTCCAGCAGGTCGCCAGTGAACGCTCTCTCTACGAGCGCCGCGCCGAGATCACCCGCCGCATCCCCGGCTTCTGGCCCCTCGTCTTTGAGCAGGCGCCCCCCGAGATCGACCAGGTCGTCCAGCCCACCGATGCCGCTCTGATTGTGTCGGCCCTCGAGGACGTCGAGGTCGTCCGCTTCGAGGTTGCCGACGGCAAGGGCGAGCCCCGCAGCTTTGCCATCCGCTTTACTTTTGGCGAGAACGACGTGTTCGAGGACAAGGTGCTCGAGAAGAAATTCTGGTACCGCACGGCCCCCGCCAAGACCGACAAGGACGGCAAGCCGGTGGCCGACAACAATGGCGACGGCACCTGGTCCGGCCTCGTCAGCGAGCCCGTGGCCATCAAGTGGAAGGAGGGCGCCGACCCGACCCACGGCCTGCTGGACCTGGCCGTCAAGGTCTTCGCCGAGGGCCCCATCGACACGAACCCCGAGGCCGAGCCCACCGCCGCCCAGCAGGAGCTCGCCGACCTGCTGACCAAGACGTCGACGGGCGGCCTGAGCTTCTTTGCGTGGTTCGGCTGGGTGGGCCAGCGCATCAGCGCCGAGGAGAGCAAGGCCGCCGTGGAGCAGCAGCGCGCCGCTCGCGCCGAGCGTGCGGCTAAGCGGGCCAAGGGCGAGAAGGTTGGCGACGAGATCGACGCCGAGATGGAGGACGGCGACGACGAAAAGAAGGAGGATGAGAAGGAGGACGAGAAGGAGGTTGAGATTGACGACGACGACGACGAGTACGCCTACGATATCTTCCCTGACGGCGACACGATCGCCCTCGCCGTGGCCGAGGACCTGTACCCCAACGCGCTCAAGTACTTCCGCCAGGCCCAGGAGCACGAGACGCTCAGCGATGTCGACTTTGAGGACTTTGAGGGCATGATGGATGAGGATGACGACGAGGAGGACGAGGAGGACGAGGAGGACGCGCCGCCCGCCAAGAAGCAGAAGAACTAGACTGCTTGAAATAACCAATTCAAGGCGAGACGAGTGAGGCGACACAAAAAAGGAGAGACTGAGAGGGGTTATACCAGGGAATGATCCCAGTGAATAATTTATCATAGACATGTATTCACTTTAGAATTTAAAGAGTGTTGGTTTTGCAAACGTCACGCACATATTCACTGCGACTCGTCAGTAAATTATATCATTGTATTATTGAGTGCATCAAAGAGTATCAAGAATATCAAAAGAATCAAAAGGTATCAATACTTGGCGGCCATTCATTGGCCTCAAAATACACCAGACAAAAATAGAGGAACCCAAGAAATATTCCAGAAGGTCCAAAAAGGGGCCCAAAAGAACTCAGATAGGGTATTGTCGCTTCAGCGTCATCTCTCTTTCCACCGTCATCCCCGTCTTCTTTTTATGACTGCATTTAATGTGACACCTGGGCCATCAAACGCCCTCTATGCGCGGCTCCTACTGCGACGCCGACGGCTGCGGCTACGACTGCGGTCCCGCATCCGGTCGCGCCGGTCTCTATCCCTATCCCGATCTCTGTCTCTGTCGCGATCACGATCACGGTCCCTATCCCTATCCCTATCCCGGTCTCGATCACGGCTGCGGCTCCGGTCACGGCGTGTGTACCGATCCCTGTCGCGATCACGATAGTCACGACGAGGACTGCGGCTGCGCGAGCGGGTGTGACGGTCGTCGCGAGTGCGGTAGCTGTCTCTGCCACGGTCACGGTCACGGTCTCTATCACGGTCTCTGTCTCTGTCCCGGTCCCGGTCTCTATCACGGTCACGGTCGCGGACAGCACCGGCGCCGGAAACGGCGCGGTCGATATGCCGCCGTTCTTTCGGCACGTACCGGTCAATCTCCTCCGGCTCGTACTTGCGCTTGCCGCCGCCGTCGGGCGACCGGTCGCCCGCACTGCGCTTGTCGTCCACGCCCGGGATCGGCAGGCCCTTTTCCCGCGCTTCGCGCTGCGCTGCCAAATACGCCTTGGCCTCTTGTTCACGCTTCTTGACCTCGCTGCGCTTCCAGGCCTCGAGCTCATCCTTATCGAGCAAGCTGGGCGGCCGCACCAGAGTGGAGGACGCGCCCAGCGGTGGCGATCGGCTGCGGCTGCGACGGCGGGTTGTCGTGGCAGCAGGAGTGGAAGCAGTACCAGCGTTTGGTGTCGCCGTCGCTGCAGCTCCTGTCCCTGCCACCCTCGATGCGGAGCGGCTGCGGCGGCGCTCAGCTGGACGGCGCGACCGGCTCCGCTCGCTATACCGAAGACGAGACCGCTGCCGCGACCGCTGCCGAGACCGCGAGCGCCGACGAGGAGTATCCCGGTCTCTATCCCGGTCGCGATCGTCCAAACGCCTAGGCCGTGCCGACCGCGATCTGCGCAAAGCAAGGCGAGGCCGCGACCGGGACCGAGATCGTGTCCGGCTCCGACCGCGGGGCAGGTCCCTGTCCCTATCTCTTTCTCTGTCGCGGCGTCTGTTTCTCGAGTCGCTCCGGCTGCGGTCGCGGTCACGATACGTGTCGCGGCGACGGCGGGAAGTTGACCTGGGCCGCCGAGCCGACGCATCTCTGTCTCTGCTGTCGACTTCCTTCTCCTTTTCTTTCGGTACACTGGCCTCGCGAATGTCGCGGCGCCGTGTCCGTGAACGGCTATTATCGCGGTCTCTCTCGCGGCGTGACTCAGATCGCTGGCTGCGCTTCCGTTCAGGACTGCGGCTGCGGCTGCGGCTGCGGCTGCGACGATCCGTCTTGGAGATGCTGCGAGGACGTTTCCGGCTTGTGGTGGACGCGATGTCTGCTGAAGTTGCCTTAGTCTCCTTGATTTCCCTAGTCGCCAGGACCTCCTTAGGCTCCTCCTTGGGAATGACATCGTCATAGATAAGTGTATCCGTGACAACATCCTTGGGCTTGTCGCTGTCGTGAGCTACCTTGTCCTTGCTGGAGTCATCCACGACGTCAACAGGCTGCGTCACAGCCTCCACGGGTAGACCATCCAAGTTCTTGTCGTCCTGGTGGATTTTGATAACCGGGACGGAATCTTTGCGGCTGGCAGCCTCGGTCTTGCTCGAAAGCTTAACCTCGAGCTTAGGAGGAGCTGGTGCAGCATCGACTGCAGATGCCACCTTGGTAGCAGCAGTCGGCGGCAAGGGTGATGCCTGTTGTGGTTGTCTCTTTGAATCTGAAGACGTCTTGGATGACGAGGCCCGCTTGAAAGGCTGGATGGCGGACGCCGGCATGCTCTTACGTGGCGGCGGGGCCAGTGTCTCGTCGACCTCGAGCTCGGGCTGCCGTGCAGCCTGTGATGATTTGCTTTCTCGCAACAGATCCAGCATGGCCAGCTCTTCGAGTCTGTCCATCTCCTCGCCAGAGAGCTGCTTCTTGACCTCTTCTGGCTTCTCGCGAGAGCTTTCTCCGCGGCGGCTGTCCCGATCACGGTCACGGTCACGAGAGTCGCGGCGCCGTCTGATATCTGCAGACCTGTCACGGTCCCGCCGATCACGATCCCGATCGCGGCGGTCTCTGCTCCGGTTGCGGCTCCTATCGCGACTGCGGCTGTGGTTCCGGTCCCTGTCCCGGTACCGGCTTCTATCGCGGCTTCTGTCACGACTCCTGTCACGACTGCGATCGCGGCTCCGGTCGCGGCTCCGGTCACGGCTTCTATCATGCCGGTCACGGTCTCTGTCGCGGTCTCTATCACGCTGCCGGCGTTCGCGGTCACGCTCGCGCTCCTCGCGCTCACGGTCTCGTTCCAGCTCACGCTCGCGGCGACGTTCGTCTCTCTCGCGTTCCCGGCGCTCTTCCTTCTCACGCTCTTCCTTGCGGCGAACCTCCCGGGCTTCCCGTTCTTCTTCGCGGCGCTTGGCCTCTTCCTTTTCGCGAATCTCGCGCTCAAGACGCCGCTTAGACTCTTCGACCTCGCGAAGCACCTGGCGCACTCTCTCGCGCTCGAGTCGGCGGGCAGCCGTATCGGCAGCGTACTCCTCGTCCGTTTTCGAGCCGCGGTTTTGTTCTTCGTCGGCAGCGTCGTCGCCAATTTCGCCGCGGCGGATCTCGCGAATGTGTGCCTCAATGGCTTTGGAGTCGATCAGGGCTTCAATGACGGACTGCGCCTGCTGGTAGATGCCGCCGCGGTCGAGGGCGCCGTCAATGAGTGCGGCGGCCTTGCGTCGGTCGATGGAGAGCAGTTGGGAGGGGTTGCGTTCAACTTCCTGGCCGGCGACTTCAAGGATGGATTTTGTGACCTGTTCTTCGTAGCCCTGATCTGTTAGCGAGACGCTTTGAGTTCTTTGATATGCTTCCCATGACCTACACTGGCTTCAAACTTTTCCCATGCTTGTTTGCGGATGGCGTCGTAGCCGCCCTTCTTCTTGAACGTGTGCGCGAGACCTTCGATGGCGGAGCGCACGGCGGACGACAGTGGCAGCTCGGAGGCCTTGAACGAGCGGACATCGGCGGGGTTGACAATCACTGCGTCCGATGGCTTGGTATTCGCAGAACCAACACCAACAGTTGCTGCCGAAGCTCCCTCCGCGTCGGCAACAGCCGCCAGTGGATGCTGGGTGTCCATGGCGGCTGGAGGTGCCATCTGCTTGTAAGGGCAGAGCAGCAGCAACTATAGTTCCCGGCAAATATATCGGAAAATAAGAACGACAAAAGCTAGAAGCTCAGGCCATGTTCGGTATTCAAGCTGTCCGATTATGGTTTCAGACGTCGATTGCAACGAAAGGGGACACTGATAGACAAAGCTCCAGACGTGAAGGAGCTCTGTGGAAGATGGAAGATTAGAGATGTTGGTATTGATAGTGGTTTTTTGTTTCGAACGTATGGTTGGTTGAGAGAAAAAAGGGGTTTTCGATAACAGGAGGCGAAAAAAAAACGCTCAAAAGTGCAGTCGTTGTTGATCTCGTGAGGAAGGTGCAGAGGTTCGCATATGGGAAAGAGCACCCTTCGTAGGAAAATTACATATGATCGCGTTGAACGGTCGCGTTTTCCACTTGGAGAAGAGCAGGGTATCCGCGCTAGTCCTGGATGGGAAGTAGCGCAATATCCACTTGAGTCGCTGAATTAAATATAATCATTATTTAAATCCGAAATTTACCGGCGGAACAACCCACCTTCCGAAGCTGCCTGAGTCTGGACAGTGCTACAGTACAGTACGAGCCAGGCGGGACCTGCCCCCCAGTTTGGTACAGCAAAAGGGCCAATGGAGACGCCCGAGTTTAGCATCACCAAATTTGCTCTGTCAGAACGACCAAGAACAGCGTCACGTCCAACGTCAATCGACCGCCACGAGCCACGACGACATTGAGGCACACGTCCCGACACCTACAAAACCCACCGCTTTCTCGCTCCCTCGTCGCTTCAATCAAACCCTACCTCTTAGACATCGGCATCAAGCCAATTGAGCAACATGGTGCACCGGCTGATCTTCTGGACAGGCTTCGGTAGGTCGGATCGCGGGAGGCATTGGAGTGGTGACAGTTACGGCATACTAACGATGGCAGGCCTCGCTGCTCGCGCTCTGCAGCTGAGCATTGAGATGCGTCCGCTCTTCAACAAGAGCTCTCTGTGGGCATACCCCGTGTTTGGCGCGACGGGCGCTGGTTTCGGCTACTGGCTGCAGGGCGTGGACGACCGGCAGACGGCGGTGCTGACGGCACGGAAAGAGGCGATTCTGGAGAAGCGGGCGCGTTTGGCGGCACAGCAGGCAGCTGCGACGGCATGAGGGAGCGAACGATGCGAGGATAAGCGTGGAGAACAAAACGGTTGAGGAGGATATGTATATACACGCACGCCGAAAGGCATGGAGACACACGGTCTGCTCGTTTGAGGGCCCATTTCCGACAGAACGAAATTCATTACACATCTACTGTTATATCGGTATTGACAATATTGGCATTGTTTGGGGTGTCGTGTTCAGCCATGATTTCTTATATTTTCTCGATAATCTCTCGATAATCTCTCGATAATCTCTCGATAATCTCTCGATAATCTCTCGATAATCTCTCGATAATCTCTTGACTCTTAAATTGTTATATTCAACGCCGTACTCCTGGAAAGATACAATTCTAACGTCTCGCCTTTTATTCGCTCTGCCTTTTCCTAGCGATGCCTGGCCTTTTCTCCTTTTTGTCACTTGTCCCACCCTCACCTAATTAGGATCCTCTCTTGTCCGCAGAACCATGTTGATAGCGTGTGCCGGCATTATGCCGCTCGCCTCCTCGTACTCGCAAATCAGCATGCTCAGCAGCGATGCAGGCGTCGTGTCAAACAGCAGACGGAACGTGTCAGAATCACAGCGGTCCGGGTCGATCTCGTTGTGGGCCAGAGAATCGGTGGCAACGCGATCACGGTCAAAGTTGACCGTCTCGCACAGGGCAATCACGGTGCAGTCAGCGTCCGAGGCAGCACTGGCGACGTCGCAGGTGCCGGCGGGTGCCAACAAAGACCCGTTGGCAAAAACGGCCTCAGCGCCCAGAAAGACGGTGGTTGTGCGTTCGACAAAGCTGTCGATGCCGTCAAGCGAGGGGGAGTACGTGATATAGGAGGCGCCAGAGGAACTTGAGCTAGCTCTCCGCTGGAAGTCTTTGACCAAAGCCTGGCCGGGTGCTGGGTCACTGGGGTCGTTGATGACGATCAAATCAAAACGGACGCCCTGGTCCCAAGCTTGCTCGAGAGCAGCGCGGACGAGTCTGGGGCCGCCAAACGTCAGGATGACATCGCCGTCATAGATCATGGAGGCGGCCTTGCGGGCAATGCCGACGGCGGCAACGAAAATGCGCTCCTGGATAAACCCGTCGATGGACTCGCACAGCTCGGCGATCGCGGCAGCGTCGTCGGTATCGAGGTCGAGCTGTGCGACGCGAGCCTTGAGGAGCCGGATGCCGTTGCCCATGGCAAAGCACATTGGCCGGCATTCGGTCAAGTATTCGATCTGGGGATTGAGGACGTGGGACACGAAATGGCGAGAAAAGGCGTTTCCGGGTGGTGTCTGGTAGGAGGAAATGACCTTTTTGAAGGCTACAAATGTTGCTTCCAGACGGGCGACGTTGTCTGTCAGTTCAAACGACGCCATCTGCTGGCCAACGGCCAGAACAGCCGGGTGCACGTCCTTGTGCGCCTGTGACAGAGTGATCCGCTTTGCCATCGGCAGATGGCTGAAACATTCTGGGATGCCGGAGCGGGCGTCCTTTTCGCGGTCGGCAGGCGTCGCTACTGCTGCTGCTGCATCGCTTGAAGGAGGGAAGGCGCCACCGGCCGCTGTCGCTCCTGCTGCTCCTGCTGCACCTGCTGGATTCGACGGGTGCCGCACCAGGGGCTTGCCACTTCCGCTGCCGCCGGCGCCAGCACCGCCGGCACCTCCAGCACTGCCCTCGCCCTTTCCCTTACTCTTGCCCTGTTGGGCCTGTGCCGCCGCCGCTGCTGCCGCTGGCGGAACGCCCCCCGCAGCTTCCTTTGCCGCAATTACGGCCGCTCTCCGCTTCGCTTTCTCGGCCTGTTTCTGCGCCTTGAGCTCGGCGCCCGACAGCTTCTTTGGTGCGCCGTCTGTTTGTGCTGCAGCGGCTGACGCTGCTGCCTGTGCGGTTTCGTTCTTCTCGTTCTTCTCGTTCTTCTTTTTCTCGGTTTTGGCGGGGTCCTTGGACGCAGCCGCGTCTGGCGGCGGCTGTGTCGACATTATGGGCTGATGTGTGCGAAGGTGGATGGTCGGCGTGTCGATGAGGATGGCTGTTTTAAATTCTGGTGTATTGTTTAGAGCACAACACTCTCTGTCGCGTCGCTAATATCTGTGGTATTGTGTGGTTTATCGTCTGTCGTCTATCTGAGTCATTGGCGGAAGGTGCGATTCTCAATGCAGTGGACGCATTAAGAAAAAAGTGCCCGCTAAAAAAATAATGAGCAGCCCCGCGCTAAGCAGGCGCGACCAAAGTCCCTTGTAACTCCCCATACTAAGGTGCAGGCACGACCCACTGTAAGCCATTGTGCATACCGCAAATGGCACCAACATGAAGTCACTCAAAAGCATATGTAGACAACACATAGCACAGGAGATCCAAAACCATGGTTAGGAACAATAACAAAACCTAAAAATCTTCTCATATCATACAAAATAGATACTATGTAGGTCTATATGGGAGTTTCCAGGCAACGTCTTTTTACATCGTTTATAATATACAGGCGGCAGGGTACACCCATCACCCCATCTTCATCTCACTCACGCTCCATGCTTTGAAGCTCTTCCTTCACTCTTCTCTCGGGCCCTCGAACTGCAGCGTCATTTTCTGCAGCAGCTGGCCCTCTGCCGGCTTCGACTCTTTGCTGCCCGGCACCTCGCTGACAATCTCGTGGATCCGGCGCAGCACCTCCTGCGCCTCCTTCTCGGTCGCCTGCTTCCTGCCCTGTTTCAGGGACTTGCGCATCAAGCGGATCTCGACGAACATGCCTTTTGCCAGAAAATTGCGGAAGGATTTGAGGCGGTGGCCCAGGTCGTGCGGGTCAATGGCCCAGTTGAGCTCGAGCTCCTTGGTCTTGTTTTTCAGCTTCTTGGCTGCCTTTTCCTTCTCTTTCTCTGCTACCCTGTCCTTTTGTATCTTCTCAATGGCCTCCTGGGTGGCGGCTTCGAGGTCGACAATCGCGCAGACCGGGTAGTATTTCCGCAGCTCTTGGAACTTTGCCTTGACAGCCTCATCAGGGCCCGCCTCGGCAATGATGGTCTCGATCTTTGCAAGCCTTTCCTGGACTTGCTTCTCGGAGTCCTTCATTGGCCGCAACTGGCTCCAGAGCTCCGGCTCAACCTCGGACATGTCTCTCTCCTCCGACGTCGGCCACGTCAGCATGCTGAGGCAGTGCGCCTCGGGGTTGAGGGAGCTCAGAATGGCCTGGATAGGCAGCGGGTCGCTCAGACCGCCGTCCCCTTGCCGGACCAGCGCGTGGCTAAACAGCTGGCCGAGCAATTGGTCGTTGGGCGTGTGGCTCAGCCGTTCGCGAACGGCCACAGCCGCAACTCTGGCCCGTTCTTGTTGCTGCCGCAGCTCCTGCTGTGCCCGGCTCTCTGAGACGGCCGTTTTGCCGATTCTTTCGCCGGTTACGGCATCTCTCGGGCCATAGACTCGTGGCCCGCTAAAATCACGTTGTTCGTCACGGTTTGACGGTTGGCGGGATGGTTGCTCGGGGTTTCTCCGCTGAGATTTCTTGGGAGATCTCCTGTGAGATCTTTCTTGGGGCTTTTCTTGAGAATTGAATGATGATTCAAAGGCGTCCCAAGAGGAATCCGCCAAAGCATCAGTCGTTCCTTGAGGCCCTGCGTATTCTCCAGCTGAGATCTCAGGAGACTCTTGAGCCTCCCCGAATTCTCGACGGTTTTGAGAGTCTCGAGGGTATCTATATCCCGGCTGGTTTCCATGACGAGGAGCGCCAGAGCCAGGGGTTCTTTGGTTGTTGTGGCGCTGATTGTGTCCGCCCTGATTGTAGCCACCTTGGTTGTAGCCGCCTTGATTGTAGCCGCCTTGATTGTAGCCGCCTTGATTGAAGCCGCCCGACCGTTGAGTCCCGCCTGTGCGATGCTGGTTTTGATACTGATTGTGTCCGGGACGGTGGTGGCCGGCAGGATGCCGTGCGGGAGGGTGGTGTCCAGGGCGCGGCGGTGGTCGAGGAGGGCCATTTGAAGGAGCTCTGGACGCTGATCCGGGCTGCGGGCTGGAAGGATGTGCAGGGCGGGTGGGGTGTGGCGGTCGAGGTGCCAGAAAGCCACGCCTTGGCTGTGAGTTCTGGTCTGTCGGTTTGCCACTGAATTGTCGTCGTCCGTGAGCAAAGGATTGTGTCGTCGTCGCAATGTAGTCGTGGTAGCCGTGACTGGACAGAACACGCGGCCGGCTGGGCCCCAAACTTGCCGAAAAGACTCGTCCGAGCGCCGTCGCCGGCGAGAGAACGGAGGTAGCCTTCATTGTAGGCTTCGGTAAGCAAAGGATTGTGGGAATTGTCGAGTTCGTCGAGGGATCAGATGTTGTGGCGATCCCTGTGTTGACAACTTGACGGCTCGTAGTCAAAGGTTAGGAAAGAAATTTAGCGGCTCAAAGGTTCACCAATTGGCAGTTGTATGGTCGCAGGAAGCTGCCACCGGCCGGCGGAGAAAGTGGTGTGTGGAGCTCGAATGACTAAGCCGAGCTACAGCTCTGGTACCGCAAAATACGACGTACCTTCTCACACCACATCCCACCACCTCTGACGACATTGACGATAACTGCTTCACCCAGTCTCACCACGTTTCGCTGTAGCAGAAAATGTCTTTTTTTGCTCGCGCATTCTACGGCCACCCGGGCCGCTGGGCCATTGGCACCGCCAAAACGCTGGCATTTGCGCACATTGTCTGGACCTACGGCTACAGCATCGGCCCGGCCTCGGGTCCCAGCATGTTGCCCACATTCTCGGTCGCGGGCGACTGGCTCCTCGTGGCCAAGCGGTTTCGTGGCGGGCGCGATGTGCGCGTGGGCGATCTAGTCGTGTACCGGATCCCCGTGGAGCCGGCGGACGAGGCGGTCAAGCGGGTCATGGGCATGCCGGGCGACTATGTGCTTGTCAACTCGCCCGAAGGCCAGAGTGATTTAATGATTCAGGTAGGCTCCTCTCCCGTGAGTCGCGCTCTTGACTAAAGCTTCGCACTGACGACTCAGGTCCCCCAAGGACACTGTTTCCTGGTCGGCGACAATCTGCCGGCATCTCGAGACTCTCGAACGTTTGGCCCAGTCCCGCTCGGTCTTGTCCGTGGAAAAGTGATTGCGAAGACGTGGGAGTGGATTGAGAACCCCATGGACAGCGAGGCTCCCGCGTGAGGACTTCGAGAAGACAGGAAACTGGCAGAAGCCTTGGTTTCCTGAGAACACAAAGACCAACTCCTCTCCAAACCGGACGAGTCGAGGAGAAGAGGCATAAGAGACATAAGAGGCATTCAAAGTCACGCCAAGCTAAGAGCCACAAGACACGGCAGTCTACAAAGAAACGGTTCACGACACACGGCATGCGGACTCGGGATGAAGACTCAAATGATCTGATTACATCGGCTAGGGGTGTAACGGTCCCAAGATAATACCTGGGTTGGCTGTTGGAATAATGTCTGGCAACAATGCTCCCAGGGCCATATCAGGCCAAGGGACGGAGTACCGTCAACCAACCCCCGCAACATCCAGAAACTATTGATAAAGAAGTGTCAGGAACAGGCCCATTTGATTACCGGCAGCCCATTCATAATAGTGGGCCAGGATAACAAGGAAGACGAGCACAGGCTAGCGATTAGGCCTGCATCCGTCCAGATAGAGAAGGAAAGGATAACATATGACAGCAACAACACGGACGAACATCGAAAAATGATAGACATAATAGACAAGGACGGAGGATAGACATATGCCATACACCCGTGCCGCCGCTTGCTCCGAATATTGTGCCCGTTAATGAGTTCTCATCTCAAGAAAGAAGAGCAATGCAAGCTCAAATAACAGGAGTGTATATAGAGAATAGGGCTAAGTGAGAAGCAAAGAGAAAAGCAGGAGAAAATCAACAACAATTGCGACAGAATAGGAAATGGTAATGAGTGATGGGGAATATCAACAGCATGAAAACCGGCAGAATTCAACACAAGAACCAGTAAAAAAACAGCAAACGCAGGAAATCAAACGCAAACAAAAACAATGGTCGTGCAAATGGTATTGCGCCCTGAACACCGTGCCCTTTGTCTCTCGCCCGTGATAAAAATAAAAGAAAACGCAGACACTGGCTGCATGCAACAAGCAAAACAACCGTGGAGACAAGAAAATTAGGCCAATGCGAGGGGATCCCTTCATGCTCGGCGGTCTGTAGAACGTATAGTAAGGCGGTGGTTGTGGGTGGTCAGTGTTTGTATGATATGATATGATGAAGTCAAGTTATAAATGAAGAGGTCCGCCGAGGCTGAGAAGAGAAGACAAGTAGTGCGTAATGGTGGTCGTGACGACTAAGGTCGAGCCCCTTAACCCTCGATATGGGACTTGGGGTTGTTCTGTCCCAGCAGCTCGAGGCACCGCTGTGACAGGTTGACGACTTCGCCCTCGTCGTCCTCCTCGTACTCATTGTCCGAGCCGATCGGCCGGTTGGCAATCTGCTTGACCACCTCGACAATCTCGTCCGACTTG
This sequence comes from Sporothrix mexicana, assembly GCA_021396375.1. Taxonomy (NCBI): domain Eukaryota; kingdom Fungi; phylum Ascomycota; class Sordariomycetes; order Ophiostomatales; family Ophiostomataceae; genus Sporothrix; species Sporothrix mexicana. The sequence continues at coordinate 78,621 of WNYC01000002.1, forward strand.
GCAATCAAGTTCATCAACCGCTTGTCCTCAGACTCGAGCAGCTGCAGAAGCGTCCATATCGCAATGTGCTGGAACGTCGCGTCGCCGCTAGCCAGGAACCGGCTCAAGTAGCCATGGATGCCACCGCTGGGCTCCGGCCAGTACTGGATAAACATGGAGTAGTCGCCCACTTTGGACGACAAGTTGCCCATTGCCGCCGCGCTGTTGCCCTGCACCTCGATGCTGGACGACTGGGTCAGCGGAATAAGGACATCAAACACACCAAGGCCAAGCAGATGCATCTTGAGCTCGTCGCTAAGAGCCAAGACGGCAATCGCGGCGGTCATCTCCGACTGCACGTTGACGGGCACATCTAACACCAGCTGCTTGCACTTTTGCACCGCACCGGCCTCGAGCACGAGCGCCTTGTTGCGGTCTGAGCTGGCTGCCAGGTTGCGCAGCGTCGAAATCGCGTGGCACTGGATCTCCTCGTTGTCGGTCGACCCCAACAATTCCACCAGCGGCTTCAAGAAGCCCGCCTCGATAATGGGCGACTCGTTCATGGGGTGGATCGAGATGTTGCGGATGCACGCCACGGCCGACAGGATAAGCGGCAGGTAGGTGGATTGGAGAAGACGGAGCAGCGGCGGCAGGCCCGACGCGCGGACAATATCGAGCTGGTACTTCTCGTCCGAGGCCAGGTTGCGCAGAGCCAGAGCGGCCTGGCACTGAACCTTGGGCGATGAAGAGTCCATCAGGTTGACGAGCGACTGCACCAGCTTGGGCTCAGTCTGGGCTAGTTTCCGGCGGTTGTTGGCATCGACAGCAATGTTGCTGAGAGCTGTGGTGCAGTAATACTGGACGTCGACGTCGGGAGACGACAGAAGTTGCACAAGCACGGGGAGGGCGCCGGCGTTGACGAGCTGCTGGCGGTTTTCGTCGGAATGTGTCATGTTGAGCAGGGCGCCGGTGGCGTTGCGTTGCACCCGCATGTCGCGGGACTTGGCGAGGCGGGTGAGGGGACCAAGGGCACCGGAACGGGCGATCTTGGCCTTGTTGTCTTCATGCGTAGCGAGGTTCGTGATGCAGCCAACGGCGTTGCATTGCACTTCCACGTTAGGAGAGAGCATTTGGCGCTTGAGCGGGTTAAGACCGCCCAGGTCGACAATCAGAACCTTATTTGCAGCTGGGTGTGTTAGTTTTAACAAAAACAGGAGCTGGTTTACTGGAAGTCGGACCAGGACGCACTATTAACGGCCAGGTTGCCGAGAGCGGCACTGGCTGCCCGCTGGACCTCGAGGTCAGGGCTCTGGAGGAGGAAAAGGATGGGTTCGAGGGTATCACGGTCGACTTCGCGGACATCTGGGATCGTTAGCATCCTGTTTGCCACTGTGGCTCGGATTTATCGTCGTACCTCTCTCTGTGATCTCGGCAAATGTCAAGCTGGCACTGCGTTGCAGGTCAATGTTGTCGGAGTAGACGAGGGTGGTGAGTGCCCGGAGCGGCTCGCCGGAGAAGAAGTCAGTTTCATTCCGCTAGATTGTTAGCATCGACGAAGACCAAGAAATGCAGCACAGGAAAAAAAGTCTACGCACGTTTTCAAGGTATTGCAACAGGTCGGCTACTGCCTCGCGTTCGCTATCTGCAAGGACGGGCTCGTACAGGCCATCGCGGGATTTGCCTAAATTGCAAGGTCAGTAATCGGACGCCCGCTTTTTCAAGGGTCCAAAATAAACCAGGAGCTGAAAAGCTGAAATGGATGAAATGGCCGTACCTCCACAGCACTGCGAGCTGCAGATGCCCATCGCGGCGGTCGTCTAGGATCGAAGTCTATCGAGTTTCGAAGCGACTGCACGCTGTCGTGTCGGCGATGCTGGAGGAGATAAAAGAAGAGAGATTGCGGTCGTGGTCGGGGAAATTCGAATCCTCGATGCAGGGGATCTGTGCTTGAGGAGATTGTCGAGAATCGGAGAAATGAAGAGTTGGTGTCGAAGCAGAGAATAGGATGTGGTCGCGCTCCCTGCAGAAACTGTTTGTTCCTGGCCGGTTGGGCGATGCTGACGATCCAAAGAACCAGTTGGATCAGACGTCGAAAGAAAAGATGGATACGAAATGGAAGGTTTGATGACAAGAAGGAATGGGCGAAAGTCGAAGGTCGGGACTGCAAAAGGACGAGAGGCGAAATGAAAGGCGAGAGAAGCGACACAAACAACACTCGAAATGAGAAACAAGGTCCAAGAAGAAGGAGAAGAAGTCAAAAGAGTAAAAGGGCCGCGATTGGAAGAAGGGGAGAAAGGTCAAAAGAAAGGCACGTCGGCAGGGATGGAGATGGGAGATGACGTGTGGATTGGAGAGAAAGAAAGCAGAAAAGAGACGACAGAGGAGGAGAAGGTTGTGTGTGTTTTTCGTTGCCTGTGATCCCGGCTGCTCCTTCTCTGAGACCTTGCTCTTTCCGTTCTTCGTGGGGAATGGGCAAATGAGACAGTAAGAAGATTGGCAAGAACGAGGCGGATGGGGCGACGTCCAGGGCAGGAGGCGGCGAATTTAGCACCAAAAGCACAAAAACAACACGAGAAAGACACCTGCATGGGTAAAAAGCATGGGCAAAATGGTCTACACAGTACTTAGCGTGTCCGTTTTTGCATAGCAGAGAGCAGTCACCGCCAAAACAGCAGACAGCTCTTCATTTCAACAACTCCAACGGTAGGCACGGGACTCACACCTGCTCCCATCCTGCCATCCAAAACAGGTCCGTGCTTTCCCAATATCAGGCTCTGTGGGGCTCTCTTTCCTTTCTTTCAGGCTTGTGGTACTTAGATCTAGGCGCTGATCGGCACCAAAAGGTCTGTATCTTTGTACCCACCCAAGAGACCAACAGACGGAGCAACCAGGATGCAAGAAGGGAGCTTAATCACTGCTAACTCGAGTTAGGCTGCCCTTTTTCCCATCAGAAACGACACGCTTAGGCACACAAAAAAAAAAACGCCAAACAAGCAAGGGGCGTGCGATAGGCGCTTACATAGCTGTAAAAGACTAGGCTTCGACTTCCCCATCGTTGCTCTTTCCTTATCAGCATCGTTATGATCCTGATTTTTTGCCTCTGAAGAAAGAGCAATTCATGCGTAGAAACAATACGAAATCATAGTCACGTGTATTTGGTTACATATCAGAAACATAACTATTCTTATATATTTTAAGATATTTTGCAATTAAAAAAAAAACTGTGGTGGCATTCAATCTATTATTCTGGTCCGAATAAAAACAAAATGATGGGGAGAAAACAGCTGAGAAAAATTCAAGAATCAAAAAAAAAATGTGCAAAAATCAACAAAATGGGTGCAAATGTTTGAACATGAAAAAGAATCGCAAAAATAAGAAAACACCTACCACATACAGTCAAAAGTAATAACAAAAATCATGAGTGCAAAAATAAATGACATACCCTCTTCCAAAAAGACAAAAGACATGGCTCAAGATGCGAAAACATCAGACATTCTGTCGTGAAAATGAAAAGGTGGAGGCCGTGAATGGAAGAAGAACAGATGAGGGAGAATGAAGAGAACAGAGGAAGGAAAATATAAAAAAAAAGAAAATGACAGTAAAGAAAGATGAGAGAAGATTGGCGAGACACACGCAAACCATGATGCCGATGCTGTCCTACCCTTACAGAGGCTGCAGGTAGTTGCTGGGCACCAGTCCAACCTGCCCGTCGCCGTTGGGGCTGCCGTGCACCGTTGCCTCCCACCAACCGTCATCCTGGTGGCGCAAGACGGCAAGAATGTCGCCCTTTGCGAAACCAAGCTCCTCTGGGATGGCCGCCTGGTAGACATACAATGCCCGTGCTGAGTTGTTAGCAGGTGTGACACACAAATAAAAAGACATAAAAGATAGGGACTGCATGGCTTACCAAAATGCATAATCGGACGACCGTCACGAGTAAACTGCAGGTTCTCGCCAATACTCTTGCTCCCCCGCGACGACCGCATCGAACCACCACCACCGCCGCCCTCATAGAGACCCATGGCGCGCGAGTTGGAGCTGCTAGTTCCAGGCCGGCTGGTGCTGCCGCCACGGCTGCGCTGAGACCCATAACCATCATCGCCTCCATAGGGTGACTGGGCTCCGTTGTTGTGGTTGGCCATGCTGCTGCGTGGCCGGCCAGGCTGCTCGGCACGGTAAGGCGATGGAGATGCTGCCCGCGACATGTTCGACATATTGTTTGGAGAGGCGTTGCGGGAGTAGTACTGGTCCGCAGGTCGGCTCGGTGGCTGCTGCTGCTGGCGTGATGGCGGGCGGCTGGCATAGGGGTTGGGAGATGCTGACCGGTGGTTCATGCGTGGGTCAGGCTGCTGCTGTCTGGGCGGCTGTTGCTGGTGCATTGCGGCCGAAGTCCCTGGCCGCGGCGACGCACTACGTCTCGGGGCGGGGGAGGCGGCACGAGGAATATCATAGCTATTGCGAGTGCCCTGCCGCGAGGGCGAGGCAGCGTAGCCACCGCTGGGGCCAGCACCGGCACCACCCTGCTGGTACTCGTTGCTGGTCGGGCTGAACATGCTGCGGGTTTGCTGGACAAATTTCTGCGAAGTCTGCTTCATGGCCTTGGAAGTCACAGCCGGCGACGGAACACCGAGACGCTGGACCTGCTGGTCATAGGAGGGCGGAGGCGTACCACGCATACCAGCTGCAACTGCACTGTTCTTGGCGAACTGGTTGGCGCGAGATCCGGGCGCGGGCGTTGCAATGCCGTGGTAGTGGTCGGCCGACACACGCACCGAAGCTTGCTTGCCCAACGTCACGCCCTTGAGCTCAGCCAGTGCCAATGCAATCGGGTCGTCCTCAGCTGCTTCTGGCTCGGCGTTCTGCTGCGCATTGCCGCCGCCAGCACGGCGATCTGGAGTCGACACGGCAAAAACGTTCTGGCCAACGTTGAGCGCGAGACTGGCGTTGGCATCGATGGGATCGGGGCTGGCTGTGCGCTCATGCTGCACCAGCTGGTGCTGCGACTTTGTGTGCTGGTGACCGCCACCATAGACAGAGCCACGGCCGTTGTTGCTGGACGGGTTTGGTGACTGGGCCGCCTGCTGCGGGTGCCATGTGTTTCTGTGCGAAGCGTTGGAGCTCGTGGAGATGTCCTTTGTGCTCTTGCGGCGGAAGGGGCTGTGGTTCTGGAAGAAGCCGCTCTTCTTCTTCATGACCTTCTTATCGTCAATGGGAACCATGGCGCTGGGTGTTTCAGCCTTCACCGGCGAAACCTTGCCGCTCGGGAGCTCCTGGCTCGAGTAAGGCGTCAGGTTGGAGAGGTCGCTGTGCGAGTCACGGCTGGATGGTCGGCCCGAGGTGGCGGCACTGTTTGAGCTCAGCTGCGAACCCAGGTCCGACTGCGGGCCGCCATTGTTAGTACGGCACAGCATCGTCATGCCGTCCATAGGGTAAGGGTCATGCGGAACAGGAGCAAAGTCGTTCGGGTCATACGGCGGCATGTCATTGGCCGCATGGTGCTGCTGTTGCTGCTGAATCTGCTTTTGCTGTTGCTGCTGGATCTGGCGCGGCGTTGCCTGAGAGTATTCGGAGGGCGGTGCACGCTGGGCAACGGCTGCTGGTACTGGCGCCTTGTGAGGAGTGGTGGGCTCAACAATCTCGTGGCCCATATCACGAGCAAGAGCCGAGTTCGGGTCGTGGTGCGACTCATAGGTTGATGGCTGGGGCGACGAGGTTCGGTAGGCGGGGTTGATGCTGCGAGGGAACTGAGCCACCGAGTAGTCGTCCTCCGAGGCCTCAGACTGCGAGTCGAGGTCACCGCGGCAGAAATTGATGTACTTGGGTGGGTCAGGGATCTCTTGGCCTGTGCCACGTTCGCGGATGAAGCTTGTGATATCCTTTTCGACCTCGAGCTTCTCGAGAGACAGGCGAATTTTCTCGCACGATGAGTCGTCGCTAACACACACCGTGGACGAGATATTGGCAAACGACCACAGGCTGCTCTTTGTGAAGTCGAGCCGCTCTTCCTCGAGATCCTGGAACTTGTCGGCTGCGGCCTTCCACTCGCGGTTCCAACGGGCCGTCGTCTCCTCGAGAATCTTGACAGCGTTCTCGTACTCGGTGTTGGACGTGGCCACGCTGATCTGTGTCTTCTCGAGCTTGGCCTTGTTCTTCCGCTCCTCCTGGCCCATGACCATGTGACCCTGGGCAAGGTAACCCTTGATCTTGAGACACTCCTGCTCGTAACGGTCGCGGGTTTTGTTGACCTGCTGTGTCTGCTGTGTCTTGACCTTGTGCAGCTTCTCGATGCTGTTCTGCACAATTTTGCGGCGCTCCTTCATGGCTCCTGCAAATGCAGCCAGCGGCTCCTCCAGCTCCGTCTTCATCTGTGCAGCAATCGACTGGTGCTGCTTGGCCATTGACTCGACTTCGCCGCGCATGACGTCGAGAGACTGCTTGACACCGCCCATCTCTTGCGACCCCAGCGGCTTACGGCAGAGCGATAGTAGTTTGCGGGCATATTCGTCTTCGATCGAGGCACGGGCGTTGTAGAATGCTCGCAGCTCATCGCATGTCTGTTTGGCGCCTGCCATGCGCTCGAGGAGAGGACCGACGCCAGCATCGTCCTTGCCCCAGAAGTTGTTGGCAACTGAGTTGAGGTCAGTAAAGGCCGGTCGAGATATTACCATAGATTCTCATATATCAAAAGCCATCTCTCAACTTACACGACAGAGCCACAGTCGGCCCTTCGGCTGCCGGTGTCAACATCGTGGCCGGCAACCGTAATCTCGGTCGGAGGTGTGATTGTAGTCGTCAACAAACTATATAAAGTGTCAAGTGATTAAGGAGATTGTCCCCTTTCTGAGGATGTCAATATCGTGAATGAGGCCAATGATGCCGACTTGATGAGTTGATGTTGTTGTTGTTCGCGGTCTGTATCAACAGTTTGCGTTCAAGATTCAAGATCGGTTGGAATGCGAAGTTCCATACGTGATGTGCAGAGACGAAAAGGCAAAAGGGGTCATTGCAAGGAAAATGAAAAAGACGGCTGGCCCATCTAATATCAGGAAACCACAGGTAATAGCAGCCACCATCGTCCAGACTGGGTAGCTCCTTCCCTGCAATACAGGGCCATTTTGGTGTGGGTGGCAGCGACGCCGATGCTCCCCAAGCTGGAACATTGTTGACTAGCCCGTCGCCAGGGCAACTGTGACCGGCCCCGCAAATTCTCTTAATTGAATGCGCGCTCAGCAGCAAATCGCGTGGCTCACTCTGGCAGGACTTGGAAAGAGCTCTCATCGAGCACGAGGCCTACTTCTTGTTTCATCTCGATTTCTTGCTGTCCAGTCCTTTTGCAGGAGTCATCGAGCCTGATTGTCTTGCATCCGTTTGTACGCGGCTTGCGTGTTGGATGAGGTAATTGAGTTGGAGCTCTTGGAGCTCGATTGGCCAATTAGATTCGACGGAGACCATCACGTGACATTGAATACACGTGACTACCTTTGTATATGAAGGTCGAGACCACTGTGTGCGCCTTCCTCGAGTAAAACGAGTCAATAAAATGAACTTAATGAAGGAAAGGGCGATGAGCCACAGTCACTGTCAATACGTTTGAAATATGGCCCGATTCTGTCAATCAAATGAAGACAGGGAGACTGCAAGATTGCCGTCCACCTTGTCATGGCGAAATCTGCAACTTGCCAGCAAGCTCCCAGCAGATGGTCCAAGCTCCAAACCAATGGCGGGTGACAGATTTTGGGTTGCCAGGTGCCGAGCTGGAAGGCAGCTCTCACGTGCCTGAAACATCAGGCACCAACGCCTGAAAAGTTAGTTTTGAAGAGGGCGCGAGGAAGGCGCACACTGCCCATCCCCTCCCTAGCAGCCCCTAGCAGCCCCTAGCGGAGGGCAGGCGCACCATTCGCTCCTGCCGCCCAACACTCAGTATTACCAGGAACTGCAGGCACAATGGGCACAAGCCAAGCCTAAAGGGAAGACCTGCATCGACCTTCAAACCCCCTTCTCAGAAAAATTGAGCCATACGTCCACCCTCGCAACGCACACTCCAAACCACCTCTCTTCCACCCGCGACGTCTCCCTCCTCATCTCCCCACCGCCATCGACGCCGCGTATATCTTGACCGACACATCGATTCCACATTGTTTTCGCTCGTGTACCAATTTTTCACATCATTTGACGGGTATTTTACCGATTTTCCCTGCCAAAAGGAGCCAAAAGCAAAAAGGTAAAAAAGAACAACGAGCATCCGAGACAGCAAGACATCCCACGAGAGCACGAGCAAGGCCGTCGACGAGACCCCGGTCGGCAGCTGTATCTTCGATCGGCATCAGAGGACGCAACCACTGCATCAGCCATCGCGCGCATGTCGCTGCTGTCGATGCCCGGCCGTGTGCGCGTCTTTCCCCTCGTCGTGGTTTTTGATTTTGGATTTGCTTCATCTCGAGATGCTCCAGCCGTGACTCGTCTGGACACATCGTGCTAACTGGCGGCCAGCTCCCTTCCACAACTCTTAATATTCTACGCGATCCGCTTCTGCGAGGACCATCAGCTACGATACCTGCGACTGCACGTTGATTGACGTTATACCCGTGACTTTTTACCTATTTCGCGCTGGCCCGTGGTTTTCCATCATCTCGATCGTTACCATACCATTGTCGTCACCCCTTTCGGCCACAACAACACCGCCATCTCGTCCTCGTGTATCACTAACTGTGACTGCATCGACTCGTCTCATCTCCGTTCTCTCTCATCCCTCTCTCTTCTTCCCGTGACTTCCGCGTCTCGTTCGTCTCGAACCTTTCGGACCTCGTACCTTTTTATCGATCCATGTTCGACACCTGATCCGGCGCGCCTGATCACTTTTGTCTTCCGCCGTCTCCTTCTCCCCCTCTCCTCCGCTCCTCCGCTCCTCCCTCTTTTCTCTACCGTCGGGTGAGGAAGTGGCTCCTGTCCGGCCGTTGGATAGTAGCATATCTTCCCTACAGACCACCCTCTCCAGACCTCCCCCATGGTCCCACCAGCTCGAGCGGGAACGTTTTCTCCAAGTCCTGCTCAATCCCTACACACGGGAACGAGCCAGTCCCCGCATCCGCCACAGAACAACGTGGCTTCGGCCGGCAGCCCCGGCACCGGCAGCCCAACCGGGTCTAATAGCCTGAACAAGATCACCATCACTCAGGTGTTTGTGCTCCTGAGCAACATCAAGGAGGAGAAAGACGACCCATCAAAGTGGGAACAGCTTCGAAAAGTGTGTCCCCCCGCACCCAATTTCCACTATTTCCTCCAGATACTCCTTTGCTAACACACCCAGCTTATCGATGAGAACGGTATGGAGGTTTTTACAAAGTATTTCGCCCGTCTTGTAGCCAGTAGTGCATCCCAAATATTCCCCGGCCTTAACCGGCCGGGGGGTAGCCCGGGATCCTACCAGGTCTTGGTCTCGGAGATGCGCAAGATTGCACATGCGCCAGAACAGGCTCGCAATATCGCCGAGTCCATCGAGATCGGCACCGAGGAGATCTTCCGTGACTTCGACCTGTCGACGTTTATGGAACATTTCAAGCTCGATGCTCTCGAAAAGACAATATTAGCCCTGGCTTTCAAGCTGGGCTCGCGCTCCGACCTCAAGACAAAGGGTAAGTCTGGCCTCGTGTTTCTTCATTTTTGCTCTGTCCTCCCCATACTAATCTCTACCAGCCGACGCTATCCTTTCTACAAACTTCCCCACGTTTGTCAACATCCTGTCCAGACCGACCGGCGACCATGCAGACCTCGACCCCGACTTTGTCTCCCTCATCATCGACCGCTTCATCCAGCTCCACCCTCCCAACTTCACTCAAACCACCAAGGCCGACCTCACCATGAAAGTCCTCCAACGATACGAGACTAACGATTTCGGCCCTCCGCCCCAGGTCATGGCTGCACTCGACCTGCTGCGTATTTTGTCTGATCGGCCCGCCACCGCGTTGGCCAGCTTCATCCACAAGGCCGGCGCTGACTTCCCAAGCGACGAGAGCGCCATTGTGTCGAAGCTCCAGAGCCGCCAGGGACAACTCACGGAAGAGCAGGTTGCCAACGCGCTGTCCTACACCACCATCAGCCAGACATACACCTTCAGCCCAGCATCTCTCGTTGCAGCGCTCCGCCGTGTTGTGTCCGACTCTTTCCAGTGGCAGGAGGTGATCCACCAGTTCGACCAGCAGGGCTCTCGCATCGCAGCACCGCAGTTCCTGCGTCTCTTCAACGCGATCCTTCCTGTGGCCCGCGATGACGACAAAATCAGCATTGACCGGCTGTGGGGCGGCAACTGGAACAACCCCGACACGCAGCTGTCCTATGTCCAGGCCTTCAGCTCACAGTCGCCGGACGACCTCGACGCCTCGACCATCCCCAACATGGCCTCCACGATTGCGATTGAGGACTATGCAGGCGCGGCTCCCGAGGTCCGTGAGCGCGCCGAAGTGGCCGCCAAGCACCCTCTGATCTCACTGGCAGCCGTCTCTGCGATCTTCCACATTGCACTGGCCTCGCAGAACGTATCGGTGAATATCGAGGCGCAGAGACTGTTCCAGACTGTGGTGGTTCCCAACCTCGACATCTTCCTCGTATCGGTTATCATGGTCCCCAAGCCATGGTCTCCCAGTGCTGTCGACACATTCACCAAGCTCTTTGAGGGCTTCCTGTACAAGAACAGCCCGAACTGGGACTTTGTCTTTGACAGTCTCTGGCGGAAGGATAGACAGGTGGTGACAGACCAGCTTATCAACGCGCACGCCATGCAGCCCGGCAACCTCCCCGAGATTTTTGAGCACTGTGCCAAGCACGGATGGGTGAACGAGCTCATCTACCTGCCCAACGGCTTCGGTCTCGACTTGGTCGCCTACGCCCACGGTCAGGGCGTTGTCGATTTGCAGGACTGGGCCAAGAACAACATGGAGCGCAATGCCGACATTGCGCGGCCGCTCATGCAGTTCCTGATGATCAAGTCGGAACTCGAGGCCCAGCGTGCCGACGGCCAGAAGATCCTGCCCAAGGTCAACGTGCCGCTCAAGGTCCAGACGGTCTCGGCACTTCTCGGCATCCTCGAGGACTACTACCCGACGACTGCCCCCAACCCCGAGCTGGTTCTGCTGCAGCGCCAGTGCATCGCCGTCTACCCGCGCCTGATCAACTATGGCGAGGGCTTTGATGCCATCATCGAGGAGAACGAGAACGACGGCCATGTCCTTCCACAGGAAGCCAACACCAAGATGGAAGAGCACTTCAAGAAGATGTACAGCAACGAGATCGAGGTGCGCGAAGTCGTCCGTATCATGGACCACTACAAGCACTCAAACGACCGCCTGGAGCAGGACATCTTTGCATGCATGATCAACAGCCTGTTTGAGGAGTACAGCCACTTTGGTGACTATCCGCTCGAAGCGCTCGCCACGACTGCCGTCCTCTTTGGCGGCCTCATGTCGCACAAGCTCATCTCAGACCTCCCCCTCAAGGTTGGCTTGGGCATGATCCTCGAGGCTGTCCGTGACCACACGCAGGAGCACCCTATGTTCAAGTTCGGCATGCAGGCGCTTATGCAGCTCTACTCGCGCTTCCGCGAATGGCCCGGATTCTGTCGCCAGCTCCTGCAGTGTGCCAGCCTGCAGGGCACCGAGGCGTACAAGAAGGCGAGCGATGTTGTTCTCGAGTCGGACGAGGAAGTCCGTGCTGCTGGCGGCCACCTTCGCGGTAGTGCTGGTGAGGCCCTAGCTAACGGCAATGGCGAAGACGGCGACGGCTCCGAGCAGCCGCCCTTTGTCTCGATCAAGGTCGACCCGCTGCCGCCCAACATCCCCTTCGAGGACCCGGACCCCGACGCACAGGGCAAGATCCAGTTTGTGCTTAACAACATCACCGACAGCACGCTGCGCAGCATGTTCCTCGAGATCCGCCCGATTGTCGACAGACAGCACCAGCAGTGGTTCGCCAGCCACCTCGTCGAGGAGCGCGCCAAGATGCAGCCCAACTATCACAAGGTCTACCTGCAGCTCGTCAGCCACTTCGAGGACCGCCAGCTGTGGGCCAGCGTGCTCCGCGAGACGTACGTCAGCGTGTCGCGCATGCTCAACTCGGAGGCCACGATGCAGAACTCGACCGAGCGCACGCACCTTAAGAACCTTGGTGGCTGGCTCGGTCTGCTGACGCTTGCTCGCGACAAGCCTATCCTGCATCGCAACATTGCCTTCAAGCAGCTGCTCATCGAGGCGCACGACACGAAGCGCCTGATCGTGGTGATTCCGTTTGTGTGCAAGGTCCTGAGCCAGGGCGAGCACTCTAACGTGTTCAAGCCGCCCAACCCATGGCTGATGGATATCATCCACTTCCTGATCGACTTGTACCACAACGCGGAGCTCAAGCTCAACCTCAAGTTCGAGATCGAGGTGCTCTGCCAGACACTCAGCATCGACCACAAGAGCATTGAGCCGTCGGGCGAGATCCTGAACCGTGTCGCCATGGAGGCCCAGCCCGATCTGGCGCACGAGGGCCTCGACGCATTCGAGAACCTGTCACTCAACGGCCTGGGCCACGCCGGCGTCGGCGCCGTTGGCGGCCTGGCCGGCCACGGCATGGTCCCTGGCGGCGTCGTGTCGAGCAGTATGGTTGCCATGATCCCCGAGCGCATCACCAAGGTCACTGTGCCGCCCGTCAGCGAGATGGTCGTCAGCCAGGCGCGCCTCGAGGAGATTGTGCGCAACGCGCTTGTGCAGGCGCTGCAGGACATTATCCAACAGGTCGTCGACCGGTCAGTGGCCATTGCTGCGATAGCAACCCAGCAGATGATCCACAAGGACTTTGCGACCGAGCCCGACGAGAACCGTCTCCGCACCGCCGCCGTCAGCATGGTCAAGGCCACTGCCGGGAGCCTCGCCCTTGTTACCTCCAAGGAACCACTGCGTGCCAACTTTACAAACTACATGCGTACGCTGTCAAGCGACCTCCCGCAGGGCCTGCCCGAAGGCACCATCATCATGTGTGTCAACTCGAACCTCGACTACGCATCGAGTGTCATTGAGAAGGCGACCGAGGAGCGCGCCGCGTATGAGATCGAGGACATGATCGAGCCCGAGATGGACGTGCGCAGACGCCACCGCATTGCGCGCCCCGGCGAGGCCTACGTCGGCCCCGACCTGAGCCGCTGGGCCATGACCATACCCAGTCCGTACAAGCTCAACCCCAGCCCCACCGGCCTCAACAACGAGCAGATGGCCATCTACGACGACTTTGCACGCCAGCCGCGGCCCACTGCGACTTCGGCGGCCGCGGCGGCACACAACGCCTCGGCCTCCGACACCACGCGCTCGCTCGCCAACGACGTCCTCCAGGACCAGTACTCCTCGATCCCGTCGGCCGCCGAGACCTCGGCGGCGGCGGCGGCTGTCGGCGCGCAGCTCCAGGGCTACCCCCAGATGCACCCGGGCGGCAACATGGCTGGCGGTGTCAGCGGTGGCATGATGAACGGCGGCGGCAGACAGGCCGGCCCCGGTGTGGACGTGCGTGCGCTTCTGGAGCGTGTCAATAAGCTGGTCATGGAGCTGCAGCGCGCCGCCACGGACGCCATGGAGGAGCACTTTGCGGAGCTGCCGCGTCCCCATGCTGTCCTCGACATCATCGATGCTCTGATCCAGACGATCATCAAGGCGCAGCAGTCGGCCGAGGACTTTGCGGTTTACGCGTCCGACCAGATCCTGCCTCTGCTCTTCAACGTCCAGCTCGAGGATAGCCTGGCGCTGGAGTCGCTGGTGCATGTTCTCGAGTCGCTGCGCAAGATTGTCGGCCTTCCTATCAATAGCCGGATTGCGCAGTTCCTGCAGACGCAGCCCGGCCACAGCTTCCTCCGTCTCCCGCTCATCTCGGCGCTGCTGCACACGGACTTTTTGGACTGGTCGGTCATTGACAGCGCCATGGCGACCTCCCTCAAGCAGAGAAAGGAAGGCTCGATCGTCTTCTTCCTGCACCTGCTCGAGCTCACGCTGATCCGCGACGCTCCCCAGGTCCTGTACTACAGCCACTTCTTCAACAGCATGTCCGAGGCCTGGCAGTGGATCCAGGAGGACCCCGACGTGCCCGGCGGCCAGGACCTCAAGGCCAAGGTCATCACGCACGGCGCACAGCTGCCGCCGCCGGAAGGCGAGGCCGGCCACGGTGGTGTCCTGACACAGCAGGCCAAGGACCAGATCGAATATGTATTTGACGAGTGGGTGCTGCTGTGCCAGAAGCCCAATATCCCGGACACGATTCCATTCATCTTTGTGGAGCAGATGCGGGCGCGCAACATCATCGTGAGCCGCGACGACCTCTTCATCTTTACGCGCATCGCCATTGACCGCTCCGTGCAGCGCTGGGAGGCCAGCTTCCACCGCAACGAGAGCGCCACCGACGGCTTTGCCGCCATCGACGCGGTGGCCAAGCTGATCGCTGTCTTTGTGCAGGCCTGCGGCCCCGAGGGCGATGCTGCGGTGCCCGAGGGCCGCTCGCCCCGCGCCGAGCTGCTCGACTCGATCCTGGCGCTCGGCGCCATGCTGCTCAACCACCACTACGTGCACCGCGGCGAGGCATACAGCCAGCGTGTCTTCTACCGCTTCTTCTCGATGCTGCTGGTCTCGATCAACAACGTCTCCGAGCATCTGTCCGCCACCGACCGCAGCGAGATCCTACGCCGCTTTGCCAAGCGCTTCAACGACCTGGGCCCGGCCACGTTCCCCTTCTTTGTCTACGCCTGGGTCGAGCTCATCAAGCACCGCATCTTTATGCCCTCGCTCCTGCGCACGGCCGGCAACGACGGCTGGGCGTCCTTCACCAAGATCCTGCGCCAGCTCCTGGCGTACGTCGACGAGATGCTCAAGCTGCCCGACACGGTCAACCTGGCGCGTGACCTGTCGCGCGCCGCCCTCAAGCTGATCCTGATCATCTACCACGACTTCCCCGACTACCTGGCCGCCAACCACGTCGAGCTTTGCCAGAGCGTCTCGCCGTACCTTGCGCAGTTCATCAACGTTGTGCTCTTTGCGAACCCGACGTCAATGCCCAAGCCGCCCGACCCGACCATGCCCGGTCTGCGCCTCGACCAGATGGACGAGGCCAGCGTCGTGCCCAACGGCCGGTACGAGCCCGGCCCGGTGCTGTCACACATCGGCCTGACGGCGCTGCTGGACCGCGCGCTCGAGTCGGGCCCGTCCGAGGAGGTCGTTGCCCACATCAAGTACGCCGTCAGCCGCACCGATCCTAAGAGCGCCGGCACCACCTGGGGCCGCGTGCCCATTGCGACCAATGTCCCTGTTGTGGATGCTGTCGTGGCCTACATTGCCAACCATGTCGCTGCGCGCGTGTCCAATGGCGGGCCTGTCTTTACCGCGGGCGGCCCGGATGTCGCGACGCTGTCAATGCTTTTGCACGAGCTCTCGCCCGAAGGCCGCTATTTCTTGATCTGCAGCATCGTCAACCAGCTGCGCTTCCCCAACGCGCACACCAACTTCTTTGCGCTCGCCCTGCTCGACATTTTCGGCCACGAAATGACCGACCCCGAGGAGACGGACATCCGCCAGCAAATCTGCCGCGTCCTCTTTGAGCGCATTGTCACCTACTGGCCGCAGCCCTGGGGCCTGCTGGCCGTGATTGCCGAGCTGGTCAAGAACGACCGCTTCTTCTTTTTCGAGCTGCCCTTTATCAAAGCGGCGCCCGACGTGTCGGAGCGGTTCGCCGCCGTTGTTGCCAGGGGCTAGGACGCCACTGGTGGTATGAGAAATGAGAATGCTCCCTCTGGAGTGAGGTCGCTTGGCGGGCTCTACGGTGTATAATATATATATACCAAACACCAAACACACGATACTATAATTACCATACCTCACTCTACACACCACTCTCAAAATCTCCAAAAGCACATCACTTTCATCACCTTTTATAAAAACAATTCTTGATTTCCGTCAATCACACAGCGGCATTGGGAAATGGGGCGCCAATCGGGTTTGTTTGTTCTTATGTGTTTTTTGTCTTTTTTCAAAACTCTTGTTATATCTGCTGCTTTTGTTTCACTGTCGTTTTTATTGTTCGTTATTATTATGGAGGGAGTTTCGGGTCTTTGGTTTCTACGTTTTCACTTGCTTCTATTAAACTTACCTACCTCCTTATTATTGTATCACTTTATACTTATTCTTTGTCGCTCCTTTGCTTCTCTTTACCTTTGATTTGTGCCTGCGAGAGCGAGAGGGGAAACAAAACAAACGGGGGCGCCGAATTCTTGTTCAGCACAGCTGCTTTTCTTCGTTGTTTCTTTGTGTTTCCAAGCAAGAGAGGAGAACGATGGAGGCATTGCCTACCGTTTACCTTGGAAGCAATGATGGGGCAGATTGACGTGGGTTGACGTCGTCAAGACTGCGTGGAGAGCAAGCACAAACCAGGCGTTTATATTATCTATACTTTCTTCTTCTACTCGATTACTCTTCTGCTGCGCACTTATACGTCCCCTTTTGTGTTGATTTGCGTCGTGTTATCCCGTTTTTTTTTCGTGATCTTTCTTGCCTCATACGGTGGCTGCGATAGACGGAATCATTGAATGGACTGTGTACGACTTACTCTATAGTCAATCGTTAATTTCACGATGCTAAAGCTTATGCAATTGAATCATCCTTTGGACATACTTGGGCCCCTCAACAGCATGAGAATGAAGATGACATTTGTGAATTTTGACGTGAATGCTCTCATTTCATCGGGTCCCGTCACTGAGTGTCAACATTGGATTCATCGAGAAAAAGCCAGCCATCGTATCCTGTGAATACTAAGAGTTACGTTATCATTGTTTACTTTTCACCAACTGGCCCAACTACCAATTGGCCCATTTCTTCATTTACATCTGCCGTCTTATTACATAGGCTCCTCTTATTATCATAGTTCTTAAATCAATATAGCAACAAACACTGAACCATAACAATTGCAATTCTGTGATATATCCGTAATCTGAAAGGTCGAAACAAAACCTTCACTTTGTAGTCTCAGAGCATGCTCCTTCTCTGTTGTGCTTCACCGCTCGATGTACTTTCACAAGCAAACGGGAAAGAGCAGAGATGCACCTCGCGTGGCTCGAACCAATAACACGGCCGGTCGCTATCCGTTTTGCAGAGTGATTATGCGCCTGCGCATCGCTCCTGCTGCCTCTTCCTGCGCTCCCTGCACGCTCTCGTGATGTGCATCTGTAGCGTGTATCTGGAGTAAGAGGGGAAGGAGCGAGCTACTCGTAGTAGTTCTGATGTTCGTTCTTGTCTCAGCTTGTGTCCTTCCCCTATTTTGACTCGCATTCGCCAATTGGAGAAGGTGCAAGTGTATTAAGTGTCGAGAGGAGTAAGCAACCGCGACCGGGCCACCGACGGACTCGGGGCCGTTCGCTCTTTCTCAACGAAAGGACCATAAAACGGCCTTTAATAAGACAAAATGATTTCTTTCATGTATTTTACAAGAATTTACTGTAATTGATAAGTGCAAGTCCGGAGTTGCGAGGAGGTTGTCGAGACAATGCGGAAAGCTGATTCCAATATTGATTTCGACTCTCCTGCAAGCGTTGCATTGCGCATCGACGAACTGGGATATGTTCACCGCCTTTGTTTGTTTTCCAATGCAATGCAATCCTGCCAGAAAAAACGTACAACAGAAAAAAAGCGAAAATCTCAAAAATATCTTACAGAAAATAGGCAAAGCTACTCCATAAAAAAGCGATGGCCCACCCATAAATGCACCCCAACTCGGCAGGCGCAGGCGCCGGTGCCTTTATGCAGCTGCACGGAGTAGCTGCAGCTGCATCCAAGAACCAATGTAGAAAATACGGAAGCCAGTCCGAGACGTTGGACTCTCTCAAAAGAGAAAGGACCCAGTTGTGGTCCAATGGGAGATTACGTAAAGTTGGAGAGCGTTGTATTGCATGCTAAACCTTGTATTTGGGGAAAGGACGACGAAGACCGAGAGAAAAAAAAAATAGAAACAGTCTGAACGGAAGGCACACTTGCACAGCAGACCATAATCTGGTCACTGGGAAAGAGCCTGCATGCAGAACCGAGGGAGAGGAAGCAAGCGGAGCCTCTGCCGGAAAGAAATCGACGAGAAATCCAGAAATCCAGACAATGAGAAAAAACCTTCAAGCTCAACTGAAAACCGCGGCTTCGGCGCCTGTTTTCACCGGCCCAGAGAAAGAAAAAGAGTGGGCAAGTGGGCGTCAAAGTGGGCATGGATCTCTAAATTTACAGGGTCCTGGGGTCGCCTCTTGCTGTTTTCGTCTTTTCGCCTTCCCAATTGCTCCTCGCCTCTTGTTACATGGAGAGCGCACCTTCGTCTTTTCAGTTCATCAATCTCATCTCTTTCTTTCCTTGTTACGTACAATGGCGCCGCCCAGCGGGTATTCCGTTGCAGCGACTACCGAAGCCGTAGCCACCAGCCCGTCTCGGAAGAAAGCTTTTTTCGGCCCTCTCTTTTCTTTACCATGCACGACGTATTGGTGAGTTATCTCTTGTCTGGCTTCATTCATCTCATCTCCCAATTTCCAACAGACGACCGATTTTTCTGTCCCCCCACTCTCGCGTGCAATTTCGCCCCGTTCTCAAAACCTGTGCCTGCCTCTTGCCTCGTGGCAACACTTTGTACTTTGTACTTTCTGTGCCTGGCATCTGTCTCATGTCACACGTCTGCCAGCAAATTGTAATTCGCGCCTTCCGCACCGAGCGCATCTACATCTCGGCTGTTATTTGATTGGCATTGAATATCGATGTCGCACCTTACAAAGAAGGTGGCATTCGCTTCACTTGTCCTTACAAAGTCTCTACTTTATCTGACTTTATCTGCCTCCCTTGCATTGGCTTGGACAATGTAATTTACATTAATACCCGAGACCACACCCGGTAGCCATCACAATTGTTGCAAGATATACGACGTACATGCTACGACGTTTATCAATTTGTTTGTCCCGCCCTTTGTAACTTACGTCGCACACCCGGCATTCTCACTGGGCCAATTTCTCTCTGGAAATGAATAAGAGGTCTGCGGCCTACTAAGAACGCAGAGTTTTCTTAGCACCGGCGACAGAGCTAGGAGCTTTGTTCCCGTCCTTCTGGTGCTGATCCCGAAATGTTGCTGCTTTTTTTTTTTCTTTACAGCGTACTTTTCGCGCTTCTCTTTGACAGAGCTCGAGAGGCTAACATTGTTTTTCCTCTTCGGCTTATGACGTCCCCTGCAGCCTAGCCAATAGGATAAAATGGGACCTCTCTTTTATGGGAAAAAAGAGAAAGAGCGCCTGGCTTCAACGGATGGGTATATTTGGAGTCGATACGATGTTGGGGGGAGGTAGGACCTTTGCGTTGCTTTCTTTGCTTTCTGTATTCGCTCTCGCTCTTTTTCGGGTGCTCACCTTGACAGTCTGTCAGATGTTTGAGATAAATTTGGCATGTTTCTATGATCTGTGGCAGAATAACGACGTACACAGACGTTATGTGTCTCTGTGTGCTCTGTTTGTATGCCGGTAGTTAATCGTCAAATATACATCTGCACCTCAAAGTCGTCAAAATTCGCCTTCCGGTACTGCAAACGCTTGTACCGAAGAGACTTACAGCGCGAGACCCAAAAACGAGGCCCAGATCTGTAGACTGGGGCAAATCGTAATTTCGTGTTCTGTGATTGGCTGACGGGCATTTAAGCAGGAAAATGCCTGTTTCGAACATAGTGCGCCTTTAGCAACTGCCAGCTCAAGCACTGTGTTCAGAAGAGCAGTCACTGAAGGAGCTGCCAGCGCTGTACAGAGCATCGTCAGGCTCTCTCTCGATAATTTCCTGTTGAATCTTCTCACGGATCGCCGCCAATCAATCAGTGATCGCCGACTGTGAAGAAGGGCGGAATTTTGCTGTAATTCCACACTTTAACAGCTCGAATATTGTGGCTAATATTCTCCCATCTTTCCTCGATGAAATCATTCTGTCAAATAGAAGGTGCTAACTGAGCTAGCTGTTAGTGGTCAGCTGTCTGTCAGTCCACTAAATCCAAGATATGTCACCTAAATAGTGCTCTAAAATAAAAGCATGTCACACTGTCCGCACTGTACTTTTACGCTCTAAAAAGTCACCCCTGTTTCGATGATATCAATGTTCTCCATCGCCCGTCGGAGCACGGAAACGAGCTCCTATGAAGTTGAGAATCATTCCGCTGTGTAGTACACGTAAATCGTATTTTCGGCCTCGTCGTCATCGCTGTCGACTGCATCTCCACCCTGAGGGAAAATGACTTGCGTTTGCGACCTGCTTGCGCATCGAAGCGCATCTCTGATGCCTACCTTGACTGCTTCATGTTTCTGCCTTTTTGGTTGTGCCCGCCTGCCTCCTGCCTGCCTGCCCCATATCGGGCCTACATATGCCGCCCTCTCACAGGCCTATGCCACCCACCTTTGACAAGTATCTCACATCTGCGACGTCTTTTCTCACTGCAGAATACAGAACGCAGGACGACAGGTAGGAGGAAAAAAGGAGAGTGCCACTTTTTCCTGTCGCACACACCCTCGTCCCGCACCCCCTTCTCGCCCACCGCCTTTCGTTTGCTTGTTACTATTTGCTATTGATTGTGTTGCCTCGATTTGTCCACCAGTGCTTGTGCTTTTCAGCTATTGGCTTGTTATTTATCATCCAATCCTCTTGTCCGATCACCCTGCAGTCGACACCATCTCGAAAGAATGATAGAAAGTCGACAGAATAACAGGAAAAGGACCATAACAAGGGCAGAAAAGAAAAAGAGGCTGCAGCAACCTTACATGCAACTCCCCCCAAATACTAACCACCAGCAGCACCAAAGCCGTCACCGCCTTTTTTTTGTCAGTTCTTTGTACCCCTGTCGTTGGTCGGGCTTGCACTTTATGTGACCCCACCCAACCACTTCGCTTTTTCTGCCTAGTCCTGCTTTTATTTTGTCTTTCTGGCTGTTGCTCTTGTTGCTGTCCGCTCCTGCTTGTTAAAGTTTGGAGTCGTCCGACACTTGATGCTTAACCGCTCAACAGCTCTTTCCTCCCTTTCTTCACAAGCTTCTCTGGCTCCTTCCCCATCAATCTCCCCTCAAGATACAAGTCATATCCCCCCTCTCCCTTGCGTCGCGGGCGCTGAATGACCAGCAGGTTGCCAGACTGCCAAGCGCCCGATATTGCTTAGGGCGCGACAGAATGACAGATGTACGACGGTGCTTAACATCCTTCGTCACTGGAAGAATATGAGTGATGATGATCACACTTGAAATACAGACGAAAGAGTCAACCAGGAGGGATGAAGACGGCGATATTGATGAGATAAATGAGGGGGAGATGTGATCACTGATGGGTCGTGCACCCGCCGTGGCGCCCGTGCGAGAGCTCTGGAGACCTTGAGCCTGGACCCAGGTCTTTCCTGTCCCTGTCTGTTTTCTTTGATTCCTTGATCCACGTCTTGGACGAGCAAGGACTTGAACTGGGTCTGAACCCTTGAAAACCCTTGGAAACACTGTCCCTCTTTCCTCTTTCTGTCTAACGACGTTGTGTTTTGTGCCGTGCTCCCCCAAAAATGCCACCTCGTGAGTCGTTACTGCCCAAATGCCCAAACACCAACGGTGAGCGGAGAGCGCTTGCCTTGTCGTGCGACCCTGACTCAAATATCAAGGAGCAACGAGGGAAAGTGCAAACGGCATCCTCTCTATATGACTGTTTATTCGTGGATTGTGGCTCGTAGCACCTGCTGCCTACGACGTACATGTACAGGCATTTCGACTGGTGTTTTCTTCGTCTTGCTTTCTTCGTCTGTTTGTTCACCACTTTCACCTGTCTTTTTCTCACAGCATGCACTTGCACGGCTCGCATGCGACAGCGACAGGGGGTGTGAGCGCAAAAAAAGAGTCTGGTCCACTAGCGTCGTTCCGTTGCTCGTTTCGGGTCTCTCCCAGACACTTTTCTCGTAAGGAAATTATGGCACCGAAGAAGAAAAGAAGGAATGGACCCACAAAAAGAAGAGAGTTCTCTCAGAGGCAAACGGCACCAGAGCACGAGAGCAGGCAGGAAAGAGGCAGACGAGGCCGTGAGGGGGCCGACGAAAAAGAGACAAGTCATGCAGGCGCTTTTGTATGTGAAAATGCAGGCACGCGGGCGAAAAACTTTGTACCCCCGTCGCTGTTTGCTGGCAGGAATCCCTTGTCGGTCGTTTTTCGTTTTTACAGTGTTAATACGTACCCTCACAAAGCTCTTGCCTCGCCTCGCCCCATAGCGGCCCAGGCCCAAGAAAACAGAAATGGCCCCAGAAAAAAAAAAAGAAAAGACCCAGAATAAAAAACCAGAAAAGAAAATGCGCCGCCCAGAAGGTCGAGAAGGAAGACAGTGGGAAAAGAAAACAGGAGATGCTCGGAATTCCCTTACAAAAACATTTACAATTTCGATTACTTTTGCACGGTCGCCATTCGTGCCTTCCCTCTCTCATGTCCACCCGGCATCCACCGAACAGATTTTTCTTGTTTCTTTCTATTGCTTCCTTCATTTTGTTTCATCAATATCGTACGAAGTATGCTCGGAGGAAAGAGCAAAAGAGCGAGCTCAAGCAAATAATCGTTTTTTTCTGTAGCACTTCTGAGGAGAAATTGTAAAGAGAAGGTGCGCTCGATGCACATCACCTTCATCAGGAAAGAACGACAGCGTGAAAAAATTCCCGCCCCCTTCCTTTTCCTGCCTCAGCTTTTTGCCGTCCATCACCTTCACCTTCCCCCCTCTGTGAGGCCGTCCATCACTCACTCTGTCGCTCCTTCCCTCCCTGATTTTTCTTTTCTTTCTTTGGGTTCTTTTCCCAGTCAATGCACCCACACCCCCTTGTCTCCTTTTTTCCTTGCCTCCTCTGCTCCTGCACCACCACCTTCTGCACGCCCGCCTAGCTGCCTTACCGCCCGCCCCGGCCGACCAACAGTGACGCTTGTAAATCTCGTCTCCCTTGGCTAGTTCTTTTTTTTTCTTTCTTCTTTTTTGCTCTTTTTTCTTAGCTCTATTTTGTTTTAGCCCAGAAGTGGTGCCTGTGCCGTTGCCACCGCTGAACTCATCGTCGTGCCACTTTCACACCGTCTCTGTTCTTTCTGTGTTCCATCTCTCCCTTCCCTCGGAGGTTCCCCCCTTCTTTTTGCCTGTTTTCTGCCCCTTCCTGTTTCTACTGTGTTGTTCGTTGCTCCTTCCCTTTTTCATCCAACAAAACAAAACAAAAACATCAGAAGAAGAAAAAAACATCACCAGACGAGGAAAGAACGACCGGTCTCAGCTTCCCGCTACGACAAAAAACGCACCTACCCACGTTGACTTCACCACGCTTGTTCACCGTTGCTTCCTCAACCCAACAAAATAAAACAAGAGCACCAGAAGGAGCGATCGCCCGCATTAAAACTCAACCCGCCCAAAAAGAGAAGGAGCTGGGGTGTACGTACAACAAACGACGAAACACCAAGCAACTCTCTTTTTTTCTGAAGCATCCGTCCTTCAGCCTCCTTCCACCTTTTCCTCACATCCGTTTCTGCTTCATTTTTGAGCATTTTCGTATCTTCCCTTCCACGCAATCCATTGAACGCAGCATTCCTCAACGACTGAACTCTCAAACATCGCCAACCATCGTTCACGCTTCGCTCGCCTAACTCTTTGTCTACTACACCTGCACGCATTTGATTTCCCTGCATTCCGTCCCTGCATCTCAGAGCAAACGAAAGCCCATTTTCGCAGCAAACAAAAGCCAGAAGACAAACGACCAAGAAAACAACTCCAAAACGCTTTTGGCGCATAGGTTGAGAGATCCGGAGATCCCTCACCGTTTCCCTCCTTTCCCTCCTCAACTTTTAACCTGTTGTGTTTTTATCTCCTGCGTCTCACATATCTCCGATTTCCCCTTGTTTTGTACCTTTTCCCGCCCTTTCCTCTCTATTTTCTTGTTTCTTTTTTCATTTTCTACTTTTCCACTTTCCCTTACTATTGCCTCCCACGGAGCACTCCGAGCTATCTCCCTTTTGGCTTTTCGCTATTCTCTTTCTTCTCCTTTCCCCATCCTCCTTTCCCTTGATCGGTCGTCCCTTGTGATCGCCCGATTCTCGTTCCAACAGCACAAATAGCGGCCTTCCCCCCTACACTGTACGACTTGTACTCAGATTCGCATCATGCCGTATAATACTCGTCGCAAATCGCTTTCGCTGCCGTCGCTGGGCATCCACGTTCCTGTTACACACGCCGCTCGCGCTGCCGCTGCCGCCGCCGTTGCTGCCGCCGCAACCAAGCCAACCACCCCCAACACTGTCGCATCGCCAGTTTCTTCTTCTTCCTCCTCCTCTCCCAACAACTCCAACAACACATCCTCCTCCGCCTCCGGCCAACAACGGCAACGCACACCCGTCTCCGACTCTACTACAAACATGGCACCTCCCGCCTCCACCTCTTCTCTTTCTTCGTCGCCGAAGCGCAATTCTTCTTCGGATGCGCAACAACCATCGAGCAAGCGGACAAAGCGCAGTCACGATGCTCTCGCTGCCGCCGTCGCCACACCTCCCCAGTCACCAAAACGCCAGGCGTCGGTCGAGACGGACGAGGAGGTCGAGATTGACATGGACGAAGTCAACGACGACATTGTCGAGGCCGTCATTCTGCAGCTCAAGTCGACCGGCAACCGCCCGCATCTGATCAAGGAGCTCTCTGCCATCCTCATGACGCAGCTCAAATCCGTTCAACAGTATGATCTCCCCCATTCCGTCCAGTTTCTGCCAATTCCTCCCAAATTTCCCTCGCATCTTTCTCGTCTTTCAAGTCTCCCCAATTCCGATGGATTCCACTTCATTTGCCAGTTTTTCCCTTTTTCCTCGTCCCTGCCTTTTTTTTTTTTTTTTGGCTGGCGCTCTCAGCTTTTAGCGTCCTTTCGTTTTTCCCCTTTTAGGCGCATCTAGTTACTAACAGCATGGTTGCTCCGCTTTCCACAGGTCGGCAAATCCCTGCGCCATTATCTCCTCTCGTCTCGCGTCTTACATGAAGCGCACCTGCTGGTCCGCGTCAAAAGCCTGTCCTCTGGCCAAGGAGCTCGAGAACATCCACCCCCGCCGCACATACTACTTCTTGACCACTTGCCCGCATTTGCCGGTTCCCGATGCCTCGTCCGTCCACTTTATTGTGCCACGCACCAGCATCGTCACCCCGCCTCTGTCGAGTGCCGCCTCCGGTTCCGAGTCCGCCGAGGAGGAGCGCCGTCGCGAGCTGAGCCCCTCGCCCGAGGTCGACCTGTCTTCGCCCGAGTTTGACGACCTGGACGACGACCTTCCGATGCCCGGCACTCCGATCTCCCACATCTCTCACCGCTACCCCCGCTACTCGCGCTTTGCCCGTTACGCACACAGCGGCCACCACCGCTCGTCCAGCTCGTACTCGTCGCGCGGCCACCGCGGCGCCTCCCCTCCTCTCGAAAAGGACGAGAAGGAGTTCACGCAGACCGCCGAGGGCCTCCAGAAGCAGAAGCACGCCGGCAGCCGCTTCCAGCTGTCGCCCATTGCCGCCGAGGCTGCACCTCCCTCGGACGCCGCAGTTGCTGTTCTGCTCCTCGACGAGGCCGCCAACCGCGACGACTCGCTCATGTTCGGTCCGTCTTCCTCGCGCAACTTTGAGCAGCACTTCACGCTCATGACCAGCCCCGCCATGCGCCCCATGTTCTCGCTGGGTCCTAAGAGAGACCACGAGGCCGAGAACTGGGCCAAGCTCGACAGCATGGTCAATGACTGGGACCGGTGCCCGGAGAACGTTGAGCTCGAGGAGCTTGACGGACTCCTGGACGAGTTCTAATCTTTTTTCGACTCTCTCCCCTCCATCACCTCGCGATACCCTCTCCTCTCTTGTCCCGGAGACAAACTTTTTTTCTTTTTTTCTCTTTTCCGTCTTCTCTCTTCTCTCTTCTCTCTTCTCTCTTCTCGTCCTTTGTCATTACTCTCCTATTTCTTTTTGTGTCTGGGGTGATACACAAAAGGCGGTGTAACGATTTATGGTTTCTTGTTGCGATTTGATTGACAGACTGTTTTCGATCTTTTTGGCATTTCTTTCTTTTGTGACCTTTGCGTCTTTTGCGACTTTTCGAGGGGTTCCGGCGGTTTCAAAAATTTGGGCATCTGGGTTTCTTGCGTTTCCTTTCTACCTGTGGGTTGTTCGGGGATGAAAAAAATGGTGTCATATCTGGAGTTTTGCTATGTATTTTTGATCTTTGGGACTGTTTAGGTTTGCTTTTGTCCTCTTTGCATTGCTTGTTTCACTTTCTTGTCATCTACGTTTTCCTGTCATTTCGTCTCTCCTATTCTATGAAAAACTCTCTTATTTTCTTTCCTGGATTCGCTCCTTTGAGCGTCCAGGTATTATTCTCTCATCTCTTCCGTCCCGCCTTTTTTTTCGCTGGTTGTTTCTCTCTGTTGTGTGGACGCTTTCAGTTGTCGTCTTTCACTGTTGTGGACTGCCACGGTCTGTTGTGTTGATCTGTTGAAGTGCTGTACGAGTTTGAATCGGGCAAAAGACGGGTTAGACAAAAAGAGGTCGGAAGCTACGAAGGATAAACAAAAACAGCGATGGGAACGGTTTACACAAAAGAAGGTGCTGTCCTATTTACTAATCTTCTTACAATGTATACTACGAAAGACGGCGGTCTCCTTCCCTTTGTACTTCGATCTTGTTTCCTTCTACTCCTGTACGATTACGATAGATATATCTACGGATTATGTCAATTTTCCTTGTCGTTAGAAGGGCAAACAGTGTTGATACAAAACGGGGGCCCGGTGCTCGACGGTGGGATAGAGAAAAGGAAAGAGGGTTCGCTGTTTACTCTGTCTGCTTTTGCTTTGTTTTGTATTTATGATTGCCAAAATAGTTAAAAGTACCCGAATTATTCATCTGATTTGTTTTTATAAGTATTCTAGTTCCATTTAAAACAAAATATGCTGGTTCATTAAGCGAGAAACCCTCCAACATGTCAAAATGAGTGGGATGGTATTGTATTGCTTTGCATGGCTTTTATATACATTTGAATTCAAATAATCACATCAATCATGCTCGCCAATCAATTTTTAGTTTCCATCGTCATCACGTCACCCCACACCTCACTTCTTGGCTGCCGCATCCCGCACCCGCAGCTCAATCTTCCACAGCGTGCCAAACTGCAGCCACCCAGGCTTGGTGATGGACACAACCTCGAGGCCGGGCACCGCCTCCTGCGCCTTGGCCACAATCGCATTCATGTCCCGGTTCCACCAGCACCCAAACCGCGCAAAGTGCCGCGCTGCGTACCGGTCCATCAGCGAGTTGACAAACGCCCAGCCGCCGCGGCCGTGCTCCAGCAGCAGAATGCGGCCCGTCTCGGGCTTGACGACGGCCGCCATGTTGGCAATCAGCTTGACGGGGTCGGCCACCGAGCAGAGGCCAAACGTCTGGACGATGGTGTCGTAGTGCTTGGACTTGCCGTCCGCCGGCAGGGGCAGCGGCTTCATGGCGTCGGCGCGGAAGAGGCGCACTCTGCCGTCCATGACGTTGACCACCTCGCTGCCCACCGGGGCGCTGTCGTCAATGGCCGGCGCCTTGCTGGGAATCTTTTCGTCAATGGCGGCCACCCGGACGCGCAGCTGCTTGCGGGCAATGTTGAGGGCCTCGCCCGACAGGTCCACACCGGTAAACGAGGTGACTTTGCTCAGGTCGCGCTCCTTGTTCAGAAGCTCGGCCGCCACGACTTTGGACTTGATGACGTAGTCGGGGATGAACTCGAGCGGATCCCAATAATAATATTGCACATTGCGGCCCGTGCCGACGGCGACTTCGAGAACGGCGCCTGTCGACGCTCTCGCAATCTTCTTGCGCTGGTTGAGGTAGCCCATGATGCGTTCCGGCACGTCGAGGGATGCGTCAAAGGCGGCAACACCCACGCGAGGGAGGCCCGTGGGCACGGCGTCAGGTGCAATCTCTTCGGGGCGGATGTGTTCTTCACGGCAGCCGCCCGACAGATAGGTGATGAGAAGTGGCATAACGTAGAAGCCGAGGACACCGGCAGCTAGAGCTGCACCGACAAGAGGCAGCTTCCGCTGTGAAAAGAGGCGGTCGAGAGACTCGGGCTTCTCCTTCTTGCCGTCCTTGGGACCTTGCTGTTGGCCTTGCTGCCCCTGCTGGTCCTTTTGCTTGCTTTGCTCCGACTCAGCAAACGGCGACGGCCGGTACGGCAGAACTGGTGCCCGGTTCGGCGGGATGCGAGGCTTATCTTTGCCAATGTGTGGTGAAGAGGGCGCCGGTTCTGCCCCGGTAGCCGGTGCTTTGGACTTGGGCGGCCGCTTCATGCGTGGTGATGTGGCTTGGAAGAGAGTCCGTCTGAACGTGGTGGCCGTGATACAGGATTGGCTCGGCTGAGATGCTGAGGCAAGACGAAGGCTGGACTGTAAGCCGCCATTCCAGGCCCGGGCTGCCATGCCGGCCGTCCTTGAGCCGGCGAGGGTCGCCATGTTGTTGGCTGATGAGATGAAGATGAAGATGAGATGGAGGATGGGGAGCGGGGTGGTCCCCTCGCGGGTTTTGCGCCAACTGCTGGCCTGTATTCAAATTGCAGTATATAGCTTGAGGACAGGCCTCGTATGTATCCCAGTGTCCCCAATTGTGTGTGTTGACTCAGAATTCTGAGTTGCGTAACTTGCCGAGCAGTGGTAGTTGGAGGTTTTTGAGATCTTTTTCTCGACTGATGTTGAAAGTGTGAAAAGTGGGGCCCACCTGCCACCTCCTCTCACACCCGCACGCATCGCCGAGAACCTGTGACTTCGCGAGCAAAACCACTAAATTCGTCCACTAACAAACCATCCGTTCTCCGCAACCCGCGTTTGTCTGACGCGACGTCAAATGTGACGACTCAACGGCACGACATAACTAAACCGCAACCCATCGACAAAATGTCCGCATCGGAAAAAGACTTGCAGGATCTCCTGCGTCTGTTGACGACAACGCGGAAGCTGCCCATCTTGCAGGCGATGACGCAAGTCAAGGCACTGCAAGCTGCCAATTTGCGAAGGTGAGTTCACACTCCACTGGACTTTCTGGAATCCTCGCCAACACTCCCAGTATCCAACAAATTGCAGAGGCGCCGGCCGATGTGGTCAAGGATGCCATCAAAGACGCCGCTGCCGCCAAGTCTTTGCAGACGAGCTGTAAGACGGCACTCAAGAAGATGAACGCGGGCGGCCCTGCTGCCGGTGGAAGCAAACGGCCGTCTTCTTCTTCGGGAACAGGCTCAACGGCGGCCAAACGAGCCAAGCAGCTCGACGGCACTGCCGCCGCCTCGAGCAGCCACAACATGCTCATGGGCCCAGAGCCAATGACCGCCGCCGAGCTGGAGCGCTCGCTCGAACTGCCCGTGTTTGTGCCGACAGACAAGGAGGACGAGGAACGCATTGCCTCGACTGTCCTCTTGACAAACCGGGCCCCTCTCGTGCTGGCATTTGCTGTCGAGCTGCTCCGCTATACCATGCCTGAGCAGCCCGTCTCGAGCCGTTTGAGTCTGGCCCAGGCCGTCGTCAGTGCCAACTCGCGGTCCAAGGCAACGAGTCTCGGCATGGACTGGGCTAAGGGGCCCAGTGCAGACGACGCGGGATGGGGCCAGGGGCAGCCTCGTGTGCGGATTTTGGGTCGTGAAGTGGCTGTCCTCAAGCGCAGCGGATATACCTGGAAGGGTGATGAAGAGGAGGGGAACGGGGATGGCAAAGACAACGAGCCGACCAGCGTTGAGGCAACAAAGGCAACAAATCCAGCTGTGGCTGAAGCTGAACCCCCAACTGGACAAGATCATCCACCACAAGCCATATCCCAGGTCCACAATGCCACGTCACAACCGGCCGCCGGCATCTGGTCGACTAGCCAGACCATCTCCCTCAAGGACTCGACGTTTGTTGCACGCGCCACCACCATCACCGACCCAGGCCAGCGTGCAGGCCTTATTCGCTCCCTCATGGAGGCAAACCCAAACCTGCTGACAGCCTCACACAACGCCTGGGCCTACCGCATCCGCAGCAAAAGCAGCGACTATGCCAGCAGCGTGCGCCAGGACTCGTACGACGACGGCGAGACGGGCTGTGGAGATCTGATGCTGCGTGTTCTGCACGAGCTCGGGGCCGTCGACACATTGGTCGTGCTGACGCGCTGGTTTGGAGGCACGATGCTGGGCCCCGACCGCTGGCGGCTGATGCGGAACTGTGTTACGGGCGTCATGGCCGAGCGGCTGCGGAGGACAGGTGCTGATGTGGCGCTTGGTGGCGAGGCAGCCTGGGGTTTGGATCTGGAAGCAATGCGCGAGCAGCAAGAGTCGAATGCAGGCGGTAACAGGAGCAACAGTGCGGCCGCACGGTTCAAGCACGGCAACTCAGGCATAACGTCTGTGGTTGGCATGCCCATCCACCGGCCCGAGGGTGCACGCCAGTACCTCATGAAGAGTTTCTTGACAGCAGAGGACTCTGGCTCGAGCACCACCAATCCAGCCGAAACGACGCCGAAAAAGAAAAAGACGGTCAAGGCGATGGACGCCGAAAAAGAAGAGAACCTGGGCCTGCTCCTGGGCGCTCTGCGCATGGTCTTTGACAGCTGGGCCGACCACATTACGGCTGCCGAGCTGGACCGCAAGGCCTGGAGTTGGTACGTTGCTGTGCGGCCAGAGGTCGAAAGCGGCCCTTCTGGCTGGGGTGCCAAGGGAGCCGTGAAACTCAAGGACGTTTTGGCCCTTCGCAGGCCGGACAAGTGAGCATTTCCCACACCGTTTTTTGACCGCAAGGGTGTTGATTCTTGATATGAGAACCTTTGGTATGGTCACAATGCATGTATCGTGGCCGGCACTTCTGTGCCGTTCTGTGCCGAGATGATCAGTCCATCTTCCGGCTTGATCCCACCTCACGAAAGCAACTGGTGCTCAATACGTCTGGCCTTTGGGCAGAGTATCATAGCCTCGAATGCCTTGTCGAAGTTGAAGCAAAACGTGGCTGCAGAGGCGCATATCTGAGATATGACAATACCTCACCGGCCACCCACACCTTTTCCGAGGTCAACTCAGAAGTCAGAGCTGAGTGGCATACGCCGACGCGGACGCGGAGTTGCCTGCCGAGAGTCAGTTAGCCTGTGTGGTGGAAAGCCAGGGCGTTGTGCCCTTTGATTTCTTCTGCATCTTCCTGCATTCTTCTGCTCTTCTTTGTATCTCTTGAGTCTTGTGCATTTGCATATCACTTACCCCTGCTGATTCGTGTCCATCACAGACTGGCGTAGTCCATTCTGTCGCGTGTGAATGTGCATGGTGGCGCTCAAAGGGCTGGAACTCTTTGGTTGAGCAGGGTGGTCATTGTCAATATCGATGGGGAACGTTGCGAATGCCATGTAGCGATGAGAGAAAGTTCTGTTGTTCAGAATCAAGGACCCGCTCAGGGGCATGATGAGGAAATGCAACCGGCTACATCGTTCCTTCCTTCAGCTGTGTCAAGTCTACGATAACCAAACGAGTTTACGATAATTAAAGAAGCCACGACTTTCCTCTGCTCTTTCCAATTTTCAATCAGTGGAAAAGGGCAACTACGAATGATGGAAGGAGCGACCGTGGTACGATATTGTAAACAGAATGGAGAACGAGCATGGCACCTTCCTACATAACTATCAAATATTCCCATTTCAAAAAATGACCCAAAAGTCTTCCACTCATCTCCATCTCAAAACTATGTGAGGCCTCCTCTACCAACCACGATGCCCAATGTTGTGCAGGACATGTTGCATGTGCATGCAGACAAGGCAACGACAAATACGGTGTGAAAGGCGCATGGTAAGCACACAACAAGCACAAAAGAAAAACGCAAGACGGAGCTGTCGTGATCCAAGCAGAAAAAGAAAGCACGTTTGGTTTCAGGAACAAAAAAGATGGTGTGAAGGTCCAACGATAGCAAGCCTCAAGGTATGTTGCGTGTAAGCTCGCCGGGCGGTATGTCTTGGATTCTCTGACCCGACAGGCTCAGATTACTGCAGACCACATCCCTCGGACCAACCTGGCTATGCTTTCTTTCTGCCGCCATGCAGGGAATGAGACGCCCAGGAAGAGCTGAGCTTTCTTGCGTCTTTCAGGGTTTCTTTTCCTGAGAATACGGCTTGCATGCCTGCACGGTGAATTATCAGATCAAGATGATAGCCTGTCAGAGTCCCCGTCAATATACGTCGTACTCTGTCGAGACCGCCAGGACCTTCTCAGTGGTCAATCCTCGACGGAGCACTCTCCGCCACATGCTGCATGGACAGCCATCAAGCCGGAGCCAGACCTCATTCGGGAAGAGCTGAACGTCGAGGGCTGCACGGATGCGCCCGGTCCCAGCTGATCACAGCCCTGGCCATCTGCAGCCACAATAAAAAAAAATAAAATAAAATAAAAAAAAATAAAAAAAAAAACAACCAACAGCAGACGCCACCAGACATTCACATTCACCATTCACAATGTCTTTGCTTTTACTTTCATCAAAATTCACGTCCACCATTGCGAAAATAACGACATTAGAGGACAACAAAGGCCAGTACAAGGCGAGGGCGGTTTCACACTTTCTTTTGTCGTATTTTTCTGATATATGACGTCGCGTCAGCATGGCGTACGGAGTATTGGCTTGGCCCGCTTCACCGGTCGTGTCTGTTGGTATTCACCGTTGCTTCGAATGTGCAGATATGCAGCTGGAGGGCTGGAGGGATGGCACACCTTTAATCTGAGCCCAAATGGCAAGCGAGAATGGACCCTGGTCATCCAAACCAATAATATCCACATCTTGGTTTCTCCGTGTATGGTAGCCGAGATTGTGCTCGTTATCAGATCTCGGGCCGACATGTAGGTTGACGACAACGGAGATGGCAAAAACAGCTATTAAACAAGGTATTTCCCCCTTGGTATCACGACTGTTGTTTCCGAAATCATTCACATTTGAAGCACATTTCACTCACCTCACTTCTGACACTATGCAGGACAAAGGGGAAACGAAAAAGGTCCCATCCACGATTAACTGCGGTGAATGCCGGAGGAGGAAGCAAAGCGTGAGTATCGGCTGGCCATGGCCATCGCAATGGGACGACATCTGATATATATGCCTCTAGTGCAACCGAGAATGGCCCTGCAACCGTTGTCGTGGCAGAAACGTTCCACATCTCTGTCAGTTTGCAAGCACTGCCATTGTGCGTGCTCAAGTCGGAAGAGGAGACCGTCCCCGATACAAGCCTGGTCACGGTTTTGGCCTCCAGAGGTATTTTATGGACAAGCTGATCCAGCACTATCTGGCCGATATCAACCATCACTATTGCATCCTGCACCCTCAGCAGTTTCTCGAGGAGTATGCGCAGTGGTGGGAAGATCGTGAAAAGCAAGATCTACTCTCGGCTGAGTTGAGTTGCCTGGTTTTGCGTGTTTGTGCCCTCGCCACTCAGACGCTACCTCCTGAAGCGAAGAAGGAAATCGAGGCCGGATCGAACCAGCCGCTCGAGGGACTATCTGAACGGCTTCATGAACAGGCCCAAGAACTCAAGACTGCAGTCCTTTCCGGACCAAGAGGTTTGATTCATGTCCAACAGTTGATGTTGTCTGTGCAATGGTTCTGGTCCAAATCACAGCTTGATAATGCCTGGGATGGCCTTGGAGAGGCCGTCCAAGAAGCCCAAGAGCAAGGTAATATATTATTGGCAGTTATATCAGGAAGGCATCAGCTAATTTATATATGTCTCCAGGCCTCCATTTGGAACATAGGCTAGAAGACTTTGACGAGGCAGGAAAAGAAGCAAGGCGTCGAGTCTGGTACATACTTTACATCTGGGATTGGTAAGCTCCTCCTATTCTGCAACGAACCAAGACGTCAGCCCTCTGACAATGACAGGCAATCTTCTGTGCTGTTTGACCGTCCTCTGATGATTGATTATCGGACTTGCACAGTCGCCGCACCCACAAGAAAACACCAAGCCGACCGTCCAGACACGGTGTCGCCTTTTGAATCAATGAACCTCCAAGGCGAACTGGCGTGCACCATTTTCCAGCGATGCGGGTATATCGCCACCCCTCTTCTGTCAGTTGACCATGCCACGGCCGTGGAGGTACAAGTCCGCTCCTGGCTGAGCAGGCTGCCTGCTCCATATGACAGGTCCAGTTCCAATTCACAGTTCGATACGGATACGGACGCCAAGCACAGTTGGCTGCGGCCACAGCGCGTGTTTCTGCATACACTGCCGTACGTCCTCATCATCACCATCCTCAAGCCGTACATTGTCAAGGCAGCCTCTTGCCAGACTCCAGAAGAGGCTCTTGCCAGCAACCGAGGACTCGAGACCGCCATCAGCCTCGTACGGATGGTCACGGGCGTGTTGACGGGTGCTGGAGGCTGTGTTTCCCCCGAAAACAAGGAACATAATTTGGAACACAATTTGGAACATACTTTTCTATCGTTTGCCGTCTCGAGGACGGCTTCCATTTTGTGCGAGGCGGTCATGAACGATGCAGACAGGATTCTCCCATGCCGGCCCGAGGTTCTTGACTGCATCGGCAGCGCCATGCACGTCCTCAGTCAGCTGTCTTCATCGGAAGTTAGTCCGTCCGTCGCCGTGATGCAGGATGCTTTACTGGACCTGGTCACGCAACTGTCTCTCCATCTCCACCCCGAGGAAAAAGCGACAATTGCGCGAGGGCAGGACGTTGACGGAAGCCATCTTGTGTTCTCTCTGGAGGTCAATGTTGTCCAACATCGTCAAGAACCACCGTTTTATGAGACGTTCAGCTCTTCCTCTCCTGCTTGGCCGCAGCCTAGTGTTCAGCCTGGCCTTGGTCCAAGTCCGAACGGGAACGGAGCAGGACCTGCCCTTGGACCTCATCCTCATCCTCATCTTGGCAGTCTTGCCTTGCAGGTGGCACCTCCGCTCCAACCGACGGACCTGTGCCAGTCCGAGTCTGGCGCGACCATCGAACCTATCGTACCCGGGCAGCCACAAGAGTTAGACTCTTATGAGAGTTCGTTTCGTCCAGAGGCATCGCACGTGAGCAGTTGGAGCTCAGACAGTCCGACATCGTGGCCCCCCTTGTTTGAAAGTCATGAGTATGTGGCTGTCCAAGGATGCATCTCTAGCCTATCGTTGGGGTGACACTGGTGGCAGAGTCGTTTTTTTTTGTTCTTTTGTCCTTTGTCCTTTTGTCTTTTCATCTTTGTTCGTCTTGTTCTTGCTTCGTTTCTTTTCGTTTTTCTTTCCATTTGTTTGTTTATTTTGGATAGTGTGGTCCGAATTTTGGATGATATTTACTTCATTTTCAAACCCGCTAAATCTATGCTTTTGGCGAAACACTTTATTATTTTACTATATTTCAGTTACCATAAAAATCTCGAGATTTCATTTCTCAGTTTCTCAGTTCCTTTTGTTTCCCTTCATCAACCCGATTGACCGTTTTCGGACCCTTTGTACGGATAAATTCCTAAATCCAACGGACCAGAGCGAGAGATTCGCCGCGGACGTCGGGTGCTTCGCGCGATCATCTTTCTCCAAATTTACTCAGTACGACGTACACAGACGGAGTCATCCAACTCAGCCCGGACTTCAATGCGGACTTTCAGCTGCCAATTTCTCCAGTTAAAAGTTCTGGGGTGGAAAACGGTGAAAGCTGTAAGGTTTGTCGTGGGGTGCCACGTGACCAGACTCGGCTTTTGTTCCTTCTTCGCTCCTGCTTCGCCCACGCAGCTGCCCATCCCCACCAACATGACGGCTTGCTTCGGTAAAACGTTTCCTACGATTGGCTGGCTGGAGGCAAGGCCACCGACTGGCCTCGGTTCTGAGAAGAAACCTAGCGGCTCCCGCAACCCCAAATCCGTATTTCTCCAGAGTCTCGGGTTCTTCCTGCCAAAATTTGCCATTTTTCGCTCTTCCATCCCTATGCCGCAGTGGTCACAGGCACTGGCTCGGCGTCCACCGAAAAACGGCCACCAAAAAGATTAAAAGAACCACTAATAAAGAGTCCCCCAAAACGATAGAAAGTACGACAGTAAACGTCACCACCTCTCCCACTTTTTCGTTCAGTCCTCGCAAACTCGACAACATCGAATTCCCAGGCATTCTGGCGGGTATTCCCTTGATCAATTGCTCTTTGCAAGCTATCTACGCTATCAATTGACTGCTGGGTCCGTCGCTCAGACGAAAGAAGACGACGTTAACAAAGGGGGACAAAAAGCTCCGCGAATAGAAAGGGGGAAAAACGGACAACGGAGAAGCTGCGACGGAAAAGCTCCATTTTTTGAAGCTTCGAGCTTGTCGCTTTTCGCGAGCGATCTCATTGGCCTCCTCGGCCCTTGGTTAAGCGTGGACAAGCGTGGGACATTCCCTCCAGTTCCTCCACTTTGGACTTTTGGCACATTCCGGCTGCTTTTGCCCACCTGTGACCAAAAAGGAAGAGGAACGAGACGAAAAGAGTGTTGCGTGTCTGGCCTTTGTCCAAACTGGAGAAGGGCGTCATGCGATAAATTTGCAATTGCATTCTGACTCGACAATTCTTTCCCGACCCTTACTTTTCCAGCGCATTGGGAGTTGGAGTCGCATTGGAGTTTTTCCGCGCAAAACACGACGAGGATTTACACGGCATCCTTGTGACTCTGATATTTCGACCGTTTCGACAATACCCGAGAAACCTTAAAAACCATAAAAACCATAAACCACCACACGTCCCACAATGTTCACAGCCTCTGCATCCAGCGGCCCGGCCGTTGCGGTGCGTGTCTGCTGGAAGGCAGGCAGCCGCAGAGCAGTCGTCGCGTCCATGCACAGCTCGAGAAACTCGACGCCAAACTCGAAGTCGGCCTCGGGTCCGGCGCCGAACGGTGCAGTCCGGTGGAACAGCAGCTCGCTGCGGCGCACGGCCACTCCGGCCACTTCCTCTTCCATGTCATCCTCCAACTCTCGCAACACCTCCCGCTACAGCAACAACAGCACACAGGCCTCAAGGCGGCCACGGCTCGCTACTGCCACCGCCGCTTCCACCTCCACATACCTTACACAAACACGATTCTTCTCCGAGAGCCGGCGGCAGCGCATGGCCAATGTCGCCGAGGACGAGGACAGCTTCGACCCGCGGAGCATTGAGCGCGAGAGCGACATGGTGGACGTGTGTATCATTGGCGGCGGCCCAGCCGGTCTGAGTGCGGCCATTCGGCTCAAGCAGCTGGCCACCGAGGCCGGCAACGAGGATTTCCGGGTCCTGCTGCTCGAAAAGGCCGGCGAGATTGGCGCGCACACCATGTCCGGCGCCGTCATCCAGCCCGACGCGATCAACGACCTGATCCCCAACTGGCTCGACGAGGACAACCCGGACCGCTTCGAGTTTGCGACGCCCGCCGGCAAGGACAGCATGAAGTTCCTGACAAAGACCAAGGCCTTCCCGCTGCCCATCCCGCCCCAGATGCACAACGACGGCAACTACATTGTCTCGCTCAACCAGTACGTCAGCTGGCTGGGCGCGCGCGCGGAAGAGGCTGGCGTGGAGGTGTACCCCGGCTTCGCCGCCTCCGAAGTCCTGTATGCGCCCGACGGCAGCGTCTCCGGCGTGGCCACCAACGATGTCGGCATCGGCCGCGACGGCAAGCCCAAGGACTCGTTTGAGCGCGGCATGGAGTTCCACGCGCGCGTCACGCTCTTCGCCGAGGGCTGCCACGGCAGCCTGACCAAGCAGGTCATCAAGAAGTTCGACCTGCGCCGCGACAGCGACCCGCAGACGTACGGTCTGGGCATCAAGGAGGTCTGGGAGGTGCGGCCCGAGGTGTTTGAGAAGGGCAAGATTGTGCACGCCATGGGCTACCCGCTGCCGTGGGATCTGTACGGCGGCGGCTTCATGTACCACTTTGGCGACAACCTGGTGACGTTGGGCCTCGTCACCTCGCTCGACTACAAGAACCCCTGGCTGTCGCCCTACAACGAGTTCCAGAAAATGAAGCAGCACCCGCTGTTCCGCTCGGTCCTCGAGGGCGGCAAGTGCATCTCGTACGGCGCGCGTGCCATTATCGAGGGCGGCCTGCAGTCGATTCCCAAGGTGGCTTTCCCCGGTGGCGCCATCATCGGTGACTCGGCCGGCTTTGTCAACGTGCCCAAGATCAAGGGCACGCACAATGCCATGCGGTCGGGCATGCTGGCGGCCGAAGCGGCGTGGAATGCCCTGAACACGGGCGAGGCCAAGGCTGAGGCTGAGACTGCCACCGAGTCGGCTGCCGAAAACGAGGACGAGGGTGGTCAGGTCCGCGGCGATACCGTCTTCCTCTACGAGTACGAAGAGTCGCTCCGCAAGTCCAAGATCTGGAAGGAGCTCAAGGAGGTCCGCAACATGCGGCCCTCGTTCCAGACGCCGCTCGGCATGTTTGGCGGCGTTCTGTACTCGGGCATCGAGGCCATCGTCCTCAAGGGCCGCATGCCCTGGACCCTGCACCACAAGCACTCGGACCACGAGACCACCAAGCCCGCCAGCGCCTACAAGAAGATCGAGTACCCCAAGCCCGACGGCGAGATCACCTTTGATATTCTGACCAGTGTGTCGCGCACCGGCACCAACCACGAAGAGGACCAGCCCGTCCACCTGCAGGTCAAGGACTGGGAGAAGCACACGGCCGAGACGTTCCCCGAGTTCCAGGGCCTCGAGAACCGCTTCTGCCCGGCCGGCGTGTACGAGTACATTGAGGACAACACCAAGCCCGAAGGCGTGCGCTTCCAGATCAACGCGCAAAAGTAAGTACAGTCCTCAGCATCTA
This sequence comes from Sporothrix mexicana, assembly GCA_021396375.1. Classification (NCBI taxonomy): domain Eukaryota; kingdom Fungi; phylum Ascomycota; class Sordariomycetes; order Ophiostomatales; family Ophiostomataceae; genus Sporothrix; species Sporothrix mexicana. Next base: position 117,408 of record WNYC01000002.1, read on the forward strand.
TATTTCTATATTGGCAACGACACACACTAACAAAAAATAGCTGCATTCACTGCAAGACTTGCGATATCAAGGCTCCTAAGCAGGACATCAACTGGCAGGTGCCCCAGGGTGGTGAGGGCCCCAAGTACTACATGACGTAGGGACCGACTGAATTGAAATTCGAAGTCAAAATTAAAAGATGAAAAAAAGAGAAAGAGGGGGAAGGCGTTCATACACTTTTTTGTTTATTCATTTTGTTTGCTTCTCATATGTTTTTGTTACATAGTCTTGTTTACTCCGTGCGCATATTCATATTGGAGACTTCTCTACGGTTGGCTGTCTGGTTTGATAGAAAAAGAAAATATACGTTCACACTGATCACTCCAAAGAAGGTCTGCAATATTAATTACTCCCACCATAAACCGGGGCGGCTGTTTGTTGGTAACACGGCGGCGACATGCAGGACTTTGTATGCTGGGAGAGGACAAAAGAGGACACAGAAAAGAGGCGGGTGGCGGCAAACAAGTACAGTGTAAGATGTCCAGTCGTTTGATAGGACCTTTACGGCTTCGTATCGAAAATGAAGAGAAATAGAGAAATGGCAGGTTTGGCCTTGCCAGCCGTCCGCGCTTTTTTTTTTGCCTCTTGCCTCTCAGCGCGGGTAGCCGCGTCCAGCCGCTGGGACGGGAGAGACGAAAATCAATAGGAGAAGCTCTCCATTGCTTGCCTGTTTGCCAATAACGGAAAACCACAGGAAGCCACAGGAAGCCACAGAAGGCAGCTGGTCAATAGGCCAATATATTACAGGTGTAGGTCAACTCTGGAGGATGAATGCCATTTCCATGGGTCGTTTACTTTTGAAGAGGAGTTTGTCCGCTGGCCAAGAAGTCTAGCAGGATTAGAAGATGAGAAGGGGAGTGATGGGACAGCTGTTTGTTTGCTCAACAGGTTGAGAGCTGCATGTGCATGTTTGTTCCAAGACAAAAAGGAAGAATAGAGACGATGAGAACCAATAAAATATAAAATGCCCTACAGACACATAAAGTCAAGAGGCTGCATAGCACAAAGAATGAGTCACGATGCAGGACTTTCAACTTTGAGAGTTTATTGCATGAAAAGAGGTGGGAAAGTGTGGGAGGGTAAGGCCGGGATTCGAGAGAGGGAAGAGGTTGGAGGGGTAAAAACAGGAGAGAGGGCGGGAAAGTGTGTTCTTTGACAGTTTGACAGGGGCTTGCATCCAGCTTGCATATGGCTAACATGCTGGTGCAGAGCCTCAGGCAAGTGCAGAAGAATAGTCTGCAAAATACATGTACTTTCAAGGGGTGAAGGATCGGACAAGGAAAGAAGAGAAAAGAAAAGAAATAAAACAAACGAAAGTCAAGATATTGGCTGTGACAAGTGACGGCCCACCCCTTTTTTGGTGATAAGGGGTGGTAAAAAGGGGGTGATGACGAAAAGGACGAAAAATGCACAGAAAAAGAAAGATAAGACCACGAAGAAGTGGAAGAGCATAAAGAAACGAGAATAATTCGAGAGAGTCAAGTGACCAAGTGACGAGAAGAGAAAAGAAGAAAAAGAAGAACAAGAGAAGATATCGTGGCTTCAAAAAAGAAGCAAATAAATTTGCAATGACCACACGAAAGGGACTGTGTATTTGGTGGCGAGTGAGACGACAGTGAAAACAGAAGACGAGACATTGCCGTCGTATTCGAGGATATCGTTGAGAGTCTTGTCAGAAGAAACCGGCAACACACTCGCGAAGCCAAACGTGCGCAAGGGCAACTTGCATTTTCTCGTTAACATCACCTGTGTGATATTTCAGGGAAAGAGCGTCCGTGATGCAATCGCAACACAATGAAAGAGGTATCAGCACAAACAGGAAGCAGCCTCTTTAGCTCTCACTTTCCTGGGCACCCAGAGCGGTAAGGAGTGCCCCCTTTTCTGCATCCCACCCCCCTGCCGTCGCAATTGCAGGTCGTCGCCCAGGCAGCAGCTCTCACGATGTGAGTAGAGCAAGGGCGCCTGCGCAACATATGATTGGCTGCGCAAGCTTTGCTCTGGTTCAAAACCAGCCTCTGGGCCAATCAGCGGATGCGACGGCCCTCCATCACAACAAACGGCAAGACACCTAGACACCCCAGGGTAGGCCCCTGCCACAGCAACACCACCTTTTCCATCCCCTGTTTCCTTCCTTCTTTGCGCCTTCCTGTGTGTTTTCTCCCAGCACTTTGCATTTTTGCATTTTCTTTTTGCATTTTATTTAATTCCCTTTTCATGGAGATCCCTACCCCAGGGACCACGAAAAGCTCCTGAAGCTCTGGTGTTTTGGGGTAACTTCTCACTAAGACCAGATTGCTGTAGCCCAGCTGTCTTGTAAGGCAAGTAAAACAAACAACGATGCATACATAAGAGCAACAACGCTCCCACTCGGCTCGCCGACTTGCGCCCTGGCTTCGGATGGAGCTTTGCGATAAGCTGTCAAAGAGCTATCTATCTAATCGATCTCGACATTGACGTAACTGCCTTTCACTTGCTTGTTTGTGTAGTTGGGCCGATCTTTTGTTCTATTATTCTTCCTTCATCCATTGTTCTCAACTCCACGTGGTCCGTCACTTCCTGGCCAGATACGGACCTCACCGGGACGCACCTTCCTCATTTACACCGACCGACCTTCACCGGAAGCTGCACACCTAGCCAACGACGACAGTCACTCCTTCCATTTTTGATAAGGACAATAACAACAACAAACCTCCTGTGGCCTTCCTCTCACTTCTTGCCCCGTCGTCCAGATCTCTCGCACTCTCCCTTCTTTTCACCCAGACCTCAGATTCACGACCAACATAAAACGGCTTCTGGCAACCGGCCCTCCCACACTCTCGCCTTTTGCCCTTTTTTGTTGTCTCTGCATCTACACCGACTCTGTGAAACCTTCGACTGCACTTCGTCAACTCGCTTTTCAGACCGTTTTTCGATTGCAGCGAGGCCGTCACAAGTGTTGCCCGGGAGCGAGAATAAAACAGACGAAGCAAAATAAAGCAGCAGAGCGAAGCTTGTGCGAAAGTGACATTGTGATCCGTCCAAGGCTTCTTTTCTAAGAAGCATATACCCCATACTCTTCCCATCTCTACTTCACAAAGTTTCATTGGATCGAATAGCGAGAATAGGGAGATCCCCATCTGCTCGATCCATCGACTTTTGAACAAAACAAACACCATCGCTAGTGCTGCGCTGTTGGGAGAGACATTGACTTGTTTATCTCCCTCACTTCACTTTCTGGTAAGTTTCCATCTGCGCTTTTGTTACCTGTTCTTGTTTCCAGTTACCTGCAATCAGATGCCTGGTCTGGTGTATTCATTGGTTGTCACGATGGGCGGTGGCCAAACGATCACGACTTTTGGGCTGCCTCAAGATATTCGCCACCTATCGACCTCGACCCGCCACTCCGCGCCGCAGCTGCTGTCATATATCAATTCGGGATGTCGACTGCTAACACTTCTATTGTTACACAGAATTTGTTCTCCTCTTCCTATTTCCCTTTCCGAGCCTCTCTTTTTTTCCTCCCCACAATATGGATGCTTTTCAGACACATCCCGAGAATGCGCTGCAGGCAATGGCCTTTACGGCGCCCGGGTCGTTCTCGTTCCCCGGCGGCCACGCCGAGCTCACGCCGCCTGGCGACTTGCTTGCCGACCTCGCAGTGAAGGGCAACAGCAGCCCATCGCAAAAGCCGGGGTCTGCAGAGAGTTCGTTCAGCACAGCTGGCTCGGAGAGTGGTGTCGTGACGCCGGTCACGCCAGTTGCCACGCCGGCGGCCGTGTCGAGCGGGAGCGGCCTGGTACCAGTTCTGCAGTAAGTGTTGTGCGCTGTGTATTTTTTGTATTTTTTCTGGTCTGACGCAAAGTACTCACGATTCAGGAACATCGTTGCTACAGTAAATTTGGATTGCCGGCTGGATCTCAAGACGATTGCTCTGCACGCCCGCAATGCAGAGTACAACCCAAAGGTAGACACAAGGACAGACATACTCAGACATACTCAGCATTATCGTATTATGGTCCTACTAACACTTTAAAACTTTCAGCGCTTCGCCGCCGTTATCATGCGAATCCGCGACCCCAAGACGACGGCGCTCATCTTTGCAAGTGGAAAGATGGTGGTCACGGGCGCCAAGTCCGAAGACGACAGCAAGCTTGCGTCGCGCAAGTACGCACGCATTATCCAGAAGCTCGGGTTCGACGCCAAATTTACCGATTTCAAGATCCAGAACATTGTCGGCTCGTGCGACATCAAGTTCCCGATCCGACTCGAGGGCCTGGCGTCGCGGCACCACAACTTCAGCTCGTACGAGCCGGAGCTCTTCCCCGGACTGATCTACCGCATGATTAAGCCCAAGGTGGTGCTGCTCATTTTTGTAAGCGGCAAGACGGTGCTGACGGGCGCCAAGGTCCGCGAGGAGATTTACCAGGCGTTTGAGATGATCTACCCGGTGCTGCAAGACTTTCGGAAGGTGTAGTCGTCGGCGTGGCTCGCTTATATGTTTTGACGTCTTGACGTCTTGATGTCTTGACGTTTCAATGGCTTGACATGCCGTCTTGAGCGGCTACATCTCGACGAACGTTCTGCTACGCTTCTTTGCTTTATTTGCTTTTGCTTTTCTTATTTTTCACAAGCATTGCCTCGGCGTTTGGCGGATTGTGTTATGAACACACACATGGATGGAGTTATGGACAAGAAAGGTTACGACATACACATGAGGTTGGGTTTACTGTGTTTTTCTGTTTCATTTATTTCATTGACAGCTCGAGAGCTGGTCAAGAGTCACTTAATACATTGATGATTCATATATGAGAGTATGACAAGATACGTGTTTGTATATGTGATATTGCCAGCGACGTCTATGGTCTATGCTGCGGTCTTTGCCAGCTCGTCCTGCAGTATGAGACCTGGCTTGCCGCCGCGGCTGCCGTCTTCGGTCACGACCGTCGCCCAGCCCAGATTGGCCGCACCTGTGTCTTGGGCTCTGTTGCGCCAGGCCCACTTGCGGACAAACGCTGCTGGGCGCTGACCGACGATGCAGTCGACAACTTTCTCACCAAGCACGGGCAGGAACTTGAAGGCATGGCCGCTGCCGCCCGTGGCCACAAACAGGCCCTGGTAGTCCGGGTGGTAGTCGACGAGAAAGTCGCCCGTGGGCGTGTCCGTGTACCAGCAGATGCGCGTCTTGTGGAACGGCCGATCGGCCAAGTCGGGCAGCGGGACCATTTGCCGCAGGCCACGGCGCAGGTCCTCGGCGCCCTCGCGCGGGATGCATAGTTTCGGGTCGTCGAGGTGTGTCAGCGGCTTGCACACGCCAGAGTTTCCGGTTGTGCTTTCCGGGTCAGCGGACCCCGTCGGGTTGACATAGCCATACGCATGTCTCGCCACTTTGAGCTCCCGGCTCTCGGGCGCCGGCGGGATCACAAAGAGGCCCGTCGTCAGATTGAGGACGACCGGCATGGCGGCCACGACGGCGTGTTCTGCGTCGGATGCCAGAGGGACGTAGCCCAGGACCTGGCCCGTGGCGGCCAGCGAACCGCTCAAAGACGTCCCGCCGATCAGCGACTCGGTCCACGCGCCGGTAGCTGCAATCGTCAGGTCGGCCGTCAGCCGTCGTCCGTCGTCGAGGAGGGCGCCAGTCACCCGGCTGCCTTCTGTCTCCAGCGACTTGACACACCCGCGGACAAACTTGACTCGTCCAGCCTTTTGCACCCGCTTCAGAACCCAGGCCATGCTGGCGGCCGCATCGGCCCAGCCGCTCGCGCCATTGAGGTAGCCCCAGTCGCCCGTGGTACCGCCGGTGCCGACAACCTCGCGGATGGCTTCCGGGCTCGGCAGCTCCTTGAGCTTGGTGGCCAGGTACGGGTCCTTGGCAGCGAGTGCCTGGACATTCGCCCAGCTCTCCCTGACATAGTCCATCCCGGACTTTTTCTTCTTTTGGCTCGGAGCCGAGGGGACTGCGGCTGAAACACTGTCCGATGCATCGGCCACCACGACGAGTCCGCTCTCCCGGTACCGTCCGCCGCCGCCAATGTAGTCGTCCTCGTCGACACCATCGGCTGGCGTCAGCTTCTTGGCGCCCCTCCAGAAAGCCTGCGCCTCGTCCGCCAACGCTGCGTACGCCGGGTCCGCATAGTCTGCCCGGATGATCCGCGACGAGTCGATGCTCGCAGCATCGCGTGCGGGGAAGTGTCGACAGTCGTCATCGCCATCAGCATCGCCCCCTCCTTCGGCACCAGAACCTCTGTCCACAACCGTAATCGTTGTGTCGGCAAACTCGGGCCGCCGGCTCAGCGCGTCGGCCGTGCCCAGCCCAAACACGCCACTGCCCAGGATGAGCACCGATGCAGGAGGCGAGAATGTCATTTCAAGGGCGTGGGATACGATGACAATTGACGATAAGTGGGCCTGGGCCTGTCGTTCGTTCAAGTCGAGTCGAGTCGTTTGTAGTTTGTAGTTTGTCGCGGCTGGTCTGTCGACTGAGCTGGGTTTGCCCTTATTGCTCTTTGGGCCAGCCTGGGAGGTCCTTGCTTTATATCTGTAGATCAATGTCGCCAACAGGAACCCACCTGTCCGAAGCCATGGTTCGGCAAGATGCCGTTTCGAGTCGGTGTCGAGAACTAACAACCCGAGACCGGCGATCGTCTACGATGGCGCAACTACGTAGGGAGGCCCCGCAGGTGTTGTGCCTGCCGCTGCTAGCCGTCAGTGCATTCAGGGCAGGCTTCGTCAGGTCGGGGCAAGAGACCCACTAAAACTTAATGCGCTCCAACTGTGGTCCAGCGCTCTTTCCCTGAAAGCCGCATGGCCGACGCCCTAGCCTTGCTGGCACGCCCTAGTCTGGCCCCTATGATAGGTAATTCGAAGCGACCACAGCGAATCGCGACTTTGACATCGTCTCCAAACACGGCTCCAACAAAACATCGAGCACATTGCCGGCGACGCCCGGCGACACGCCTACGATAGACCACGAATCACGGAGAAACACGACTGATGGCGATGCGCCAGTCTCTATAGCGAAACTCCCTCAATGGCAAGAGCAGCAGTCGGCGGTACGCCATCTCCTTGACGCGCCTTTACTTTGACCAACACTAGATATACACACACACACAATGTCCAACCCCCCGAACAGCGGCTTCAATGTCCGCTTCCCGGCCAAGCAGCCGGCGAAAAAGTCCATTTTCGAGAGACAGCGTGCCGAGGCCGAGGCGAAGCGGCAGCGGGAGGCCGCCGAGACGGCCGCCGTCTACGAAGACTTTGTCAAGAGCTTTGACGATGGCGACAGCTCTTCAACGTCGACACCCTCGAAATCACACCATCTACAGCACCAACAATCATTTCCCATACCACAGCCAAAGAGCGGGCCGACCGTTGGTGCCACTGGCGGCCGAAGGCATTTCAGCATACCCTCGTCTGGCCACGGAGGACGAAACAGCGGACCAGGCAGTTTGGGAGGAAGTGGCTTCAACAACAGCAGCAGCAGCCGAAGTGCAGACCGACCACGAGACGGCCGGCCAAGCCGACTGAGCGATGTACGCACACGGCTTGCCTTTGGCGACGACGACGAAGACGAGGACAATGGAGAACGCACAAAACGGGAGAGCGACGAGGAGGGACAGATTGTCGAAGACGATGGACCTCGGAATAGTGGAGTCGGCGCTGTCGACCGAGCAGAGGAAAAGGCCACCTCCAAGCCCACAATGCGGCTGGCCAACATGCCCCCGGGAACATCGCCTGCGGCCGTCAAGGCTCTCGTGGTCGGCAGCAGCAAGCTGACCGTTGACGCCGTCCGCATTCTTCCGTCTTCGAATCCTTCGAGTGCCTCCACAACCGACCGCAAGTCTGTCACGGCTATTGTCACCCTGGCGGCCGAGACTGCGGCCAGCGATATTGACGCCGCCGTCAGCGCCATGCAGAACCGCTATATGGGCTACGGATACTACCTGAACTTGCACCGCCACTTATCATCGGCCGTCGTGGCGGCGTCATCTTCAGCTCCGTCGACGGGAAGCAGTGCTGCTGCCGCCCAGCCATTTGGGGCACGGCCTGTGCCTCCACAGCCAAAGACGGACAGTGCTCCACCGCCAGGCTTTGCACCGCCTACCTCTTTTCAGGGAGGCACGGCAGGGTGGCCAAACTTTCAGGGGCGTGGCATGGGTATTCCACCACCATCGACATACACATCTTCCAACCTACCCAGCCGGGAAGGCATTTTGCACGTTCCAGTACGCGCACCGCGCGACATTAAAACGCTTCGCATGATCCACAAGGTCATTGAGAACGTGCTCGACCAGGGTCCCAAGTTTGAAGCTCTGTTGATGAGCAGGCCCGAAGTGCAGCTCGAAGAGAAGTGGTCGTGGCTCTGGGACGCCCGGTGCGAGGCTGGCGTCTGGTACCGCTACCGTCTCTGGGAGACCGTGACGGGACTCCATACACACCGAGAAAAGGGAGAGGCACGCACGGGACACAAGAAAGGCGGCAAGTACGTCCCCGTCTTCGAGGGCAGCCATGCGTGGAAGACGCCCGACAACCCGCTGCCCTTTGAGTTTGACACGAGTCTGGGCGAGCTCTTGAGTGACTCGGACTACAACTCGTCCGACGAATCGGATGAGGAGACGACTGCCCCTCCACCGCTTCCTGGCGACGACGACCAGGAGACCTTCCTCAACCCGCTGGAAAAGGCCCGCCTCACTCATTTGCTGGCACGTCTGCCCACGACTCTCTCCAAGCTCAGGAAGGGCGACGTCGCCCGCGTTACGGCCTTTGCCATTACCCACGCGAGCCGCGGTGCCAACGAGATTGTCGACCTGATTGTGGCCAATGTCGAGAGGCCGTTGGCATACACAGCAGCTAATCCGGACTACAAAAAGCAGGACGATCCTGAGAAAGGAGAGAAAGGAGAGAAGGGAGACAATCTCACCCCCGACGGTGCGGTGGACACCAGCGGCGCACAGCTCATCGCCGTCTACGTCGTCAGCGACATTCTGTCCTCCTCCGCCACCAGCGGCATCCGCCACGCCTGGCGCTTCCGCCAGCTCTTTGACGCCGCCCTGCGCCGCCGCAACGTCTTTGCTTCTTTGGGGCGACTCGCCGACAAGTTCCGCTGGGGCCGCATGCGCGCCGAAAAATGGAAACGCAGCATCGGCCTTGTCCTCGGCCACTGGGAGGGCTGGTCCGTCTTTTCTGCCGAGACCCAGGCCTTCCTGGTCTCAAGCTTTGAGAACCCGCCACCCCTACCAGGAGAGAAGCCAAAAGAGGCCGACGAGCCTGGAGAGTCGGCCGGAATGGCCGTGTCTGCAAAGAAAAGCCGCTGGAAGACGGTCGACACGGCCGGGTCCGCCGACCAAGCGTCGTCCACAGGCTTCCGTCTTGTCGACAGTGCCGACGACAAGATGCAGGTCGATGGGGAGCCAGGTAGCAATGAACAAAAGGGCGACGACGACGCCGACGACGACGACGACGACGAGTGGGCCTACCGCTCCGACTACACCGACGACGAAGCTCTCGATCTTGCCTGCATGGACGACGAGGACATTGACGGCGAGCCGTTGGAGGGCGTGGGCGCTCGACTTGACTTTGACGGCATCCCTCTAACCGCCGACGAGGTGAGAGCGCTCGTGGGCGACATGGACGACGAGATGAGCGAAGAGGGAGAGATTGCCTCTGACGAGGACGGGCAAGAAGACGACTACGACTACGAAGCCTACGGTGTGTCGTCGACAGACGGTGAGAGCGATCACGAGACTCGACGTGACCACGATCGCGATGGACGTGGAGACAACCGAGTCAATGACGTCCGTGGCGTTCAGGGCGGTCAAACCCAGCGCGACGCCCAGCGCGTCTTGGGAGAGAAAGACGGCCACCAACGCGACGTTGCAATGCAAGATGCGCATGAGCACGAGCACGGCGCGCACGAGCAGGATGCGCCTCAGCCAACGGCTTTAAAGGCAGGCACGACGACAAAGACGAACATGAATACGACAAGCGAGGCGGAACAGGCACATTCCCAGGACGGCCGCTCTCGGAAAGAACCCGCTCATGCAAAGACGACGCACTCGCAGACGGCGGCCCGCCCGAAAGACCCACCGTTCATGGCGAGGTCCACAGCCGCACCGACAGGGATCAGTGCCTCTTCCTCGGCCCCTTCCGGATCTTTAGCCGTGCAGGCATCATCCGTGCAGACCCCGCAGGAGGGTGTTTCTGAGTCGACAGACACGCCTCCTGGACCTGCACCCCTCCGCATGAAACTCTCTTCCTCCTCGTCGGCGTTCCCGCCGCGGAAACGCATGCGCGCCGCCGACATGTTTGACGACGAGGACGAGGACGAGGACAAGGCCGAAGGGTGAGAGGGCGAGGGTGAAAACAGACGATAGTGGCCAACAATCACGCAAAGCAGGGAGCCTGGATGGCATCACCTGGTAATGCTTGCGGTGCCATCCTGTGTTCCTGTGTTACACAGAGACCTTGATGGACGGCTACGACGAGCCTTACTAGGCCAAGAGAGGCAGGCCAACAAAGGGGCAAAAAGAGACAAAAGAGACAAATCAGACCAAACAAGCAAGGCCGAGAGGAAGGCCGACCAGGCAGAGTACCAGGAGTCATTTCCGATTCACGTGAACTTCCCAAGTCCGACTCATGTCGACTCATGCTGGAACAATACCGAGGCCAAGTGGAGGTGGGCGGCGACAGAAAAGGAAGAAAAAGATGGTGGGATGGCGAGACATCGTGAAGAGAAGGAGAAGGACGGCCGAGGACGACTGAGGGCCAGTCAACAAGACATGAGGCGACTGAGAAAAATTAAACTGACGGGGACAGAGACAAGACAAAGAGTAGGGGGTGTACGTGTGCGTACATTCGAGTACGTGTGTCTCTTCTTTTTTTTTTTTGATTTTTTGAGCCTTCTTTTCTCGTCTGGTCCTTTTGGTCTGTGCAAGGTGGTACAAGGACCTCTTTTGATTTTATTTTCGTTTTTTTTCTGCTACTTACTGTATGACAAGCAACAAAAACATCATGATACCCCAGTTTTTACTCCCTTTCCTATTTACTTTGGTTTCTTTTTTCTTTCTTGATTTCTCCTCATCCAGGATCCCTTGAATACACAGAAAACACAGACGATAGGACAGTCGAAGCGACCGAGCCAGAGGGGTTGCACTGATGGCGAAGGTCGTCGAGGCCGTCAAGGCCGTCTGTAGACAGGCAGTCAACATGGGTCTCTTGTCTTGGTCTGGTCGGATTGCGGCCATTGTTGACACCCCTTTGTCCTTAGAGGCTTTATTTACTTTCTGTTCTCTTCTTCTCTTTGTCATCTCCCCTCCCCTGGCCTGCTGCCTAATGTCATGTTTCTTCTATCCACTCCCCAGCCATTGTCTTCTTTCTTCACGCTCTATCGCGTCTTTCTTTGTCCCCACTCCTTCTTACTTTCTAAACCCCTGCTCGATCTTGCAGCATGAGATCACATGTAGTACAAAGATGCGCGAGGGAGGAGACGGAAAAGGGAGAAGGAACAGGAAAGGGATGATATGTGAATATGATGGAGATGAGAATGCAAGTTACTAGATGGACAAGATCAATGCAGGAGAAATAAAAAAGAGCGGTGGGCAGGGACCCTTCGTGAACAGGAACCTGAGCAGGATACCCGACTCGGCAGGCTGTACAAGCCAAGAAAAGAGGCCGTCCTAGTTGATGGTCACGAACTAATTCTATTCTCCTTCGCGATGTCTCTTGCCCCTTAATGCCCAACTCGGACTACCCCTGGAAGCCGGCCATGATGTTATCTGGAGTCCTTTTATTATCATTACAGCCAATACGAGAAGGACTCAAGAGAGAGGGCTGAGAGAAGGATATTGGAAATAAACCGTCATCTTATGGCCATGCCGAGTGTCGTCAGAAGCCGCAAGGCGGGAACGAGCGAGACATTGAACCCAAGCAGCGAGGAGTAAAATTAGAAATAAAAATTAAATCAGACAAAACATCCAGACAGGCGAGGAACAGAACAAGAGCCTGCAGCTGCCTTGACCTTTCGACTCGGCCACGGGTAGCATGTGTTCGCCATTGTCTGTTGATACGACTCTCAGTTTCAGCTTCAGCTTCAGCTTCAGCTTCCCCAGAAATTCGCACCCAGTATTACTGCACCGGCCGCTCTTTCGGCCACGCGAGTACCGCCACATTGGGGGCCCGGACGAAGTCCTTGCCTCTCTGGCATCTCGTTCCCGACATAAGCGCCAGCTGAGAAACATTACATAAGAGGGAAAAAGACAAAAATACGAAAGAAGGAGTCTGTCAATATTACCAACATCTGCTAGTTCCGTTCTTGCCGGCATGGCATGCAACATTAACACGGGCGGCGGCATCCAGCGTGGGGATGGTAGGATTGTGCGGGATGGGCGAGGTTGGAAGAGACAGAAAAGATGGCGGAGAAGCGAGATACTGGGCATATACTGGGATAGATATTATTCTTTTTGCCATTTTGACTCCTCCCCCTCTCAGCCACGTCCATCGAGAAGCGAGTTGACTGGTTGAGACTGTAGCTGAACATAGTGTGAGAGAGGAGAAATAAAAAAGAAAGAAAATATAGCAGTCTATCAAAAGAACAGAAAACAAAAACATGGACATGGGACAAGGGGGCAGGGACGGATGCATGCACTCTCTTCCCCACGAGACATGGCTTGGCTCTTTTGTGTCCCAGTGTCTCTGTCTTGTGTTTTGTGACTTTCTGTGTTCTTGGTCTTGTGCACACCTTGTTTGGTGTGTGTTCCTCGAGTTTCTTTCTGCGTCATGTCTTTGTCCTGTTATGCGGATGCTTCTTCTTATTCTCAAGAGTAGCAGTTTCGTCCGTCTCGTTCACTCGTCCGCCGTGTCTGTATTACGTACGACGTACTTTTGCAAGGTAAATATACACAGGGCAGAGGGCATCAGTGGGAAAGAAATGGCTTACACAAAGGGGTCAGGCACGCAAATGCCATCGTCAGCAAAAGGGGAAAGATGAGCAAGGAATACCGAATACCCCAATAGACGAACAACCACAAGATGAAGCTTAAAGGTAAGAATAGAAATAGCGAGAGGGGAACAACCGAGATGTGAGACCTAACAAGTACAACTCTATTGTCCTGGGAGAACTGTACTGCCGGCCGCTCGTATTCACCCTCTTTGTTGTGTTCTTTTTCTCCCAATATTTCTTCCCTTGTCATATCTCATGCAGGACAAGAGACGACTGGGACACGTCAAAAAAGGTGGGTGTCCGAACGAGCAACCTCGAAAAAAGTGAGCGGCGAGAGGGGGAATCCAATACCGGGATCCTTTTATTTCCTTCCATGCAATGTGCATTCCGTGGACTCACTTCCATCACCATTTTCTGTCACATTTTTGTTTTCTCTCTTCTTTCTGGTCTCCCTCTTGGTTTTTGAGGCAAGGAACGAGTGTGGGACGTGGAGGAGAAGCATGAACCTGTAAAATAAGTGAACCAGAAACGGATGGAGACAACCTGCAGACAGAAAAGACCTGTTTGGACATAATACAGTGAACAAAAATGCACGAGTGGCACATAAAAGGACGAAAAGCGGTCGGGCGTTCTTTTTGCGTCTCCTTTTGCAAATCCGACAACTCGGGCGGGCCGTTCGCAGATGATGCCCTTGTTCTTGGTTTTTTGTCTGTCCTCGCTAGAACAGTCTGTGTATTTCCTGTATTTCCGGTCTGTAAAATAAATCAATTCGGCAAGTTGCACGGTCTTCGTGTATGCAGTTTTTCTGATGTCGAATTGCTTTGCACTTGCGAGTTACGAGTTATCCCGTTGACTCGTTGTTACCTCTTGCCCCTTATGAGTACTCCGTACTTCTCTTCTGATATCAACATGCCCCTGAACCTTGGTCCTTGATTACAGCGGTTGTTCTTTCCCTCCCTGGCCTGGCACCAGGGCCTAGGGCGCCTAGGGCGCGGCATCCAGCAGCGGCTTTTGCGCTGGGGACACGAAAATAGACCCAACAGAAGGCAGGAAAGACCCAACGCTAGCAGGCCGCGGCTGCAGTAGCACTTGGCCCAAAAATTTCCTTGCCCACATCCAAAATCGAATGCGCCAGAGCCAGCCAGGCTCCGTTCTCCACCTTTTCTTCATCCTGCCAGCCAATGGAAACTTGCTCATACTGAAGTGGACCCCTTCTTTCCACTTCCCTTGAGTCCCCTCGTCACCTCTCCCCTCCTTCTTATGCTCTTCCCCCAAATCCTCACAGCACAATCAATGAATGGCACGCCGCCGCCGCCGTGGGATGCGCATCACACATGCCGCAAATGAGCAAGCAACAGCACCCCACCATTGGATATCTTTGGAGATCTCAAAGTATTTTTTTCCAGGTAAAATACATTGCCATTGACATTTCCCTCGTTCTTTCCATTTTTACGCCGCACAGGATTTTCAGGAAGGAGACTTGTAATTTTGTGGTTTTTCAAATAGGAAGGAACCGTTGGTCTTGTGCTTTGTGTTATTGGTATCTTTTTCTGGCAGGAACAACCCACTGGAGCTTCCCGTAAGACAAGGTTCGAAGCACAGATACAAGAGCACACCAAGCACACGAAGACGCAAATATACATCAAGAAAAGCCATGTCGAGGCACGTCTTTCGGCCCCGTTCGAGTCCAGGGCCTTGGCTAGCACAGGGCCACAGGGCCACAATGACTTACCCAGCTATGTCGCCATCACCACCCTCCCAGGAGCTATTCCGAACCTCCGCCGGTAGTGGGCGGCTGGAGAGATTGTTCTGTCATTTCTCTGCCTTTTTTTGTCCCTCTGTCGTCCTTGCTCTTTGTCTGGTTTGGCTGTTTCCTTTGGCACGTTTTATTCCTCACGGCCGCGCCTGCCTGATATACGCTGTGCCTTCCCGTAATTGTAACTATCAGAATTTCCATATCTTGCAAGTCAAAGGTCGTCGCTTCCGAAGTACAACGTACGACTTTGATACTAAAAGAACCGGTGCACGTTGGCTCTTCCCTGTCGTGCGAGTCACCATAGATGTGTAGTGTGTAGCAAGACGTTCTTGCCTCCAAGTACTCCTAAGCAGCTAGTGCACGGCAGGCACATGCGTTCGCTCGAACAGATGAAAGAGCAGTGGTTTTGCGGTTTCCTGTTTCGGACGGCTGACAGACCAAAAAAAGTAAAAATCTACAGCGGCCTACACGGACCGGCCTCTCACCTTCAACACCTTCCTCTCCTTCCCTTGCACTTTTCCACCTTTCATGTCTCCAGACATCTCGACAATTGACAATTCTCTTTTCCTCCCGCATCCCACTCTCACTACCCCTACCCTCCCTCAATTCCTCCTCCAATCCCTCCCTGCCATCCCCCCATTGGCCGCCGCCTTGTCTGCTTTTGTCGCTGGTCGAAACATCAAGAAACAGGCCAAGGGGGTTCGCTTGCTGCACGGACTCTCTTTGCTCTCTTTCTTTGCCTTTTGCACCAAACTAGGGACGAACAGGGATTCCCAAAAGTCAAGACCAGTGCCCCTCTACGAAACCTTTATTGTTCTTTTCCCTTCTTACATCGCGTGTTCTTTTGTTCTTCCCGTCTTTTCCTCTTTCGAGATTTCTTGGCCTTTTCGACCCGGCCTGACGACTTTGCATTTCCACGACGACCTCGTCTTCTCGTCTTTTCGAGCCTTTCTTTGCATTCTTTTTTCCTCCGGTGACGTCTTTTTTGTCCTTCCTCTGTTGTGCCGCCCCTCGACGACCACGACTACACGAACTCGCCCAATCGCATTGCGCCCTCCACGACTCAACCTCGAACGACCCTCAACCTCGAATTAACGACTCACGATTCACGACGACCACGCACTCCACACGACTCTTGTACTTTCTTGTACTCCCTCGGACCGACCACTTCATATCCAGACCTGTATCCATAACGACTATCATATCCACGACTCGCCTTTGGCCTCGACTTCGACTGTACCTAGCCTTCTACCTCGCCCTGGCTACATCTCACCCGCCGACCGCTCCACACTCTCAACTCACAGCCCACAGCTCACAACGTTCCCAACCGCTGCATCTCATTCCGCCTCTTCATCCCGCATCCCACCCTGGCTTGCCTCTGACCCTCCACCTCTTCTCAACTCCGTCGGCGCGGTCGCTCTTTGCTTTTGCACCTTTCTGGCTGTCTCTCTGGCAGTGATCCTCACTGGCATCCAAGCTCGAGTCTCTTCAACCCCTCTCATCCCTCATACACGAGATTCTCAGCCACTGTCTCCCCTCTCACCACTTTTCTATCTCCTTTTCCCTCTTTTCTCCACGTTATTCTATAGTCTTTTCACGTTCCTTTTCACGTTCCTCCCTGGCTTGCTCCTGGTTCTTGCTCCTGTAACACGCCCGACTTATATATATTGGCTCTCTTCTGTACAAGTATATTGCCGCCACCCGCTTTAACGACTTAAACGACTCCCACCACTTTGAGCCGCCCACTTTCATTATTTCCTTATTCGAGACTCTTATACTTGGTCCTTTTATTTACAAGGACGTATAGAAGGATCTCGCGCTGCTTGGCTGCTAATTGCCTGCCATTTGGCTTTTGGCTTTTGGCTTTTGGATGCTGTTTACACCTGCAACCTGCATCGTCTGCATGGAAAACTGCCTCACCTTGACAGCCCACCCCTCGGGCTGAGCAAGTTTCTGCACCGTCTGCATTGCTTGGACTCCTTTTCACCCGGTCTGCTGCATCCACGTCCGCAGATTGCCCCTGGTTTCGCTTTCGTTGCCTCGTCCTCGAGCCAATCATCGAGGCCAGAAAAGGGACGAGAAAGAAGGAAAGAAAACGAACGTGCGGGAGACATCCGACGTCCATCCTTTCTGTCTCTCCACGGGGATCAACTGTGTGGAGACCTTGGTCAAAAGATATCATAGGTCACAGGATCTAGTCCTTTGGGGTCCTACAGCCTTACCCGAGAACAAGGTGAAGCGCAAACACCAACTACAAGTCAGCAGCCACCAGACACGAGCCACGACGAAGGTTGATTGTTGATCGTTGATCGTTGATCAGCCATCGGTACCTTGCCCTCCCACCATCAACCTTGACTTCCCTGCCGAGACCGACGGGTCTGCATAAGGGTCTGTCTCGATCGTCGGAAGCGGCCCCCCTCCCGCTCTCTTACTCTTTCTCTGCCCCTCTGTGTTTTTGCGCCCCTCTTTCGCGGCTCTGCACCGACTGTACCGATTGTAACGACGCGCCGAGTTTGACTGGCAGAAACGTGGCGCGGATCTGACCGCCTATCTCCTTTCGGTGTTTTCGAGTCTCTTTTCAAGGTTCCTCCCAGGATCTTGATAGCCAGTCTACTTTCTCTCCCAAAGTCGGACAGGCATACCCCAGACCGGCCAAGCCACAAGCCTCTCACGGCCCTCAAGCCCAAGACTTCTCCACCCCCAGAGTCTCTCTTTTTTTTCTATCTCTCTCTCTGTGTGTCTCTCGCTGTCGCTCTCTCCCTATTTCGTGTACCTGTGTGCGCGCGTGTCTCTCGCCCTCGACGACATCCGTGTCTGCCACGGCGAACGCCAACGCCAGCCTGCTGCGCTGCACCACACACGCACTTCTCGACTGCCCAACTGAGCGCCCTGCACGCCTGCACGCCTGCTGCATATCCTCCCCGAACGGCCGCTTGACAAACCTGGTTACGACGTGCGACCACAGCCAAGACACGCAAGTAACCTTGTGTTGACCTGTATTGACTTGGTGACTGTTGACTCGCCCTGACCTGTCTGGACCTGTCTAGACCTTTCCTGGCCTTGTCTCAGTCTCGTCTGTTTCGTGTCCAGCTGTCTTGTTGTCTTGCCTTTTGTTGTCCACCTGTCCAACTGTCGACCTGTGGACCGATCTGTCGAGCTACCTCCACCTAGCCACCAAGCCCTGTCCCAACCCGTTACTCTGTCGGGTCTCGCCTGACGGCTCTTCCCTTCACACCCTCTCCACAACACCGCACCGGGACCAACAGAAACGCATTCCCTCCATCCCTGCTCTCGAAACGGGCCTATATCGTACATCGACAACTGACAACTCAGAATCGAGAATCAAGAATTCAGAGTTGAAGACCGACCACTGGGGCCGAGTTACTCCACATCCTCCAACTCCAACTCCAACTGCCCCCCTTCCTCCACTTCCACCTCCACCGACGACAACACCGAAACGGGTCAGCCGCCTCGCCCGCCGCATCGCGATCTTGCCTCTGTCCATCTCGTCCATGTTTCAACTGACTACCGTTTCGGGCAAGCCATCGTTTGCCAATAGTCGGATTTGATACACACGCGCCCCGCCTCTCTCCCCACGCCTCTCTCGACCCATCTCTCTTTCTGTCTCTCTTTGTCTTGTCTCCTTCCAGGTGGCGAACATACCTTCGTCATCACGCTTCGCCCAGTTGCTGCTGTCACCCCTCCTTGTTCGCCTAAAACGCCACAAAAGCCAAACAGCATTGCTCCTCGTTCCTCATTCCTTGTCCGGGGTTATCTCTTCTGCTGTCTGTGACGTGCTTTGCAAGAAGAAAACTGGCGACAAGCGAAAAGCGAAGCCAGACGAAAGAATATCCAGGAAAGACAACCCAGAAAAACCAGACCACGGCTCGATAATCTCGGCGAATTCTTGGTTCTTCTTTGCTGAAGAATCGGATCGTGCTAGGGCCCGGCGGCATATATATACTTCTCATATATAAGCTTTCTGTCCCTTGTCCGAAGAGGTTCCGTTGGCGTCCCGATCAGCTGCCGTGTTGTTCTGTTCTTGGTTTGTTGCTTTTATTGCTCTCGTCGTGCTCGCTTCGGTCTTTTTCTGGCACTTCTGGTCATCTTTGCTGAGTAGGTCGAACGAAGGTGGCTTCCCCCTGTCTTGGATTCTTTCTACTTTTGTCGAACGCCCAAGCCTCGGATCCCGGATAACGAACAAACCAACGGCAGAAGGCCCGAACCCTTGTTGAGTTTTTCTTCTCTCAAAAAGGAAGGCTCTTTGACAGTGGTGCCTGACCCCTTTTTTATATTGGATCTCGACAAAACCAAAGACAACTATCCAGAGAAACAAGAGACAACGAAAAGAATAAAAACGAGCGAACATCCTCTTCTCACCACCATCACTCACCTCTTCTCGATCTGATATTCTCAGCAACAAGCTTTGACAACATCAAATCACCGACGTGTGGTGGGCAAGCCTCGAACTTTATCTTGATCAAATCTTCCTCTTCCGTGGAGACCTATCCAACGTCATCAACGGGCTAAACTTGGAACGAAACCCGTCTCGACTGAGAAGGAAAACGAAACGAAAGCAAGACTTTTTTTTTTTACCTTCTCTCTTTCTCTCTCTCTCTCTCTTCGTCTCGTCTCACGCGGCCTTTCCGAGCTTGGACGCTTCCCATTGGCACGACGGACTCCGGATACAACCTCGCCCAGCATCATCTTGTCATATCTTTGTCCATCACTCTTTTTAAACCTTCTCTCCGGTGCTTACTCTACATTGCCTGCCCGGTTACCTTTCACTCATATTGTCCAACAACCGTCATCGTTCATCATCGCCACTTTACATCGACCGCATACTCTCGTGTCCGATTTCTTTTAGTCTTGAAATATCAGCCATCTTTCTAGACCTCCGTTTATTGCTCAATACAGCGCGCAACCCGCAAACTCGATCTACACGTTATACACAGCGAAGTACCGTTTTCTCAGCCTTGCACCAAAACACATCGGCGCCGCCAACGCCTAAGCCTACCAACACACTGTCAACCACCAACAGACTAGTTGTGAACTAGACGTTTCGAACGTATCAATACAAGAGCATGTTCAGTTCCGGCCTGCTTACATTGCAATCTGACTAGAGCCACTGCCTGCTTGCTTTGATTACTACATTGCCCTAGACCTGGAACAAAGTCACAAAGTACATCCCACACGCGCGTCTTGGCTAGTACCCCACGCATCCTCCCGTGTTTTATCCAGGGTTGTTTTGTAAATCTGCTCAAAGAGACCCTTCTTTTTTACCACGACATTCCAAACATCCACCTCCCCATCACTTTTTTCATCCTCTTTTCAGTGTTTTCGACCACTGGAAGTCTCCGCTTCCTATACCTTTGAACCCTGAAGTTCCCTGATCACGACCATATCATTTTTCCCCCGCTTACCCCCTCAACTTCTCGAACAGTCACATTCCTCTCTCAGCCTTCCTACACCCCATCGCGAGAAGAACAAAAGCTTTCATTATCAGAAAACACAAAGGTCGCCCAACATGCCGATGATAGATGGCATTAAGATGGCCTGGTAAGTTTATTTTTAGCGCTTGCTACCTCTTCCTTTTCTATCATCTCACCTTGACTTTTCTCTCCTGCATTTCGGCGGCTCCGTTTGCGCTCGTTTTCCTCCTTCCATCTCAACTTTCAATATCCCGTGCCCACCCGCTTCTTCGGTGTCAAGTATTTTTTCCGATTATTCTCCTCGTCCCATCCGTCTACACTCTGAGCATCTGCACGTTTTCCTTACTCGTTGTGCTCAAAGTTTGATGTCATGGGAAGGCAATATCTTCATACCTTTCCAAATCCTTCGATCCCATTGAAGGATCGGTGGCACATCGAGATCAAGAGATGATGGATCAGATGAGAGAGATTATATCTACCGCACGAACGGGCAGGACGAGAGCGTTATACACAAAATGAGCGCATGCGGGCATTACAACTTCATTCCTTTTCTTTTTTTATCCTTCGGTTCACCCTTACTTCTGTTCACTTGGCTAACAACACTAGCGAGCCTTGCATTCGCGGCCATCGTTCAACAAAATGCAACCACGCAGCAGAACGTGTTATGCTCCCCGTCCGGAAACCCGGTCGGCCACTCAGCATCTGCCCACATCCTCCCAACAACGGCTGCGCCTGCGCAACCGTCACGGCTGCTCTCCCACGCTCGCGAAAATGCGGCTGTGGATCCAAGTCGGCTGGTGTCGCAGGGGCCAGCGGGGCCAGCAGCAACGGCGCCGCCTCCTCGAGCTCCAAGCAGCCACGATCCCCGTCGAAGCGTGCCTTCTTCAAGGCTCCCACATCCCCGAAATCCATGGCCCGGAGCCGAATCGACCCGAGCGCGCTCGGCCGCACCGACGTCAGCCAGATGAACATCCATGCCCCGCTACCAAGCACAAATGGATGGCCCACGGCCAACGGGCACCCGCCATTGAATATCAACGACCTCTCCTCCCTCGCTGGCCCGGGCCACCCGAACGGCGGCCATGGCCAATATATGCTGCCAAACGAGTCGATGGCATTTTTCGCCAATGGCGGCGCTGGCCAAGCGGCCGAACAGCAGGCCATGTTCCAGAATAGCGCACCGAGCGGCGCATATGGACAGCATGGCTACCCGATGCAGAACCCGGGCGGCGAGTCCATGTACGCCAATGGCGGACACAACGACTTCAGCACATTCTTCGACAGCAGCATGGCGATGGACGGCGGCGATCTTGGCGGGTATGGTCTAAACCTAAATCCACGAGCAGGCCAGATAAACGGGTTCCACGGGATGCAGTTCCAGGCAGCGCCGCCCGTGTCCGCACCACCACCACCCCCACCAGCTGTCTCGGCACCACCACCAAAGGGCTCGTGCTGTGGACCGGCACCAGCAACCGAATCAGCTCGGCACACGCCCACGTCGAGCACAAACTCGCTAGCGAGCAACGGCGGCAGCGGCAGCGGCACAACAGCGACATCAACGTCCAATACCAAGGGCAGCTGCTGTTCTGGTGGGTCGGGCTCGCCAGTCACTGCGACGTCTTCGTCACAGCACGCGATGCTCAAGTCGGAGAGCAGTATAGGTGGCGCGCCCGGGACCGTGCCGCTGTCGTCGATCCCTCTTGCAACAGCAGCAGGTGACGTCAAGCCCAACGGTCACGTCGATCAGTATGCTCTCCAGCAGCAGCAGGTCTACCAGAGCTACGCACCACAAAACCAGCCGCACGGTGCACCGACATGGTATAGATACCGTCCCGAGTATGGTACGGCGACGGCACCTCTACAGCAGTCGCAATGGCGATCGAGTCTGACTGTGACGTCCGGCCCCAACCCCGACGGCGGCATGTACATGCAGCAGCCGCCGCCGCAAGGTTACAGTGCCTCGACGATGCAACCGCAACAACAACAACAACAACACCAGTCACACCCCTACGCGATACACACCGGCAACGTCGATGACCTGCACATGTGCTCGTGCGGTGATGGCTGCGAGTGTGTCGGCTGTGTGGCGCACCCGTACAACAACGCCACGCAGGACACGGTGCGGAACTTGTGGACCAGTCTGATGGACGACACGTCGTCGACGGGGTCGGGACGGACGGCAACGGCCACCACGACAGTGACCCTCCCCCCACAAGCCTCTGGCGACGGCACAAGCCCCTCCCAACAGGCTTTTACGCCCTCGGCGTCCGACACATCGGGCGTCAGCGACGACCAGGTCTCCTTGGACGCCAGCAACTTCTTGTTTGTGAGCTATTCGGTCACAGAGTGTGCGGGCGAGGGTCTGACTTGCCCGTGCGGCGACGACTGCCAGTGTGTCGGGTGCACGATCCACAACAATACCTTGTAGGACACAGGACACTGTGGACCATGTTGGGATGTGTCGATGTCGGCAAAAGAACGCAAGGAAGAGCTCCAAAAGCGTACCTTTTTTGTCTGACGACGGGCACTGTCTTTGTGTGAGCATCAGAGTTGGTCAGAGGTGGGGATAATTAAAAAATACCCATGGCGGATCGTGCCGTTTTCTTTCATTGTTTGCACTGTCTCCATCATTTTCGCATGGGTTCTTGAACCGTTTCTGTTTTCTGTTTTCTGTTTTCCGTTGGCTAGTGTGCATTTCTGTTCGGCTTAATCTGTTCTGCTTTGTTTTTTCTTGTTACAAAGTTGCCTTGCCTTTCTCGTACACGCATTCTTCTTCTCAATACTCTCCTCTTTATGGCTCTCCATCTGCTAAATTGACTGCAATATTCTTATTTTTTGGATTTAAAATGTGAACAATAACGTGTGCGGTTAGGCATGATTATGCTTGATTCCAATGATGTAGTTATAAAAAGTGCTTTACCCTCTACGACGTATGTTACATTTACATTATCCTTTACCAAATATCCTTACCAAATATCCAAAGCAAAGACCAAAAGAGACTATTCCAAAAAAGGACAATCCAAACACTTAATCCAAACACTTAAAAGTCGGGGATCACAAGCTCGTCCTCACTTTCCTCTTCTTCTTCACCTTCACCCTCGTCGCCTTCCTCTTCGTCGTCATCTTCTTCCTCGCCCTCGTCGCCATCTTCTTGTTCACTATCAGAATCATCGCCCGGGTCTGGCCGCACAATGCGGTTCAAGTGTGTGATAAAGGGCACCAGCGAACGCAGCATCTCAATCAGCTGGTCCTGTCCGTCGGCGTCGGTAAAGATGGTGTCCGGAATCTTCTTGTGCATGGTGAAATTGCGCAGCTTCAGCAGCTCAATGTCCCGGTGGTCAGCACTGAACCCAAGCGGCTTCTTTTTCAGAGCGCCGTTCGCATTGACTTTGGCAAACGCCTTCTTGATGGCCTTTTCGTTGGGCTTGCCCTTGGAAATGCCCGGCCCGCTCTTGAGCCATGTCCGCCGTAGGCCTTCGTCCTCGACCAGAACGCGCCGCCACCGCTGCGGCCGCTCGTCAATGCTGGCGCGCAGCAGGCGCAGCGAGTCGTTTTCCGGGTGCCACAGCCCGCCGCCGGCAAAACACGATCCCGGCTCGCAGTGCACATAGTAGCAGGCATAGGGCCCCTTTTTCCCGGTGCGCGACCAGGCCGCTGAAAAGTGCGGCTTGTAGGGCCGCTTGTCTTTGCTGAAGCGCACGTCCCGGTAAATCCGAAAGACAATGTCCTTGCCCGGCAGCTCGGGGATGGTCTCGTCGGCGTCGGCGGCGATGCGCATGCCGAGCGTGTCGACGTACGAAAGCCAGTCCTTTTGGGCGCGGCGGAACTCGGCGTCGTTGCCCTTGAGCCAGTCGCGGCGGTTGTTTGCCTTGAGATCTTTGAGGAACCGAAGGGTGACGGGGTGGACCGTCTCGTCGGCATAGTCGACGCCGCCGAGGTCGTGGAGCTTCTTGTGGGGGATAAACGTCACTTTTGGTGCGGCATCAGAGTCCGAGTCCGAGTCCGAGTCGTCTTTGGTGCTCTTGCTCTTCCTCTTGTTCTGGCGACCGTTCTGGCGACCGTCCTTGGCTCCATTCTTGCGGACAGGCTTCTCTTCTTCGTCTTCGTCCTCACTGTCGTCGTTGTTGCCATCACTGTCGCTGCCATCGCCGTCATCGTCGCCGTCTTCTGCTTCGTCTTCATCTCGGTACGAATCGGCATCGCTATCACCGCTGTCGTCGACCTGCCGACGAGATCCATTGCGGCCCTTTGCAGTGTTTGCCGTCTTGGCCCGCTTTCCAGGCCGCTGGTCGGCATCTGAATCGGAGTCGTCGCCTTCAAAGTACTGGCTTGTCTGGCCGGACAAGCTGATGCGAGTCGACCGTCGTCGGCCCGACGGCTCAGGGGTAGGGAGTGCTCGTTTGGGAGGCATTGCGGGTGTGGTGAAAGGCAGACGAAAATAAGATGATGATGTATCGATTGATGAAGAAGAAGTGAAGAGCAAGATTGATGGCCATTGGACATTCTCCAACCGTGAAAAGTTAGTCGCGAAAACGCATTGCCCCGATCCTGAATCTCCTGGACGACGCGACAAATCGCGGGGCTAGTCCGTTTTAGGATACGCCACTCAACACGCTGTCACGTGTTCAATTAAATTGATTCTGAGGTCACCGTCAGCCGAAAGCGGGCATTGGGAGACAATGTCACACTGGCTGTACTTTCTCCATTTGGCCTCGTGTAGACCCCACTGAGCCCACCGTACAGGGCAATCTGGCTTCTTCTCCGGGTCTCGCTTCCAGCGGCTATCGCTGGTTTACAGGGCGTCGAACACGTTACATGGGGCCTTTTTGGTGGGATACGGTCCACTGGTGCCAGTTGGAAGCCGGTGTGTTTGGCGTGTTAACGTCTCTGGGGTGGATGCTGGATGTAACAATCGACCTTGGCCGTTGCCTTTATCGACCACTCTCCTCCACGAGGGATCGGATCGTGTTATCTGCTACCGAAGAGAAGAAGGCATTGGGGTCAGCAAGCGGAGAAGCTTGGGACATCAACAGAAACCAAGCAACAATCAAAGGAAGAAAAGAGGGGAACCTCGGACATGATGCGAGCATCTGAAAGAAGAAGAAGAAAAAGAAGAACAAGAAGGGAAAAAAAGACATACTGGGAGGCTTAAAATAAAGCTGATCACCCAACTTGGCGTCTGACTTGAGACTTGATATCCCCAGACTTCCTCCAACTTCTCCGTATTCTTTGATTTCAACCCCACACACCCAGACTTTACAACACCATCATGACCGTCACGGAAGACCCTTACCTCACCAGCCTCAAGGCTGACGGCTTTGTTGTTGTCCGCAACGTCGTCAGCGGCGACCACCTCAAGGCCCTCCAGGAAGCCGCCATCCGCACGGCCAACAAGGCCCGCGCCGGCGACTGGCCGCACGTCCGCACCGTCGGCAAGCAGTTTCCGCCTTGGGACCGGTGGGACCGCACGGCCGCCGAAAAGGCCAAGGCGTCCAACGGAAAAGAGCAGCCGGGCATCTGGGGCGTGCAACACCTGATGCGGCCCGAGATGGGCGCCCAGGATGCCGGCATCTTTGTGCAGTCGTACTTTGCACAGGACGGCGTGCTCGACGTGGCCAAGCGCGTGCTGGCGTGCGGCGACGACGAGCTGGTCATGGAGCTGTACAACATGCTCGTGCGGCCGGACTACCAGGACTATGAGCTGCGGTGGCACCGCGACGATATCGGCCCTGATGCGACCCCCGAGGAAGAAATGGAGCGGCTGCAGGCGCCCGCATTCCATGCGCAGTGGAACCTGGCGCTGTGGGACGACGCGAGCCTGATCGTGGTGCCCGGGTCGCACAAGCGGGCGCGGACCGACGGCGAGCGGGCAGCCGATCCGTACCAGGCGATGCTTCCCTGTGACGAGGCAGCCGGCCACCGCCCGCAGCTGACCGTGCAGCTGGGCCCTGGCGATGCTGTCTTCTACAACAACAACATTCTGCACCGCGGCGTGTACCAGACGGCCGTCGAGCGGACGACGCTGCACGGATCTGTGGGCCATGTCGGCGGCAATGCTCTGCGGGCGCGCAATGTGCTGCAACACGGCGTGGGTGACTGGGTCGAGAAGTGCGATTTCAGTGGGCTGTCGGACACGGAGCGGGCGCGGGCCGAGGGTATGCGTGCGCGGCTGATCAAGATGGGCCGTGAGAGCGGCCCTGTCGGCTACTCCCTGAAGGACTAGGCGGATTCGATAGCGAGAATGAATGTCTTTTCATGATAACGAACAAGATTGAACATAAAACAAACAAAATCAAATCAAATTGAACACACAAGTATTGTAAAAATGTAAAATATATGACATAGGAAATGAAAAGGGGGATGTAGCATGTGACATCCAATGAAGTGAGTGTAAACAACAAGTATCCAAACTCCAATAATCGAAATATACCGAGGAGATATAATTCCAAACACGTCCAAAAGTCTTCCCAAATTTATTCAAAAAAAAAAAAACCAATAACATCGCTCGTCGCCTTCTGGGCCGTCTAGCTCTGGAACAGAGCAATGGTATCGGGGTAGACATTCACGTTGTCGGCAGCACTGGCCACCGACACGCCGTCCACGTCGAGCATGCTTGTTGAGCCGATCGTGTTGAGGTTGTAAATGCTGACCGTCGTCGATGTCTCGATCGAAGCAATGCGCGCCTGGCATGACTTGCCCGGGATGCACGACTGGGCGTAATTGCTGAAGAAGGAGTAGAGGCCGGCGCCGTAAACGAGAATGGTGTCCGAGTTAATGATGCGCACGCCCCACGCCATGCCACAGGTGGCATCACCACTCGCGCAACCAGCAAAGTCGGGATCGTTGTAGGTCGCATTGGACTCAAAGGGAACGGTGGCCACGGGGTTCGGCTGGAAGTAGGGCGTCTCTGTCTGGATCTGGCCCATGAATACATCACGCGTGGCGGCCAGCTGGTACTGGTACAGGGTGTGGTGCTCAGAGCCGGTACCAACAAGCCAGATGGGGCCAGCCGACGACTCGACGTACAGGCCACGGCCCGAGTAGATCGAGATCTGCGTGCAGTTCCAGTCGTCCATGTCGTGGTCAGCGGTCCACAGCCAGACGTTCTCGGCGTAGACGGCGGCCGCGGCCGTGGTGATGTGCATGGACATGAAGGCGCCAATGCAGTTCGTGTTGACCGTCGACGACCCGGGGTTCTTGAGGCACTCGGCGACCTGCAGGTTGGAGCCCGTGAAGCCACCGATGCGGGTGTGGACATCCCAAATCCCGCCGAGATCCGACGAGCCCGAGGCATCCAGGTTCCACTGGATCAGAATGGCGCCGGCCTGAGCGCCCTGGGTACCCAGAACGAAATCAGAAAGCTCGACAGTGCCCTGCTCGCCCGAGGCGGAGCCAACCTGGAGCAGCGGCTGCGGGTTGCTGTCGCTCTTGAAAAAAGAGTTGCCGCCGGCCAGAATCATGGGGTAGGTCTCGCCAACAATACGGGCACCGGGAGGCACAACCAGTGTCGATGTCACAACGTACAGGCCATAGTCAAGGTAGACAATGTTGCCGGTGCGCGTGGCCAAGTTAATGAGCTCCTGGAGAACAGCAGTGTCATCAGTGACACCGTCACCCTTGGCACCGGCAGCACGGGCGCTCAGAAAGTGGCAGGCCCGCTTGGTCTCGTACTGAGGCTTGGAGCGAGCATAGTACGAACCCTCGACGCCGGCAGCGGCAGCAAAGCTGTTGCCAGAGGCCAGCAGCGAAGACGGGCGCACATTTTCGGGGAAAGCACCCTGAAGATTCGATGGTCCCTTGGGGACGTACTGGTGGCCCTGGCCCCAAGAAACGACGGTGACAGCCTCACCGCCGGTCAACAGGTTGCCATCGGGCGTTTGCACAATAACAGGCACCTGGTGGGCGACAAGGTTCTCGAGAATAATGCTGCCAGCCGTGGTGGGCTTAGAAGAGCCAGGCACGTAGGCCGAAACAATCGCGACGTTGACGCTTGTAAAAGCGCTGTCAAAGATGGTGACGGAGCCGACCGACTGGGCATTGCTGCCGCCCGAGGAAACATTAAGGCCGACGCCGCAGTTCTTGATATCGAGGCCATAGTAGGTCCAGCCCCAGTCCCAGAGCTGGTTGATGGCCACCAGACAGCTGTCAAAGGCCAGGTTGCGCATGGTGAACTGCTGGTTGCCGAGCGAGGCACCAATGGCACCGCCGCTGAAGCTGAGGTCCGACATGAAGCCGCCGCTGCCGCTCTCGATAAAGAGACCAATGTGGGCAACACCAGCGTCCCGGGGCATGACAAACTGGACATTCTGCAGGCTCGTGGCCTGGGCTGTCGGCCAGTGGATACCGTAGGCGAGCGTGGTGGCATCGAAACCAGTGGTGTCCAGGACAAAGTTGCGAATCTGGCGGAAGAAGACGTTGGTGGAGAGCCAGTTGGGATCGGGCGAGTCGTAGTACGGGTCGCCGTCAATGAGACCGAGTCCTTTAAAGGTTGAGGCCATCTTGAGCGTGGGCGGATTGGTGGCATCACCAATCAGCTGGGTCATGTAGGCCGGCAGGATAGAAGACGAGAGCAGATAGGTGCCGGCCGGGAAATAGACAACGGCCGGAGTGATGGTCGACGACTGGCAGCCCTTGCCGCAGCGGTTGCCGTCCATGATGGCCTTGTTGATGGCATCGGTGTCGTCAGTGACACCATCGCCCTTGGCGCCGTAGTCCAGGACGTTGCGAAAGACGACGTATCCCTCTTCGGCAAAGGGAGCATATCCCTGGTGAGCAACATCCTCCATCCAAAATGCCGCGTGGATGGATGCCACCAGGTAGCCCAGAAGGGCCAGAAGCACCAGCGAAGGTGAAGACGACTTCATTGTGAAGATATGGTCATGAAAGAAAGTATGAAAGCAAGTAAATAAGGAAAAGACGCGATGCTGGATATGACAAAATGAAGAATGTCGCTGGCGATGAAAGTTGAAAAAAGGAGGGACTATCGCCAGATGAAGATGGGAAACAAGACGAGAAAAAGGGAAAGGACGACTGAGAGAAGAAAAGGAAAAAAAGATGGAACGAAGAAGGAGTGAAAGAAACGAGAGGAAACAAGAGAAGGAGCGAACGAAAGGAGACACGACGCCCGGCCGAGTCTCTGGTTTTACTTATCAGACATCGCGAGGCGAGAATGGTGAGTGAGGCAAGTTGGAGACGAGAAGAATTCAAAAAGTAAAGAAACGGAGAGAAAACGACAAAAACGACGTGACTGGAGACGTGACTGGCATTTGAAGAGGGCAGGTCATTTTACGGGGAGTGCTGTCCCTGTTGCTTGGTATTCTGGAGGACACTTTATGCCCCTTTTTGGACCATTTTGGCACATTTTAGCAGGGAAAGACTGGGCATGGCAAGCAAAGAAATCTCGCGTGGCAGTTGGCATGCAGTTAGGACATGCGCACGCCAAAAGCGCGAGAAAGAGCGAGTGGACAAAATAAAAGCGAGAAAGAACGACTGCGCAGGAAACAAGCCCAGAAACAAGTCAGGGGAAAGTAGATGTCGGGAACGGCAGATACGGAAGGCGCTCGATGCAAGGGATGCAGGCCAGGAGATGAAGGTTATTATGGAGGCTACGGCAGGTGCGTGTTAATGGAAGGAGCGATGTGCACTGCAGCCTGCTAAATCAATACATCATCTACAGTCTCGAGTTCTACTCTTCTGTAAAGTTGAATATCCAAGCACCTCGTAGAATCCTTTCTTCCAACGTTGCAACTTTGAAGGTTGTCGCGTTGATGCGCATCACTTCCAACGGTTTTTTTGGAGGAATGTCGACGCGATCGAGAGACTGGAGCGGGCTGCATCTTGGCCATGCCTGCCCCTCTTCCGAATGTCTCACAACACGACTGCCAAAACAGGAAAGGATAAGGGGAAGAATGAGAGTGAGGAAAGAAGTGAAGGAAAATAGAAGGGGGAAGGAAAGAACAGTTGAGAAAACGCGTCCATGCATGAGGTTCAAGAACTGGCAAGATGTAGAAAAACAAGTGAAAAGTGAAGTAAAAGTAGCAGCTGTAAACGGTGATTGACGTTGAGTGCTGATGGGGATGCAGTATTAAAATAGAAATAGAAATAGGAAGATGTTAAGTGGAAGATAGAATTTATATTTATTTTACTTTCTCTCCATATTTTTATTTAAAAACTACCGTGAATTAAACCCCGAATTTTTAAATAGTATTTTTTTTTTTAAATAAAAGCATTTGACTACCAAGGAGTACTAACCGTTCATTGCAACATCCTCTTCCTCTTCGCCTTCTTGTTGAGACACTTCTTCACCGACTCAACGGCATCAGGTATCATATGTCGGGCACCAGTGCCATGTGTTTGGAGAGTCGAGAAAATACAGGTCAAGAGAGACACTAAATCAAGAAACAGTAAAACACAGCCATGATGGAGCCGATATATCGAGACAATCTGCTCACTCAATGCGCTCAAAAATTTGGACAATTGTTGAAAATGTGAAAACAATAGAGTTCATTGTTGGCGGAATTACGGCACTGTTCGCATCTTCTCTCACGATTTAGAAAATTTAGAAATATTTAGAGATTAAATTCCATAACATCTATGCAGCGCTCGCTAGATTCTCAAGGGTATCTTTCTTCAACCATTACATCACTTCCCACTGCTCCAAGCGCTCAATTCTTCTCCTTAAAATAGTCCTTTACTATGGCGGCAGCTTCTGCTTCTGCACGCTTCTGTGCATAAAAACTCTCGCCATAGTAGCTATCCGAAGCGGTAGTGGGTGGATCGCGCTCTTTTTCTTTGCCCTTGCCGCGGCCAAAGACGCGGCCGAGCCAGTTGGAGCTGGAAGACCCTGATACAGAGGCAGAAGAGCTTGCGTGGGCATTGCTCGGCCCAGCTCCGGATGACGAGCCCGTCCTATCGGCGAGCAGAGGTGTTTTAGCGGCGGCGGCTGCAGCAGCAGCAGCGCGACCGAAATCAAAGTCGTTGATGCTGTTGCTGTTGTTGTTGCCACCCTTGGGGTCACCATATTTTTCAGCGAGGGCAGCCTTTTCTGCCACGGCGGCACGGTCTGATGCAGTCATGCCTGCTGGCTCTGAAAACCCGTTTGTGTTTGTGTTTGTGTTTGTGTTGGGCCAGCTTCGCGGCTCGACCAGCGCGATCTGGCGGTCCAGTTTTTGGATTTCGGCCCTCCTCTCGGCCAGCTTCTTCTCGAGGTCGCCGGCCTGCTGGACAAGTTCCTTGCGCATTGCACGGAGAATCACGAGATCGGGCGACGCGGCCTGTTGCGCGGCATTTTTGGCGGCGACGGCGGCCTGGTTGGCCCTTCTGGCGGCGTTGGCCGCCGTGCCGGCTGCCTGTTGCTCCTTGACTTTCTGTAGCTGGATGCGAGCACGCTCATCAGCCGCGCGTTCTTGCTCGGCCATGCGCTGGGCGTGGCGCTCGCGGCGCTCGCGCTTGGCAGAGTGGGTCATGTAATGGTTGGGGTTCTGGACATAGTCG
The DNA here is from genome assembly GCA_021396375.1 of Sporothrix mexicana. Classification (NCBI taxonomy): domain Eukaryota; kingdom Fungi; phylum Ascomycota; class Sordariomycetes; order Ophiostomatales; family Ophiostomataceae; genus Sporothrix; species Sporothrix mexicana. The sequence continues at coordinate 149,041 of WNYC01000002.1, forward strand.
CGCTGCTGTTCTTGCGGGTGCTGGTTGTGCTGGCGTTGTTCCTCGAGGGCGGCCTGCTCGCGGGCGGCGGCTTCGCGCTTGGCCTGGATGCGCCGCTCGTTGGCCTGGCGTTCGGCTGCCCGCTGTGCTCTGCGGAGTTCGGTAACATCGGGCCGCTGCACTTCTGGACCGGCTGCGGCGCCCTTGGATGGCTGCGCGGCGCGCTCGGCGTCCTTGCACGGCGTGCAGTAGTGGGCCCAGCGGGTAGTCGAGCCAAACCGGTCACCGAGGCCGTCAATGTAGACCGGGTAGCGGCCGTTGGCACGGACCCAGCGTTTGTCAAGGCACGAGCAGCATTTCTGCGGGCCGGACGTCAGCTTGCAGCCGCGGGCGGCCCAGTGGCCGCAATCGAGGATCGGTGCTTCGAAGAGGGTGGATCCGTTACCCACAGACGACTGGAACGGCTGCCAGTCTGATCTCTTTTCTGAAGGATAAGTTGTGGTCTTGGTCGTGGTGGTTGTTGTCGAAGATGCAGAAGACGCAAAGAAAACGGTTCCGACGCCGCCGTTGACGCCTCTTCTGCTGCCGCTGCCGCTGCCGCTACCACTTCCACTGCCACTGCCACTCGCACTGGCCTGTGCCTGACTCTGGCTTTGGCCCTGAGTCTGGATCGGGCTCAAGGGCTCGCTGCGGCTCCGAGAGTCGTAGGTCGCCTCGTACGACGGCGGCGACACGTGTCGGTCGTCTGGGTCATCATTGTAGCCGTCAAGGTGTGCAGGGCTCTGCACATGTGCGGAAGAGGACCCTGCGGCGTTGATCTCGTCGTCGAATCCGCTGTGTGCCTGGTACGGCGGCGGAGCAATGTCGTCGTCGTGCATTGAAGAGAGAGAGAGGCCGAGTAAACAAGAAAGTGGCAGGCGTGCTGAGATGAGGCGGATCCGCCAAAAAGGGAGCCGCCAGTCGCTGGAAGCCGCTGTAAACCGAGTGCCGCAGTGCTGGGCCGCTGTCAGTGCTGGAGCCGCTGTAGAAAAGCAATGAAGGGGCCGCAAAGTGACAATAAAAAGAGGATTGTCGCTCGTTTTCGAGGTGACTTGATTTGATTTGAGACTCCTTATTCTCCCTCGAGGAGCGAAGGACGACAATACCTTTTTGTATCGTGTGTTGTCCCTCCTCGATTGTGTGCCTGGCGCCACAATTGAAAAGCCTTGAAGGCGGTGCTCACGCCAAGAGTACACCAAAAAGAGCCAACAATTAACCTTATGGGTCTTCCCTTTGTCGAGGCGGATTCGGGGTTTCCCTTAAAAGTTCACGTCACTGCGGTCCTGGCGCCAGTGGAGGCTGTGCATACAGAATACAGAGCGTTTAGTGGTTAGCTCTAGGCAGTCTGCCCAACCCACACCACTTACACCGGATACAGGGTGCAGGACCCACCCTTTCATAGCGCCTGCTCGAGTCATTCGGCGGATTGAGGTGCGAAACGGGACGCGGAGTGCTAGGAAGCCGGCGAAGACAGGCGAGATGGACAACATACAAAAGACTGAAGACTGCACACTTGTGTTTGAGGCCCACCGCGCCGAGTGAATGCGCATAAAGTAACGAGGAAGAAACGGTGGACAAACATACGCAAAATATCTATTTTTTTCTACTTGCAGGACATTAAGGCGAGGCTGAGAAGAGAGGGAAAGGAGAGGAGAAAGAGAGGAGAAGGAGAGGAGGAGAGGAGAAGGAGAGGAGGAGAGTTGAGACGATTGCTGGTCTCGAATGGCGTTCCTAAAGACAAGCGGCAGCTGTGTCTCGAGCATCGACAAGAGTCAAGCTGTACTGGTTTCTTACAAGTCTCCCTGCCTCTCTCTGCCTCCGCAACTTAACGTCTGCTTAAGCTGGGCATGTATCACGTGGCATCCGCACGCATTCACGCGATCTCGGCACAAAGATTTCGCAGACCGGAAAGGACGGGCGTTGCTCAATAAGAAAGAAACGATCCATGACAGCAAAAGAAAGGGTAGTAACGGGTGTCTCGGAGAAAATTCTATAAAAAGAATACTTGATGATTGGATCATTACCGTGAATATTGGATGCAAGTTGTCTGCATCGGTAATGGCTACATGTCAACGAAGGAAAGATGAGTAAATAAGAGTGTCATAGATGTCATAGATGTCGTAGGCCGCTCAAGGCTTTGCGAAATCAGTGAGAGAACGAGGGAGGGCATGTTAGGGACAAGGCATCTGCTTATTATCCAGTAGGGACGCTCGGGACATGGCGGCCGCTAGTGGTGATGGGTTAGGTGTCCTTTGGTGCTGCCCCGTGTATATAAGCGGCACCTCCCTTTCTGGCTCCGCTCCTGCTAAAGTTCACAAATCGTGGGGCATCGCGACTTCTGTTGACAGAAGTCGCGATGCACCTCACCCCAAGACACAAAAAAGGCAACATGTCGAGCCGCCGCAAAACCACTGAATTTCGGCCCCCTCCCAATTTTTTTTCAACAAAAAAACGACACAGGCAATATACCGCATAATTCTACAAAAATAACGGTGTCAACCAAAGATTTATTCACCGTCGACAAAATCGACAAAAAAAATCTTTTGAACGTCACACATCGACAGAGGGGGGAATCGAACCCCCGACCCCGAAGGGCCCCGCCCGCCACCCGACAAGCCAGCAAGATCCTATTACATTCAACAAACGCTACAGGAACGATAAGGATGAATACAAACAAACGGTGTCAGGATCTCTTCGCAGAGGAACAGGGAGAAGGTTGCACCGTCTTGTGAAGCAACTGCGAGAGAGACCCAACGCAAGAGATTCAACGCGAGAAATTCGACGAAAGCAACGAAATCAACGCAATCAACGGAAAACACCAAATACAACAGAAAATTCAACGCAGGAAAGGGGGGTGGGCCCAGTCTCTGCTTTGGAGAGAGAACTCATGAGCATCCTCAATCCTAGGCATCGACGCCCCCCTTGACAGAAGGGTCGGGACTCGCTGATAGCCGGTATTCGCCTTCTCGAAAGCCGGGATTTTTTGTTTCTTTTTTGTTTTCAATTTTTTTTGTCCCGGTAGCAAGGTCCCTCAACCTATACACACCGGAGATAATTAGAGATAAACTCTTTTTTTTTTTAGGAAATACAACGCGCTCTATTTACAGGCAAAGAAATCAGGAACATGCATAAACCGCTTGCGCAGGTCCGCCGCCACAAACAGGGTTGTAGAAACAAACAGGGTGGGAGAGCGGTTGCGAGGAAACTTGCTGACTTGGCAGGGCCGGGCGGAGACATTCCAACATGACTACCCTGCCTTTCAATTTGTGTTCGTTCAAAAGAGAGTATTGACAAGTGCAGGGCTGGGGCAGTATATAAAGGCTGTTGCACCCCCTATTTGTAGAATGGGAGAGGGAAGGAGGGAGGTGGGGGTGAATAGGGGTTGACGATGTGGACGGAAGGCGCGATGGTGATGTTCGCGAGGCACGCGGCAAGTCAGGCGACAGGTCACGAGATACATGAGGTGTATGATAAGAGTGTGGAAACGAGAATCCAAACACAGCGGTGTTTGTCAAGGGCAGAAGTATGTCGTACGTGGGATATAATGATCAGACAAGTGGCTTGATCACCGAATGTAAAAATGTAAACAACGCATATATGTAGTTTATGCTAGCACTTCGCATAATGCCTGGGTATGCCGATGTCCACTGGCTGTGCTGCATTAAGTGCAGGATTTTCATGGTGTAGAATCAAAGAGAGAAAATATGTTTTGAAAAAGAATAGGTAACCTATGTCAAGGATGAAAAAAGGGTAAAAACGAAAATGTAAACACGCTGGTACATGTAAGAAGCAAACCAAGTCCAAGGATCCAATCGAAGCAAGCCCGAAAACCAGTAGTAATAAGATATAAAATAGAACAGAACAGAGCAGAACAGAACAGAATAGAGCTAAACCGAGCCATGAACCAAGAAACCCGGCCCCCAAATCCCCAATGCCAAAGTCCCAGAGTACCAATAGTCCCAGAACCCTCGGGGTCTCCGATAGATGACAAGATCCACCAAAGAAATAAACGCCAGAGCTTGTCCGATACGAGATAAAATAGAGGGATAAATGCATGAACGACAAGAAAGAAAAATGAAGAATAAAGAATAAAGAATGAAGAATGGATATAAACAAACGACGCGGTCACCAGATCACCGCTACAAACCGCCCGAGGTGGCAATGCGGCCGATCGGGGTGTGGCTGCCCGGCTTCTCGAGAATGTCGGCATAGCTCTCGAGACCCTCGCCCATGATGCTGATCACCTCAAAGATGTGGCTGCCCTTGAAGGTCTCGGCCCACAGGTGGATGACGGCGGTCGCGAGCTGGCGCATCTTGGCGCCGTCCGTGTTGCCGGCCGAAGCGCCGGGCGTCGACGAGGTCGAGGCCGATGCGGCACCGCCCGACAGCGACGGGTCGATGGGCACGGCAAACTCGGTCTCGTCGAGCAGGCGGCGGACATTGTCGAGCAGTGTCTTCTCTTCCGCCGAGATCGGGGCGTCGTTGGGGCCGATCGAGCCCAGCGTGAGCAGCCACTTGGACAGCAGCAGAGCACACTCCATGTTGCACAGAGAGAGCTGCATGCTCCACTCCAGAGACTTGGTGCGGGCGACGTAGTTGACCCCGGCTTTGACGAGCATGGCCAGCGCGTGGATGGCCTGCACAACAGCCCGGATTGTCCGCGGGCTGCGAACCAGCAGCGGCACGTCGTTGAAGGCGTTGGCAATGATGCCGTGGTCGCGCGTCTCGAGGCGGCGGCTCGGGTTGAGATCGGTGTACAGGCGAATGTAGGCAAGGCGCAGCAGCGCTGTCGCGTTGAACGCCACCGAGCCGCTGTGGTAGCTGCTGTCAGCCGGGTTCATGTTGGCCTGCTGGTGAGCGGACTCGGCAGCGCGCATCTGGCGGTGCTGCTCAAAGCCAATCTGCCACAGACGCAGACCGTGCGCAATCTCCTCGACGTCGTCGATCTTGAGGCCGCGGTGGATGCCGTAGGGTGAGGCGATGCCGACGGATGTCTGCTTCAGCAGGTAAATGTGCTGGATGAAGCAGTGCATCAGAATGTAGTTGCCGAGCGACGACACGTGCGTGAGAGGCTGCTGGGCGTTGCGGTTCAGAATCCGCGAGAAGGCATCCTGGAGGGGCAGCTCGACAGCGCCGTAGGCCTGGCGCGCCTCCTGCCACTGCCACGCGGTCTCCATGCGCCATAGCCGCGTTGGCTGTGGAAGGGCGAGGTTGACCTCGGACGTGAGCAGCAACGGAGGGGTGTTGTAGACGACACTGCACAGGTTGAAGAAACAAAACGCGATGAGTTTTGTGCGGGTGCTGCCTTCGACACGAATCCATGTATCCCAATCAGTGACCTGGCTGGATGGCTGCGATTCGAGGCCCTCTTCGCGGACGAGAACCGCGAGCTGGCTCTGCAGGGAGAGAGCCTCGTGGAGGATGGCCTTGGGGCCCCACAGACCGACGGCAAACAAGAGCAGCAAAGCCTGGATGGTCTCCAGACGAGCCTGCGGTGTGTTCGGAGAGCTTAAGGAGGGTTAGACTGGGCCACAAAAATACGGGGGCAAGACGTGCAAACTTACTATGGCTCCCGGTGCGTGTCTTGGGTCAGAGGGCGGTCATGCTGCACCGAGTTGAACGAGTGCCGGTAGCCCGTGCTGGGCGAAGGACGTGTCGAGTGCGGGCTGTAGGCTGCGGAGGTCGGCAAAAGGCTGTGCACCTCGTGGCTGTGGCGGCGGCGGATCTGCTCAAAGGCAATGGCCTTGGCAGCATACCACAGCGCGTTGCCGCGGTGGTTTTCAAAGCGGTACTGGGCACCGACAGCCAGGATAGCCAGGATGAGCTCGGGTGACATCTCGCCAGGCGAGAGGGTCGGCAGATGCAAGAAGGGCAGGTGCTCGTGGAAGCCGCTAATATATCCTTCGAGGAACCGGGTCAGGGTGTGGCGAGACGGGCAGACAAAGTCGGCAGGCAGGACAGACGTGAACTCTTCGAGGCGGCTCTTGATCGTATTGTGGTCGGCCAGCCCGATGCGCCAAGCCGGAGCGCGCATGGAACCCTCGTCTTGTGACCGGTTGGTGCCGGCCTCCGAGTGCATGTCGCGCATATCAGGCTGAACCGACGGGAAACGGGTCGACGGGAACGACGAGCCGGCCATCTTAGAGAGGTTGTTGCCACCGCGGCCCATTTCTGTTGCTGGCCGGCCCCACATGCCGAAAGGCTGGTCGTTCTCGAGCGCCGAGGGCAGGAAATGCGAGGACGAAGTGAAGTCGTCGAGGAACAGATGGTAGTCGTCGAACGAGGCGGCAGGCGGCTGGCCGGGGTAAGCTTGCGGAATGGCTTCCTGTGGTGCGGCTGCTTCACGGCTTCGGTCGTTGTACGGTGGCGGCGTAGCATCAAAGGACTTGACTGGCGGGATGGGGCCGCCGGCAGTCGTCTGTGGGTGGCCGAGATCCGGCATGATGGGCGGCATGACGTTGATTTCGGCAGCCGAGGCCAGGTGCGTGGCGGCGTCGGAGAGCAGGTCCAGGTTACAAGCCGGAACGTTCCTGGAAGCCAGTCGGGGATCGGTCGGCGGCGGTGGCGGCAGCGACGCGATGTTGTGTGGCGGTTGTTGGTGAGGCACGTGAGCCGGGTGCTGTTGTGATGGCGACGGGACCGGCTGCGGTGCTTGTCCGGGATATCTGGAAGTAGTGGACTGGCGGCGCTGCATGCCCATCATGCTCATCTCGCCATGGTCGTCGGACGACATGGTATGGCCGCTACCCGACGATGTTTTCCGGATCCTGTTGGCATCCTTGCTGCCCTCGTTGAGATGAACAAGCTTCTCATGGCGAACTAGAAGGTCACTGATGTCCATGTATGAGCATGTGTACGGTGGAAGACTAAGACGACAAAACAAACCACACAAGACCAGACGAAACAAAAATGACAGAATGACACGAGGCAAGGCTTGATGGGGTATGGTTGGTCAAGCAAGCGTATATGGATATGCTGGGGTGCACACCGTTATGCCGGATATTTGCAAGGCACGATGTGCAGTTAGATGATATCAACGATCAATGATCGATGTATTTGTATGAGGTAACCGAGGGTATGAATGTGGGGAAATAACGGCTAGGTGATAATAGGAAATGATGCAACAAGTCGCTGGCGAAGGGAGATCAAGGCGGGTAATCAGACAAAATAAAAAAACAAGCAAACAATAAACAGCAAACAACAAATAGCAAAAGGGCTAAATAACAAAACGCGGAGAAGGCTGCCGAGAAGGCTGCCGAAGGATAGGGACACAGTGGAGACAGAATGTGATAATTGGTAAATAAACGAGTGATGTGCGGACAGGGAGAGCATGCGGGGCGGAAGAGGGAAACAGGAAATGCTGGGGTAAGACAGTGAGTCAAGTCGAGCGTTGTAGGACAGACCCCGACCTCGACAGGTTCGGTCCGGGTTCCGTGGTGGATAAGGTATCGTATCGGATTGTTGCCTCTGTTTTTTTATTTGCTTGTCTTTGCACGCCGGCCACACTTGACTGACTCGGATTGCTGGGTGGAGTTCACTTTGGTCTCATTACCCCATAGTTTGAAAGGCAAGAGTCGACAATGACCTAAAAGGCCAAAAAGGCCAAACAGACCAAAAGCGGAGATTTGGAGGAGGCGAAAAAGAGAATGGTGTGGGCGCAAAAGCAAGTCGCCGAGGTGATCAGTGGGTATAGGCTTGTGAAGACGAGAGGAAAGTGATGATACCAGGAGTGAAAGTTGAATGGAGTGAGGAATGAAGAGAAAAATAGAAAGTGAAAAACTCTTGATGGTCGGATGGAGAAAGAGAAAGGAGGCAAAAGATGGAGGATCGAGGGAACAGGAACAGAAAGTCAAAAAAAAAAAAAAGAACAGAACAGGATAGGAATCTCGACTTACCGACGTCCAAATGTCTTTCCACAACGCGCCCAGTTACAGGCGAAAGGCTTCTCCTTGGTATGCGTCCGTTCATGTCTTTGCACATGCTCCACACGCCTAAAGGTGAAATAGAATGATTAGAAAATGAACAGAGAAGAGAAAGAGACGAGGTCAATGTAAGCTAATATGCGTCGAAAGCGGAGGTTGGTAGGTTGGAGAAGGTTGATCAACGGGGTGGGTTGGGAGGAGAAGGGCAAAATGGGCAAAAAGGGGAGAAGGAGATGAGGCAGGTGGTAGATGGCAGATGGAACGGAACCGCTCATCGGCTCATCACAAATCAAAAGTCGACTTGACTCCAAAAGCCAAAATGGGAATAGGGATGGGGACGGGGATGGGGGCAGATTGGTTTGTGTGCATAGCAAGCAAAGATACATACCGGAAGCGTTTGCTACAATATTTGCACGGCAGTGTTTTGGGCTTCAACGGCCGGCCCTCTGCACTGTGTTCAGTCATTCCCAGATTTGAAGGTGCTTCGATGGACTGAATGGCTAGCATGATATGATGCCTCTGGTTTGCGGCGATTCCGTGATTCTGTGATCTGAGCGACTTGAGCGCCTTGCTTTCTTCTTGCTGTTTGCTGGTTTCGTTCAGCAAAGAGGCGGCAGCAGGTATCGAAGCAGAGCAGGTGTCGCCGGCGAGAGTCCTGAGTCCTGAGTCCTGAGTCCTTGGACCTTGGCGTGTGCGGAGTAGCAAGATTGGAAAAAGTTGACATCAAAAGTCGCAAGTCGAAAGTCGAAGAGTCAAATCGAGCTGGTACACATGCGCGTGATCTCCGTTCGGGGCCTGGATTGCGGAAGCGAGATCGATGCACGAGCGCAAAGCTCAAAAAATAAACGAAACGCAATCCGAAATGGAGTCGTTAAGGCGCCGTTCGGGCAAATGCGACGTACCGTTGCGGCTGCGGTCGCGTGGAGTGTTTAAGTTGATGCCTGTCCCTTTGCTTTTCTTAAAGCTTTAAACTGTCTCTTTTGTCGATTCTTGCTTCCCTGCTCGATGAGAGGTGGAAAATATTAGGCGTTTTGCAAGCGTTTTATTTTTGTGGTTGCGGACCGTATGAACAAAATCGAAAGACGGAAAGCCAAAGTCGCACAGCGTACCCGTTGAGTGGGGGCTGGTTAAGTTGGGCAGATTGGGTATTGAGGGAAGGGAAGAGAGGAAGATGTTGAAGGGTGAAGAAGGATGAAATGGGAGGGGGGTGACGATGAGGAGTATGAAGGGGAAAGGAGAGAAAAAAGTGAAAATAAAAAGTGAAAACGAGGGGGGGGTTTTCGGTTCAAAAATGAAAGGAAAAAGAAAAAAAAAGAGGAACCCAAGAGCAAAGGAGAATCAACATGTCCGCCCAACGGCAGCACGTCTTTTTGCGGGGAGGGAAATAAAAAAAAAAATGGCCAAGGGTGGAGGTATGGGGAAGGGAAGAGGAGATGTCAAAAAGCGGTTCTCCGCTCCCAAAGAAAGGGTGCTTCTGTAGTGGATTTATGGGGGCGGATCCAAGATGGAGGCTAGGAAATCAACTGGAGACGGGAAGGAGAGGGGACAGACCTAGGATAGAAGAGGAGAAAGAAAGAATGAGGATAAAGGGGCAGCCTGGCACATGGACCATCTAAAAATCTTCCTTTATTCTTTCACCTCTGTTTCTTTCTTTCAGCCCTGGTGTCTCTAGGTGCTTTATTTTATTCGTCTTGATTGACAGGTGCTTTGCTGCTCGGTTGTTCTGTGCTTCTGCAGTCCTCCACTCTGGTTGCAGTGGCGGCGTGACAGGCCGAGTTGCGTCTCTTTTGGTCTTTCTAGGTCTTTTGGGGTGTGCGAATTGAGTTCAAAGGATGCCAGGGAGGGGAGGTACTGTGGGAGGTATCCCGCAATACTCGCGGTAATATTCTCCGCGTGCGTTGTGAGTAATGAGACCCGATGCGCTTGGAAAGAGAAATACGACAAACGAGACTGATGGACGCTCTCTGGCCACTCGTTCTCGGACGGGCCGTCTCAGACCAAACTCAGAAAGGAAGGCTGGGGAAACAAATGGCGAGGGGGTTCTCGAAGGTGAACGCGGGCAGAGCCAAAGGAAGCCAAGCAAGATACGGAGTACAAGTCAGACACACACAGAGTGTTAAAAGTGTCAGGAGGGTTGGGGACCGCCCCAAATATGCGTGTTCCCAGGATCAGCAGCGCAGGATGGAGGATGGGGCAGACTGGGACAGAATGCTTCGATGATACAGGAACGAGGAACGATTGGTACTCTGCCGTTTCTGTGTCGAGTCGGTTGGGGGTTGGCGTCGTATTCAGAACGCGAATGGGATTATGCTGCCGTGTCAAGCCCTGCCTTGACAGGTCAATAGGTCAATAGGTCAAGATGCTGAAGACAACCTGGCCAGTGAAGACCCAAATGTCGGTGGTGGAGAAGTGGAGAAATGACGGGGACTTGGTAAATGAGAATCAAGGGTACAAAGCACTTCGTTCTTGAGGGAAAGCAAAGCCGCGAAGAGACTTGTTGAAAGGAATCACGCCAAATAAGCCAGGAAGACAATACAGATAGCGTTGGCCGCTTCACCGTCTGGCGGGAACAAAGAGCAGGCCCAAGTGGCCCCAAAAAGGTCGGAAAAGCAGATGAGACGAACTCCTTGAGAATGGCTCAAAGGCGGGGAAATATTATGCTTTGAATAAGGCGACGAGGGCGAGTATTGCGTGCCCAGCGCGTTTTGGGAATGCCCTTGGGTGTCTTGAGTGCCTCGATTGTCTTGCAATGTCTTGCGAAGGGAGTTTAGACGTGTTCAGGCAGGACTTGTGGCCTGTGTAAGATACAGTCTCGTAAAAGGAGGATACTTGAGCGCAATTGGGCAGGTGCTTGGACGGATGACGTGTAGTTGTGGTGCCGTGCGGTCAATGGCTTGTTTCTGGCTTCCTCTTTTGTTCCTCTCTCAATTTCTCTGTTCACTTTCGATCTCCTTCGTCTTGGTGCTGCCGACAGGACGGTAGATCGGTTTGCCTGGTTGAGGGTTGCGCCCAGATGCCAGATGCTTTACTGTATGCAATGCAGATAGATATGCCGGGGACGGGAACAGCAAAAAAAGTCTGGGGGAGGCTATTATTGCGGAGAGGACAAGCGAAGGAGGAGAAAGAGACGAGAGGGGGGGACGGGTTCTTCGTCACAAGGAAATTTGGAGAAATGGCCCAGATTCCCGTCAAGAATATTTTAAGTAAGCCACAAGTATCTTGTAGAGTACGGCGTTTGTATTCCGCGAGCCGTCTTGGGTCTTTCTTGTGCGGTTTTGTTGGGCTGGAGGCGACCGGGTACATAAAGTACACAAGCTGGACAAGGCTCGACAAACTAGGTGCTCGCCAGTATCTCTGGACGAGTAATACACATTGACAATCTGTGGGGTTTATGATAGATTGGTCAGTAACCAGAAAACGGGGGTCATCGGCAACATGAAGACAGAGAGCAACAAAAGACTGAAAATTGCAAATGATCACTGTGCTCCCGAGACATCAGGATACAAGACACGAGCCTAGACAAAAACAGAAAGTTTATTCGGGGGTGACCCAAGCATGACTGGCTAGCTCTCCCTGGTCCTCTTTTCCCCAAGCTCCGGAGGCAAGTTCACCACAACAGAAATCAGACTACTGACGCACCTAGGGGTAGCGAATGAAGGCAACGCAGGCGCGGGGGAGGTGAGATGACGAGATAGTGTAGATGGCTTGGAGATAGCGTCTGGAGCAAAGATACCTGGCCCCTATTACTCCGTACGACGTACTTAAACAGTAGAAGCAGATAGAAGGCGAGCTGGGAATAGGGCGCGCTCTCCGTGCAAAGAGCAAGTAGAGGAAATAGGGCGGGGAAGGGGATGATCTGCAACTTGGTTCGAGATTTCTTCAGCTGCTCCGTTGTGCTCCTTGCCGGAAGATTGGAGGATATACAATAAACGGAGTATAGGGCAGGGCGGGGAGATCGAGAAAGAAGGGGAAGCAGCCGTACAACCGCAAGAAGCTGTTGTATCTTGTTGGTGTCACCGTTGTTCTTTGGTTGTGTCTCTTGGTCCAGTAACGTCCTGATATTCTTCGTTGCACTTGCCAACGCCAGCTGGCACTCAGGCGAGCTCTCCTCATCTCTTGATGCTCGGTAATTTTTTTCTTTTTCTTTCTTTTTTCTTCTCGTCTGTTGTTTTTGTTACGACATACCTGTTTTCCTCGGAACAGACTCTTCCTCTCGCCGTGATCCGGTTGGTAATAAGAAACCCTCGGGTGGCCCACCGCGGTCCGGGTGTGAGCTGCGAAGAGCTTGAGGATCTCGAAAGTATAATTATCACTGTGCTGGCGAAATAAGTATTTCTGAGGACAGGGATGTGGAGGGCGTATGGGAGGCCGACAGGGTAGGGGATATGTTTGCTACTCTGGATTTGCTGGGTATTCCGGAAGGTGGTCGGAAGAGGAGGCAATGGACTTCCCGGGACTGCCTGTCGCGCGAGATTGTCAGTGTGCTCAATGTATCGGCCTGTTGGAGCGAGTGGTAATTGGACCAAGGGGAAAGGGGGAAAGGGGAAAGCGCAGAAAGAGAGAAAAATTGACTAACAAAAGACAATATTAGTGGGTGGGGGAATAGGAATGGGGAGACAAGGCCCCAAAAGATACCAAAAGATGGGGGTAAAATGGCAAATATGAGTGAGCCACAACAGGGCGGAGAGACTAACTTTTGTTCTCGCAGATGGAGAAAGGAACGTTGCGGCTGTCACAAGGAAATTGACTGAGGACGACGGCGTGTGTACGGGTTGTGTGCTGTTGGCAATTGCTGGCCCAAGAGACACAAAGGGAGATGGAAGAAGAGGCTCTGGATTACGTTTTTGAATAGGGGAACTGGGATTTCTGGCAAGATGCAGTTTGCCTCCATCTGCTCACCATCGAACTTGCCTGTCCTTCTTCTCCGTCGTCTCCTTCCTCGTTCCCCCATCCATCTCCTTTCCCATTTCCCCTTTCCACTTCCATTTCGCAGCGGTAGTTGAAACCCCTTGCTCCTTCCCCCAATATCGTTATTTCCAGAGCTTTTCTGGGGACTTGACAACAGTCTCCAAGACTAGAATGATTCATTACGAGGAGGTCGGAGGTAGGTGAGCGAGACTGGTATCAGGCCTTGGAGCTCTGTATTCTGTCAGTTACAGGTACTTGTTTGCCTTGTATTACTCCGTACAGTGCCCTCCTACGACGGGGCTCTCGGAGTTCTGGGTGTGCGGAGAGGGGAAGGGGGATCTAGAGACAAAAAGAGGAAGGTATGGGGTGCTCCGCAACCTAGCGTCTTGTCTTGGTCAGTTTCCCCCCCAGGAAGGAAGCGACTAACGCGGAGATACTCCGCCGCATTGTGGGTTCTCACTCGAGATTCCCACTTGGATTTCCTCTTTCCCTCTTTTTCAAGTGTTTCCAGCGTGGTGGACTTGCTCTTTTTGTCTGAGGTGTTGTTGAGCTTGTCCAGGGAAGGAACTTGATGCACTGTTCTAGAGTCAGTTCAGGAAGGCAAGAGCTGGCCATTAAATTTTCCAGCGAGTCGATAGTAGCCGTGGCTTCGTTGTAATTTCGTCCCTTCACTACGGAGCGAGCCCTTTTTCCTTTTCACTTTCTCCTATTTGGGCGATTTCCTCGCGCGTGCGGTGCGGCCCAGCCGGCAATGAATGTTTCACAGCGTATCTGGCCTTGATAGGAAAGCACAACAGAAGGTCGGCTCCCCTGGATTCGCCCTGACTTGGTCCCGGCCAGCCATAAGTGAGCCATTGTAGAGTGCGGTTCCGCCCTGATGTTGCTTATTTTCAGGTACAGTTTAGTTTTGAATGCCATTCAGCTTCCATCGTCGACGTAGTGTCTTGATCTTTTCGATCGATGATCGTGTTGTGGTCCAAGTCGCCATTTGGAGAGCCCCCAAAATTTACCGGTCTATCTTCCCCCAACTTTTTTTCTCGCTTCACTTTTGTAATTCCGTCTCGTCGCTCGCCTCCTTCCTGCCGCGTTCTGAACTGTTGCCCTTGCCCTATTTTCTGTTTGGCTGTCTCGATTGGCGCTAGCCCGACTTGCGGAGACGAGGGGTTTGAGGCGGGGTGGCAGGGGACGGTTTGGGGGAGAAATGGAATGGGAGACAAGTAAAAATTGCCCCACTTTGCGTCGGCTTCCTTTCTCCTCCTCTTTCTCACTTGCTGTTTGTGTGATTTTCCCTCTTTCCTCCTCTGACAGCCCCGCTTCTTTGTACAGGGTGTTATGACTTTTTTGCGTTCTTTCCCTCTTTTCGCAAAGTGCGGAGATACAGTGCGTTCCCCACAGTGTTCAAGTGCGGACCGAGTTGCGACAGTGGGCGTGAGGAGAGGAGGAGAGGAAGGAGGTAGGTGCGCTGGGACGGCTGAGACGTGTGCCAGTGTGCCAGTGTGCCAGTGTGGTGGCGGAGGTGGCCTGGGCTGTTTCTCGGAGAATCTACGACCGGTGACCGTCAGTGGCAGCCGCAGGTACTTTCCCTTTGAGTTGTTCTCTTTGGTTTCCGATGTGCAACAGTCGTTCCTACCTGTTGTGCGACGTCGTTTGTAAGATACTTCGTACAAGCATTCGTACTCGTATATGAATATGCACAAATGAGTGCCTTCCAACTTTAACGTCAACTGTCAAATACAAGTATCGAGGGAGACGCATCGCATTTTGCGATCTAATGTCGCCATGTTTTAAATCCTTCGACGATCCACCAGCCTCTCCAATAACTTTTCTTTTTCTATTTTCTTTCCTTCCCTCAACTCGTTTCCCTTTTCCTCGCTGACTCGCCAGTGCAGAGTTAGTGTCCAGGCGCTTCCTAGCTTGCCGTTGATTGTGGGGGAAGATGAGATTGAAAGCGGCCCAGGACGTGACGCACAAGGACAAGAGGCCAGGCGGAGGCAACGCGCCGGACATCGTTGGCCGGAAGCATCATGAGGGCCATCCAGCACACCACAAGCTGTAGGAAAGAAAAGACAAGACAAGAGACAAGACACGGAAAAAGAAAAAAGAAATGAGACACGGGAAAGAGAAATCAAGAGGAGGATTGACAAGTGGTCGAGTCTCAAGTCTGGCATGAATCGCAACTGAACGCGCCCTGGTTCGGGATTCGGTCAGACCAGTTCGGGACAGATGCCGAGATCCGCGTCAAGGCGTGTCAGTGAAGAAGACTGGACAAGAGAGGCGGTCAAGAAATGCAGAAGCGGAGGGAAAGAAAATGAAAACAAAAGGTAACAAAGGACGGTTCATAGGCGCCCACGGAACAGGTCCCGTTATGCCTTTTATTTTCGTCATTTGTTTTATTTCCTGTCGTTGGAGCACCCTGCACCGTTTGTCTGCAACAGTTTTTTCTCCATCCCACAATCTGTGGTATTCTCCATGTTCTGTTCTCCAAATCTTGCATTAACTACGACATGTAGGACGAATGACGAACGACGAACGATGGGGGAAACGGAGACGGAGAATGGGAGATATTCCAAGTGGCAAGACACAGAGTGGTGTAAGTAAGATGTAAGGCTGTGGTCTGAGGTTTATCTTGTTGGAATCGCAGCGATTACTTTCTGTTTACTTTTTACTCTTATTGTGCCGTCATATCATGTTGCAAGATGATGGGACGATCAAAACTGCAGAAATGCGCCGTGTTGTCACAGGTTTGCCTTTCTTATAAATCAAAGACAACAAACACAGAATCTTTGCCCTCTTTTTCTCTTTCTCCTGCTTCTCCTGTTTTTCCTGCAAGGCATCAATACATGCAAATGCAAGTGATGCAGAGGCGCAGAGTGCACACATCAAACTGGCGGTCAGTGCTTTTGGGAGTGTTTTGTGAGTGCCAGCGCATTTCCATGTCGCCTATTTCAGACGTGTCGTTTTGTGTTTTTGTGTTTTGCATTTTATTTTTATTCGGCGTCTTCCGTTGGTCTTTGATTATTCAACTATTTCCCCATTCAGTCCCAGCTGCCTTCTTCTTTGTCTTCCACCGAGCCGTGAGATCGCAAGGCGTCTATCTCTGTGACGATCATTTTACAGAGTCTTGATTATCACCTTCTCCTCATCACGACATGTCAAGTGTTCCAGCTTATCTCCTACGGAGTATGTTTCTCCAAAGGCCGAGTACTGTGGTCGACGAGAGGAGACAAGGGGGATGAATGACTTGGGGTTCTGCTGAGCACGGCCTTGACGGCCGCAGGATCTTATTCCCAAGCAGCCCAAGCCACTAACCCATGCCAACAGTCGAACAGACCAGTTTGGCCCCCAAAGGCACCCAGACACCCTGACACCCAAGCTGTCAGTGACCAGTGAAAACGTCTTCCCAAAACAGATACCCGGATACTGCATTGCCGCGAGATGCGACTGACAGGGGGCCGCAATTGAATATCCGCGCCGGCCACTGAGAAACTCTGAAAAAGACTGAAAAATACAGCTAAAACGGACACACGTCGGTGTCACAATCCCGCGCAGCCCATAAAGCCCGCACACCTTGGCGAATTGCTCAGTAGGGGGGAAAACACCACCCGCTCGTTGATGACCCGATGAGAGGGTTAAATGAGAAATAGGAGACAGAAAACGACTACTCAGAACACAATATTGGAAATATTGGGGTATTGCGCCCTTTTTTCAAATTCGGAGTCTCTTTTTTGTGGGATTATGGAGATGCAGATGGAGAGAATGGAGATGATGGAGAAAAAGAGAAGAACAAATATGTTAAATGATGGAGAAGGAAGACACCCGATGCCGCGGAAACCTAGGTTGTCGCTAAACAGATGGAGAATCTGAGGCAGGGGATAAGTCTGTCAGAAACGCGTTCGAGTTCAAGGAGCTCAGGACATGTTGCCCCGAAGTCCAGGGAATGAGACGAACAGGTATCCGTTCTGGAGCCAATCGTCTGGGGGAAGTAAGGAGTTTCCTCACGCGCGAGACTTCAGGAAAACAATAGGAAGCACACACGTCGTGGAAAGACAAGAGGCTACTCTTGTTTGAGGTCATGCTATGGATGCGAATAATACGTGTACCAAGGAATCAAATAAAGACTGACAGAGTGCGGAGAACAGAAGGCCTGGAAGCGGAGAAGTAAAAAAGGAGAAAGGCTAGAGAAACTGATATCATGAACACAGGCCCGCCCACAGCGATCGAGCGGGATTCATTGTCCACTGGGGAGACTTTGGCGCAGTCTGGAGCCCTCTTGGCCGTGACCCTGTCGTCTTTCATCGGTCATTTTTGTCACTTTTCGTGAGTCACGACAGGTCTGGACTTTTTCGAGTTTTTCTCATTTTAGAAGTGGCCGACACTCCGAGCTTTGCCCAGAACCGCGGAGCAATACTGAATCACGATGTTTGAAATAGTTTGAGATGGGGTCTATGGTGAACCGTGCTCTCTGCAATACTGGACCTGGCATCCCAGCAATCCCCTCGGTGAGCAGACTACCATTTTGGGAAGTATGTAAAGCTGGCGATACGAAGCCATAAAATATCCATAAAATATCCATAAAATATCATGAACAAAAGGATTGCAAGCGAAGCTTCAGTTATGGATTTGGTAATATGTTGCAATGTAAATGTCTTGTATGCAGCTGCCACGTGACTAGACTAACATGGCACCTTCCGTGGGGACGTCTTTGTGCAGGCGGGGCAGCTCCTCTACAGCTCTTGCTCTTCCGAGGTCCAGAGCCTTGAGAGCAGGAGCACGTCACTTTCAAAACGTCCGTCTTCAACATCAACTCAACGTCGACAATTTGCCGATTGCCAGAGATTGCATCGCATTATCGACAGCGACAGCGACGTGAGGCGTGAAACCAAACAGTCGAAAGCACGACCTCCGCAATCTGCAGACACCCGCCCAGAACACACAGACAGCACATCCCTGCACGACATCTGCACTCTGCAGCTCTCCGGGCCACTCCACTTGACTTTTTCACCGACACGCCTTTGACTCGCCTCGTCTCTCGTCTCTCGTCTCTCGTCTCTCGTCTCTTTCGTGGCCATGCTGCTCATCGGCCTCACCGGCTCCATCGCCACGGGCAAGTCGACGGTGTCGTCGCTGCTGTCGGCACCGCCGTACGGGCTGCCCGTGATCGACGCCGACAAGCTCGCGCGGCAGGTGGTCGAGCCGGGCACGCCGGCCTACAAGAAGATTGTCGCCCACTTTGGCAAGTCGACGCCGGACCTGCTGCAGGAGGTGGAGGGAGACGCACCAACAGGGGCAAAAGGCGCAAAAGGAGCGCCCCTCAACCGGGCAGCCCTCGGCCGCCGGGTGTTTGGCGACGACCCTGAACGGCGTGCCGACCGCGCCGTCCTCAATAGCATTGTGCACCCCGCGGTGCGTGCGGCCATGTACCGCGCGCTGGCGTCGGCGTACATCCGGGGCCACTGGGCTGTCGTCTTGGATGTTCCCTTGCTGTTTGAAAGCAAACTGGACGTGCTGTGTGGCACCGTGCTTGTCGTGGCGGTCAAAGACCCCGAGATCCAGATGGCGCGGCTGCGGGCGCGGGATCCGCACTTGACGGCAGAGGATGCGGCGAACCGGGTGCGCAGCCAGGGCGATGTGCGGGACAAGGCGCGGAGGGCGGCGGCTCGGAATGCGGGCCCCAACGGAACCTTGGGCGTTGTTTTGTGGAACGACGGCGACAAGGCGGAGCTGGCGGCGCAGGTGGAGGCGGCGATGACGCAGATCAAGGCGGCCAGTCCGTCGTGGTGGCACAACATGCTGCTGGTGTGCCCGCCGCTCGGTCTGGCGGTGGCGGCGTACACGTACTGGCAGAACGGCCGGATCAATGCACGGTGGGCCGCGGAGGAGCAGAGAGCAAAGGCCAACTTGTAGTTGAGGAGTCGACGAAGTCGACGACGACGGCGAGGAAAGGGGTGAGACGACTTGACAACACAACAACAGCAGACACAGAACAACAGAACATACAGACTGGGAGGACATTTGGTTACGTTACGGTTATGATTTTGGCGGTTGCTTGGTTTTGCTTTTATTTTTTTTTGGCTGTCTTCAATGCGTTTGTTTATTTCATTTGGCTAGGTTGCATTGCTTGCGTTGGTTTATGATACAATAGTCAAGAGACTTTTCTGGCATTCATTTCGACGGGAGAAGCAGCATATACACATCTACAGCGGCGGTGACGTACGATATCACAACCGACGTTCGAAGACCGTATCTACGGTCTGTGACTTGAGAGTGCGGGCGTCCATATGAACGTACCATCCATTCAGGGCTTGCTGTTGGTGCGAGTACCTTACTTGTGAAGTGGACCTGCTCACTGAAGCTGCCGTAAGATAGCTGTTACAGTGTCACGCCTGCCGGCTTGGCGGCAGCGACGGCCGACGGAGCAAGAGTCTTTGGACTGCCCGGACTGCTGGGTTACAGAGGCTAGAAGCCGATATGCAGGTAGCCTTAGGGCGGCCACGTTACCTGTTACCTGCTCTATGGGGCAGTCGCTAGCAGAGTTGGGAGGAAACGTGGAGACAAGCGTGGAAGGAGCCAGCGTAACGTGTTACCCTCACAAGTGGGCGATGTGAAATGGGAGCATACAAGACTTGCATTATGAGTGTGTTTTTAGAAAACGTGGAAACGGAGCTTTCTGTCTAGGATGTCTCTGGTTGTTGTACTGTTAACATGGTTATGTTTTGATGATAATTGATGTGATTTTCTAGGACTCTTTTCTTTCTGCAGAAAAGAAAAAATGAAGAAAAAAAATACTTAAAATGAAATAAATTCAACATTAAACAACAATACCGTCAATAAGAATGAAAAAAATTATAATAGATACATACAGAGGTTACAAGACCGCAGAAGAGAGTCTGAAATAGACAATGGCCGGCTTTGCTAGTGTGAGGCCGGCCGATCAGTGAGTGCCCGCGCCGACTCTGCGATTTCATGGTGTAAGGTGAAAGGTGAAAGTGGGGTCATTCAATTGGAGCAGACTTTGCATTGGACTATTAGTGTTTTAATTATTTTTTTTTTTTTCAACGACCGACTCAGCCTCAGCCTTGCCAGACAGCCTCGAATCACTGTCACAATTACAATTGAAGACAGCCAAACGATCTTCATCAGGCCGGGTATATACTCTTTCATCTAGACACTTTTACGCACATCCCACCATGACCAACGACCGGCCAGACGACGTCGTCACCAACACCAATGTCCACGACGACAATGCGTCGGACGCCTCCGACGACAACCTCGACGTCGGCCTCTTTGCCGACCCGCCAGACTACTACCCGCCGTCGCCGCCGCCCACCACAGAACAGCACGCCCTCGGCCGCAGCGGCGTGCAGCTGACCCTGCACCTGGTGGGCCACAGCGTGCTGGAGGCGCACCGGCTGTGGAACGGCTCGCGCGTGATGGCCGACTACCTGGAGGAGGAGGAGGCGGGGGGCCGAAGAGTGATCAAGGGCCGCACGGTCCTGGAGCTCGGAGCGGGCGCGGGCTTGCCCGGCATCGTGTGTGGCCTTGTGTTGGGCGCGCGCAAGTCTGTCGTGACCGACTACCCCGACCCGGACCTTGTGGCGACGATCCAGAAGAACATTGACGAGGCCGAGGCGGGGGCCAAGTCGGCGGCCGCGAGCGGACAGTTCTCAGAGTACGTCTCCGGGACAGTCGTCGCGGACGGCTACATTTGGGGCGGTGATCCGGAGCCGATGCTGGCCCATTTGACGTCCGCGAGCGGTAGCGAGGACCAAAAGAGCGATGCCCAAAAAGAAAAGGAAAAGTACGACGTGGTGCTGCTCGCCGACCTGTTGTTCCGCCATGCCGAGCACAGCAAGCTGGCCTACAGCGTGGCCCAGACACTGAAGAAAACGCTGGACAGCCGCAGCTATGTCTTCTTCACAAGTTACCGGCCGTGGCTGCGGCACAAGGATTTGGCCTTCTTTGAGCACGCGCGCGATGCAGGACTGGTGGTTGAGCACCTCCTCGAAAAGAGGCTCGAGAAGCCGCCACTGTTTTTCGAGAACGACCCGGGCGATGTCAGCGTGCGGTCGACTGTCTCGGGATACTCGTTGCGGTGGCCCGACAAGGCAAAGGGCGAAGATCCCAAGGCGTTCTGGCCCCCGCCAGGAGGCATTCCAGGGGAGGAGGCACAGTCACAGCCGGCAGAGGAGCCGGCAGAGGAGTCGGCGTAGCAGGCGGCGTGGCCCGGGGCATGAGTTGATGTGTTGATGTCCGTTTTGTAATTTGTCTCATATCGTTCATAGAGCATAGAATACCACTTGCATCCAGCATGTCTGTCTCGCGTAGTCGTGTTTGCCCACGTGCCACCCCCGCACTCCTCGCTTCGCCCGTCGTGGCTATCCAAAACGCTGCCTCGCCAGCTCCCGCAGCATGTCCATCGTCTCCTCCTCCCTCGCCCGGTACTGCGCCCTCCTTTCCGCCAGCTCCTCCTCCCGCGCCCGCTGCTCCTCCTCCCGCCGCAGCTGCCAAAACGTCCGCCGCGCCGCCGCCTCGGCCTCTTCCTTTTTGCGGTCTTGCGCTGACTTTTTGTGAAAACCATCGTCGCCCATCAGCTCGTCGTCCCCGACCTCGCCACCCGGCGACTTGTCCCGGAACCCTCGCATCTTCTCGTTGAGCTCGCGTTTCTTTTCGAGCTGGCGTTCGCGCGTGCCGGCGGCTGCTCGCGGCACAAGTTCTTCCAGTCGCTCGCGCTGGAGAGCACGGTCGGCGCGCCGCTCTTGTCGTAGGGCGAGTCTCTGCTGTTCACGGTCCTCGTCCTCGAGAGCGCGCTTCTCGTCAAGGTCGGCGCGACTGGGGATGGCCGGGCCGGGCGCGCCCAAGTGTCGACTGCGGATGTTGGTGCTGGTGGTGACTGTACCCTCTGCTGGTGGTAATGCGGGACCATAGTCGCTGTCATCATCATCACTGGCCTCCTCCTCCTCCTCATCTTCATCGTCTTTCTTGTCCTCCACCCTTTCCACCTCCACCGGACCTCCCTTCACGGCTCGCAGGAATAGCTGTGGCTCGTACCATCGGTCGGCCAGCTCGCGACTGTTCCACTTGCCCACAAACCGCCGCCATCGGCTTTGCACTTCGCGATCTTTGCCGGCTGACTGTAGCTCGGGCAGTTTCAGGTGCTTCTCCTGTGACAGGTAGAGAGCGAAAACGGGCGAAAACTTGGAAAAGTCCGCAGAAGCAACGAGAGGTCGGGCGGCATGGGGAAGATGGACAGGGTCTCTTGGCTTGTCCCTGTCTTTGTCCCTGTCGTAATCACGGCGGTGGCGGTGATGCCGCTTTGATCGATGGCCGTCACGATCTTCCTTCTCTTCGTCTCTCTTGCTGCCATGGCTGGTCTTTTGGTGCTTGTGGGCGCGTGGTGATCGTGACCTAGATTGAGATCTTGAGCGACGATGTTCACGGTGGCGGTGTTTGTCTCGTTCCCGATCTCTATCTCTCCTTGATGGACTTGGCCGGTGACTTCTTTCTTTTTCTTCCATTGTGAATGAGGGGTGTGACTTAATGTTGTGTCTTGTTGAAGTTGATATGCATTTTGAACAAGGCTGAGAGATGAGCTTGGACACGAAAGTCGTTAAATTTTAGTGGACCCAAGCTCTATCCGGCCAATGAGAAGCAATCTTTCACACAACCTGATTGACAGACAGACGGTTCGACAACCGAAATGTTTAGTAGAATCGACACAATATAAATAAATACATGTAAAATAAATGTAACATAAATGGCAAATTGTACAATATATGGTGGTATCATCAGATTCATAAGCTTCCACGGCGTGGTCGCTTTGTTTTGTTCCATTCCCCTACGGACCTCCAGTGCCGTCCTCTCCATAGTAACTTGGCGGAAGGTCTTCGTCGTGTGTGCCCCAGGAACTCTCTTCTGGCCCGACCGTGTACTCCATCACGCCGCCCGTCAGGAAGATGTCGTGCGTCATCCAGTTGCGCGTGTAAGGCTTGCCGTCGAGCGTGGCGCTTTGAATGTACTTGGCATTGTAGGTCGGGTCAAAGTTCTTGATGCGGAACACGGCATCGCGGCCGTTGCGTGCTTTGAGACGGACCTCCCGGAAGAACGGTGCCGTCAAAAGGTACACGTTCTGTCCCGCCACCGGGAAAAAGCCCATGTACACAAACGCCGAAAAGGCGCCCATGGCGCAGTCGTCGTTGCCTGGGATGCCGTTGACCGTCGAGTTGAAGAGCGACGGGATGTAGCGGTGCGACCAGTAGCTGCTGAGCGCGGGGCGGCCGGCGTAGTGGAACTGGAAGACGGGCAGGAACGTCTGCTCATTGCCCATGTACGCAATCCCGGATTCATGGAAATAGTGCAGGCGGCGCGCAAAGTTTGCCTTGCCGCCCATCAGCCCGACAAGTGTGTGCATATCCTGCGGCGCATAGAACGAATACAACCAGGGGCTGCCCTCGTACGTCTCATAGGCTGTATCATAGTAGCAGCTGTGCATGTCGAAAATAGGACTACAGCGGCGCGTGTTGTGGTACCTCCAGCTGCCGTTCATGAGGCGCGGCTGCAAAAAGCCGACAAAGTCGCTCTGGACGACCTCGCCTTGCGTGTCCCTGTACAGATCGCGCTGCTCGGCGTTCCAGATATTGCGCCAGTTGGCGCCGCGACCGTGGTACTTTTGAATGTCGGCCGTGAGGCGGGCGGGCGTCAGGTCTGTTGAGGCCGAAAATTTCGACTGTTCGCCAGAGGTGCCAAGTGTCTGCTGGTTGGCCGGCTTTTCCGAGGCCTTGATACCGCCCATGGCTAGCAGTCCCTTGGCCAGTAGGGAAATAGTAAAGTCGTCGTAGGCGTACTCGACAAGGCGTGAAATGCTGCGGCTCATGGGGCCTGTGCCGTTGACATCATTGTCATTCCATGGGATGTAGCCCAGAGCATGGTAGCTCTCGAGACTGCCACGTCCCTCAACACCCCAAAAGCCCGGCTCGACTTCGGCATCCGACACCACTGCTGCATATGCCGTGGCCCAATCGATGCCGTCCGTCAGATTCTTGAGGAATGCGTCGGCCACGACGACGTCCGCATTCGAGCCGCCCTGTGTGTAGCCTTTGCAAAAGCTCATGCGGCAGTCGGGCAACTTGCCGTCGTTGCGGTAAATGTCGAGCAGAGCACGCACCATTTCGGTCTGTGCGGGCGGGTCGATAATCGTAAGGAGTGGGTGCTGGGCCCGGAAAGAGTCCCAGATGCAGTAAAAGGAATCAAAGTAGGGCTCGCTCGAGTCCCATTTCTGGTTCTCGCCCGTGTAGTTCTGGGGCGACAACAGTGAGCGATACAGACCCGACCAGAACGTCGTCTGCATGTCCGTCGAGACACCCGTGGCGTCGACCTGGATGGGCGCAAGTTTGTCGCGCCAGGCGTTTTGGGCAGAATGGACGGTCCCGTCAAAGTCCCAGTCTGGAATCTCGGCTTCGGCACTGGCGCATGCTTGGTCAGTCGATATGAACGAAACACCAACACGGGCAGTGATCGTATGATCAGACCCTGGTGGAGGCGTCTCGAACTGGATCCAGGCACCGGCTGCACCTCGTGGGTCACGGAACGCGCCTTCTCCTAGGTTGCCCACAAAGTCGACGGCGTCGGATGCGCGTGTGCCCGCAAACACGCCCGTCTTCTTAATCGTGCCTCCCTTGAAATCGGCGCAGAAAAAGGCCGAGTACTGGCCCATGCCGAAGGATGGCTGATAGCGGCCGTCGCCGATAATACGGCCAGATTCGGGGTAGACCTGGATACCACCGCCTGTGCGCGAGTTGCCCAAGTCGGAAAGGTCGACCATGACCAGCGGGCTGTACGGCACATAGGCGTCGCCGCACCACAGCTGGAGGGGTGTCGTCGGAGACGTGGGTGCTTTGGCCCCTGCCTTCTTGGCGGCGGCATCCGCAGCAATGGCTTCCGGGAAAGAAAAGCGGTATAGGGCGGCATGCTGCGTGGCCGTCATCTCAGCACTGACCGAGTTGTTGAGCTCAATGGCAAAGTAGCCCGGGCTGGCACGGGCCGTGTTGTTGCGGCGGACCACGGCGCGCCGGAAAGCTGGGTACTCGCACTTGCTGTAGTCGTCCTCGGGGCAGCCTGGATGCACAAAAATGGGAAACTGGCCCATGGACGGGCTGCCGCCGGTGCCCGAGTCGTGCAGGTGCGAAAAGCCGATAATCTTGCTGTAGTCCGAGACGAAACCGGCGGCGTTTTCGGCCGGGCTGTTTGTGTCAGCCACGGCCTTGGCCATGCCATAAGGCAAAGTGGCGCCGGGGAAGACATGGCCGCCATTGACCGTGCCGATGAGCGGGTTGATGTACCGAATAACGTCAAAGGAGTTGCCGGACAGAGTGGACGAGAGCGAAGACAGCGGGAGGTGGCTGGACGGTGAGAAAAAGGCAAAATATAAGGCATTGCCGAGCTCGTGCCTTGGCGTCGGAAGCAACACCAGGACAAAAATGGCAAAAAGCACGAGCGCGGCGAGGCGGCTACGGCGCCGGCCAAAGACGCGGATGAACGACATGGCGGGATGTGTCGGAGACGGGGCCGAAAAAAACGCGTCGTCAACGATGCTGTCACGCCCCCAACATGCCTCCCTCCAGGAAAAGATGAAGAAGAGAGAGAAGAAGACGCTCGTTCACGTGGGCATTTCTTGGGGTGAGACGTGGGACGTGGTGATACGAGGGGACAGGGGAAGGAGCGGAGAACGAGGCGTGGGACAAGAAACACGAGGAAGGAGCGAAAGGGCCGCAACGCAAGCTCAAGAAAGGCAAGAGGACAAGGAGAGGAGGAAAGAGCGACAGACGACAGGAATGGAATATGCAAATATAAGCAAAGTCTCGTCAATGGGTGGAAAGTGGAAAAGAAAGCCGCCAACTCCTTGGCAATCAACGCGCAAAGCGATGCAGAGAGTGTCCCAGAAAGGACAGCTTGTTTCTCGAAATCTTGGACGGGACGGTGTGGACGAAGACGGGATGGAAGAGGAACGAATCAGAGGGTTGAAAACACAGAACAGGAACAGAAGGCTGCCCTCCGTATTATGAAAACACCACCTCGGTAAGACTACGGGAGGTAATGAGGAATGAGTTCAAGTTGAAGAATTGACTTGTCTGCAAAAGAATGAGACCGTGACGTGTGAAGAGCTCTCCCCACATAAGCTTGAGCCCCTGGCGACGGAGATCGAGACCAGTTTAGTGCAACGTGCAGCGGGCTGTGGGATTTGCCAAGACCCGTGCTGTCCTTGTCGAGTCGACCCTAAGTTTCAAAGACTGTCGCTACTGTCTGGGTTTGATCCGTGTGTCGTGCTGTTGGACAGCGATGAGTTGAGACCAAAGTAAGATGCCATTCTTTTCTTATCGTACATGAATTCACTACACGCCTGGCTGCTAACTTTGCTCCTTCCTTTTCATCTGTAGAGCCTCCCCTCATGGACTTCTTCCTCTTTGTCGCTCTTTCCTTTCGTCGTCTCTTTCCTCCTTCCATTTTGGCCCCCATGCGGCACTAATGGACAAAAGACAGGGGTCTCTGGATATGCTTAAATCGATCGGAATAGGGGCGGAACTACGGCAGCCAGCTAATTACGGTGGACTTTTCAGGACTACGACGTACATGTACATAGCTGTCCTTCGGTGTCTTTTGCGGCCCAATAGTGAAGAGGAGACGATCAGAGGGGACGATCAACTGAAAGAGCAAAGGGAGAAAGACGGAAGACACATGCAATTTAAGAAGTCGTCTTTCGGCTGAATTCACAGTCGGTTGAAGACAATATATACAGCAGAGAATACCCATGTTCTGAAATACAGTAAAAATACGCCGTACTTCGCTGTATATTTAATAGTATAAATGTCTAAAAGCATTTGCTCGATAATAAACCCATATGACAGACCCATCGTAAAAACACCAAACGCCATGATATCCAACCCAGCAAGACCCCATGACTCTTGAGCTCTTTATTAAATCCATCACACCCCTCCAGTTTCCCACCCTCGCCAAGCTACTGGAAACTCGTGGCCAGCAGGTGTGGTTTGCGGTCCCTCAGGTCGAGCATCATTTGCCCAAACAGGCCGTTGGCCCATGAAAACCACTGCCGCGTCCAAGCGCTCTGGTCGCGGCTGTTGATGGACTCGTGCATGAGGCCCAGGCCGTCTGTGGACATCAGCAACTGGCGCAGGGCCATTGTGATCTCGTACTCGTCGTCGGTCGTCATGATCTGGACGATCAGGCTCATGGGCCAGGCGAAACCCGTGCCGACATGGGGACCGCCGGTGCCGTTGATGACCGGCCCTGTCATGTAGTAAGGGTTGGAATGGCTGAGCACCAAGCGGCGGGTGTTTTGGTAGACCGGATCGCGGCGGTCAACGTAGCCCAGGAGGGGCGCACTGAGGAGGGACGGGATATTGGCGTCGTCCATGAGATTGTGCGAGCCGAAACCGTCGACTTCGTAAGCGTAGATGTCCCCATAGACCGGATGGTGGACGCGGCCGTGGCGCTCAATACCGAGGCGCACTGTTTCGGCGAAATCGGTCATGCGCACAGCCAGTTCGTGGTAGTAGCGCGAGCGGTGGCCCATGCGGTAGTCGCTGTAGTCCTCGTCGGCGACGGCGGCGGCGTCAAACAAGGGATCTTCTCGGAGAGAGTCGCCCTTTTTGGAAGGCAAAATCGCCGCACTCCGGCCGAGCTGCGCCATAATTGGCGCACACGCGGCCAGGTACCGCGCCAGCATCATGTTGGCCGGCACAAACAGCTGGTACGTGCAGGCATCGTCGGACGGCCGGAACGCACTGCGCACCATGCCCGTGCCGGCCTGAACAGGTGCACCGGAGCCACCATTGGGCAACGTCTCTGTTGCTACTGTTGTCGGCCGCTGGAACTGGTACGGCGAGAACTGCACTTTGCCGTCGGGGCTGTATGTTCCCTGCGTCATTTCTTCTGCTGTCGACATGATGGCCTCGATGGCCAGCACCCATGTGCTCCTAAACTCGGCATCATCGCCGCTGCTGGTGTCGTCCTCACCCTCCTTCTTGTACCGCCTCCCGAAGAAGGCCACGTCCTGCGTCGCCGCATAGTAGTCGTACGACAGCTGCAAGAACGCCGCCAGCGAGTCCAGCTCGTACTTGCACTCAAAGACCGTGCTGTGGTCCACGGGCGGGTACACAACATCGCCGCCGCCGAACCCGCCCGTCACTGTCAAGCCGCTCTCCCCTGGTGGCCGGAACGCGTTGCAGTGTGGCGAGTTTTG
The DNA here is from genome assembly GCA_021396375.1 of Sporothrix mexicana. Lineage (NCBI taxonomy): Eukaryota > Fungi > Ascomycota > Sordariomycetes > Ophiostomatales > Ophiostomataceae > Sporothrix > Sporothrix mexicana. The sequence goes on from WNYC01000002.1 coordinate 177,142, forward strand.
GATGTAGCGTGCCTGCAGGTTGATTGTCCCGCGGAACAGCGAGGCTATCGTCGACAGGCCCTTTTTGCCGGTGCTCTCGCTCTTGTCTTTGGTCTCTTTGGTCTCTTTGGTCCCCTTTGTCGCCTTCGTCGGCTTCTTCGGCTTCAGCAAGGACCGATACGACTGCAGCTGGTTCGCACTGTCTCGCAACCACATGGCATTGATGTCGCCCGTCGTCACAAACGTCAGCTCTTCGCCGGGCGTGCCGGTCGTGCCCTCCTTGTCTTCAGTCCCCGCTCCCAATCCGTGCCATGCAATCGCCGTGTCTAGCGTGTTGGGGAAACAGTTCTCAAACAGCCGGAACAGGTCGGGATCTTTGACCAGTTTGCGCATCGCGTCGATGGTCTGCTCGACCTCGGCCGACTTGAACTTGCGGCACTCGGGCATGGGCCGCTGGTACGGCAGGTTGAGTCGCCCGCCCGAGTACGGCTGGTGGTCCCGACCCATGGCGTAGGATGTGTAGTCGGGGCAGTTCGAGTTGGAGTTTGAGTTGGAATCGTCGGCGCTATCTTGTGGAGAGGGCCGTGCTGAGGCGGGCGCTACGGCCGCGGCCGCGGCTGCCGCGACGCCGATAGCTCGTCCTAGACGGACCATGTTGTGTTGGTGCGTCCTTGTGTGCTGTCAGCTTTTTCGCGTCGTTGTCGACGTATTTTCGTGGCGTCGTTCAAGCTCTCTCGAATCGCGTGTCGTCTCCGTTTTGCAACCCCCTTTCACGTGGAAATCATAGCGCAACCCCCCAAAAGGCAATCACGAAAAAGCGACGGCGTAATGAGAGATTCAGGGGAAAGAGCGAATGAGCGTCGGCGAGCCGTGTCAAAAACGAAGAACAAAAAAACCTCACGACTGCGAAATGCCGTCAAAAAGTGAGTTGAAAGTGTCAAAAAGAGAGATCCCCAGTTCTGGGTTCTTCATTTCAATTATCAACGTCCCTTTCTGGTCCTTTTTGGTTGATCATCGACCTAAGTTTCCCCATTCCGTTGTCCGTTTTCTCCACCCCAGCTCAAGCAGTTGCCGATGGCCACTAATAAGCCCGCTGAAACCACTAAAACTGTGGCCAGCATGCACCTGTAATCGCCGCCGGATAAAGTCCATTTTTCTGGCGACCAAGGTCTTTCGAGTGTAGGAAAGTGTCTTACATTATTAAAGTATTGTACATATCTCGCACCGCCAAGAGTGAGGGAACACTTTCTCAATTTACGACATATACGACGCGCACTTATATCTTTTTACTCCTCTTCAGCCAATATATTTATCTTGGTTTATTCGCTATATGCAGATGACAACTGTGCTTGCTACAGCCATTTCCAAAAACGCAATGAGGGATCTGACAAGAAAGAATATGAAATAAAATGATCAAAAGAAGATGCAGCCATAACAGTATGCACAATACAACATGAAATCCATAAAAGCCATGAAAGTCAAGGGCACCGGAGCACCAATGCCATCCCAACACTGCTGCCTCAGCTCAAGTCGAACCGCGCGTTCGACCGGATCGCATACAGCAGCTTGTCCCGCAGCGTCTCCTCGGTCGAGTACCGCGGCAACTTGAGCAGATTGACACAGGTGCTTGTGCTCGGCAGCCGCGCCTCGTCGTTGCCGGCGTCGCGGATGCTGAACTTGGGGCTGAGCTGCGAGAAGCCCAAGAGCGGCGCGCGCGGTGTCGACGTCACGTACTTGAGCAGCAGCCGGCGGTCGTCGTCCGGAAGCGACTGCACGACGTCCCAGAACAGCTTGACTGTGGGGTGCTCCTGGTGGTCGTCGCCAATCTCGTAGAGGCCGCCGTAGATCGTGTTGCGCCGCAGATCATCGACATCGATCTCGGACGAGTCGCCGCCGACGAGCCGCTGCAGCTCGTTCTGGTTGAACATGCGCAGCCACATGGGGTCGATGATGGTCCCCAGGCCGCGCAGGAATGCGTTGGTCACGTAGTGCGGCTGCAGCATGAGCCGGTGCCGCGCGACATACGAAATGTACAGCGGGCGGTTCTCGTTGGTGACCCGCAGCTTATCACCGTTGGGAACAAGATTGTGCGTTTCCGTCTTGAACGGTTCGTTGTTGCGCGACACCTGGTCGGCAATGGTAAAATCAATGTCCAAGTCCGCTACGTCGCCGTCGTAGTTCTTGAGCTGCAGCATGCCCTGGTACAGCTCCTCGTCCATTTCGCGCAGATCGTTGATGTTGGCGCGGTACGGCGTGTCCGTCGCGGAGAGTGCCCACTTCAACAAAAAGAAGCCCGTAAACACAAAGTCGATCAGGATTCCCTCGTACAGACACTTGCCAATCATCCGCCCAATGAACTCGTAGTGGCGCATCAAGCTTTGCACCTGTTCGGTATACTCCTCTGTGCCTTCCATGATGGCGTGCTTCTGCAGGGTAGCCTTGAGCTGGCCGAGCTTGAGCGGGTTGGGATAGATGGCGTTTTCCTTGTTCGAAGAAAATATTTCGTCCTGTGGAGACAGCACCTGCATAAGGGCACAGGTAAGAAATTCCTTTGTAACACCGCCGCCGTCGATGCCTGCTTCTTCATTTCCATACTCGTCGATGAACGTGATCTGGATGGGCTCCTTCAGGCCCTCACCAAGCTCCCAGAACTGCTGGAATGCCGAATCAAAGATGGCATCGCGACGGATGCGTGCGCCGTGCTTTGCCAGAATCGACCGTGCAGCGCTGTTCTCGCCCCAGCCGCCGTGCCGGTCCATGACGTGGGCACGCCATGCATCGGGGTCGGAATGGCCTTCACGCCGCCGGATCTTGTCGAGCTGGACAAACTCGCGGAATATACGCACACGTGTCTCAAACGGCAAAATGTATGGCATGTTGCGGAGGATGTCGAGCTTCGGCCCGATCGTAGTGAGCAGCCGCTCTCGCTGGGATTTGTCACGCTGCCTGCGCATTCTCTCCAACACAGCATATACCGACGTGCGGGCAAACGACCGGGAAGTGGCCGCGTAGCGTTGTTGCTCTATCTCGTCTTCACTGTCGTCCTCATCCTCGTCCATGTCCACGTCTTCGTCTTCGCCTGTGGCATCATTGGCCAGCTCGTGCTGCCTCTGTTCTTCGGAAACGACGGCGGGCACAAACTGCGCCATGTCAAAATTCAATGTCATGTGCCAGTGGTTGGGAGGAAGGAACTTGCGTCGAGAGTCGCGTTCATAGAGCATCTGGATCGCCTTCATGACAATCGACTTGAACATGTGATAGTCCAAGCCAGGGACGACAAAGTAGTTGCCGACATCGCGAGACCTTTTCGATTTGTTCGAATAAGACGGCTGAAAGTTGGTATCTGAGGAGTCGCTCTTTAGCAGATCCGACGCGTTGTGGAGGAGTGTGAACGCCAGATTCTTGAGGAACGAGGTCAAGGTCTTTAGGGCATCCAAGGATAGAGCCGACGACCGAACACGCGTGGCGGGTTGGTTCTTTGTTTCTTTAAAGGGAGACTGTGTGCCGGGAAATGGAGCAAAAAAGTCTTCGTCGTCTGTGAGTCTTAGCACAAACGTGTAGAGCTCGAGGAACATCAAAACAGTGCGCCATTCCCGGTTCCAGGTGGAATCGCTCTGTGATGTGGTTGATGACGCAGAGTGGCGCTTCCTCTGCAGAAGGTAGTCCAGTGCAGTTTTCGGAGACTTGAGGATTTGACTGAAAAGTGCTGTATCGCGAGAGGCTTCCCAGAAAAAGCGCACAGCCGGGACGGGCCCAGATCTCGTCGGGAGGTCGGCCATGAAAAACTGCCACCGAATGTCGTCTGCCTTGTCGGGAAAGCACCTAATAAGCACAATCGCATACCCGGCAAGAAGACTGGCATAGTCTTGTCCAGACGAACTCGACTGGCTGGCGGTGAAACGCTCGAGAAGCTTCGTAGTCTCCTCCTTGTCCACCAAGGACCGGATCTGAGCAGTCAAGTATTCGCTCTGCGGCGTCTGCACTTTTAACTTTTGGTAGCTAGCGAGCCAAACTCGCACATCACCAGAGAGAAACGAGAGCTGAGTGTAGATAGCTCTCAAGTAGAGATACGATCCTTGGGCCTCTCCGCTCGTCCGTCTCTGGAAATCAATGACATGGCTCAACAGCCAAAGCAACTCTTCTGTGCTCTGGCTGGGCCGTTTTTCTGTGGATCCGTATACGTCGATAATAGCCTGGGACAGAGAGTCAAGACTAATAATATTCGAAAGAGACGCAACCGTGCTTTCCCGTAGTGGGAACGGCTGTGTCAAGAATGATGCTGCAAATTCATGATAAGCTCGCTGTGTAAAGGCCGCCGGTATTGTTTCAGACGTCGACAGAGGTAGAAGAATGGAGGTTTCCAAGTATTTGGCCGTGCTTTCGCCCAGCACTTCTTCGCCCTTGCTGTAGAACGTGGCGAGCATCCTGTAGTAGGCTTTGAGGCTGTTGAGAAGGGCGTGCGGTCGCAGTTGGATAATGCGGATGAGGAGGTCGAACAAGACTTGTGAGGGTGCACTCTGGGCCCTGTAGGGAGAGCAAGCTGTTAATAAACAAGTTTCAATTTGTCGTAAGAGGAAAGTAGGCGTCATGACGTACTGATCTTGACCGAGTGTGAGCACCAGGATGTGCACGAGGTGCCAAAACCTTGCTTGTGGGAGTTGCCCTGAAGTGAGAGCTGCATATTGGGTCTGTGCCAGGTCATTTGCGAACAAGAAGAGGAGGTTAATATCGCCCTCTTCTTTAACGTGAAAGGCAGACAACAAAAGAGGGAAAGCTGTGGGGATCCTCTCTTCTGGTGTCAAAGAGCTCGACGGGTCAAACAGCTGGGCCAGAGCTTGCCGCCGCCCCGCCTTCACCTGCCGTCTTGTCCTGTGGCCCCGCCATGTCTTCTGGATCGCCCGTGCGGCCTTGAGCTCCTCGCGTTCTTGCTGTCGCTGGCGCCGGCCGGCCTGAGCATCTGCAACGGTCTTGGAAGCGCCCGAGCCGGTACCGGGCGACAGTGAGTGGGCCGTGAACGGATTGGAGTGCCGCTGGCCGCTGAGGTTGACGTTCCGCAGCCGCCGCGAGTTTCCAGAGAAGGTCGGAAACATGGCTGCTGCGTCTTTGTGTCTTCACTTGATCGTGCAGTTTTCGAGAAGCTTTTTTTGAAGGAGAAACGCCGCCTGCTCGTTTGCGGCCGTGGGCCGGGATGATGTGAATGGTGCAAGCGCGGGGTCCTATCTGGCGCACGCAACTGGGATCGTAAGAAGAGGTATCGTGTCGTAAAACCGCCACCGAGGGCTGTCGGGAGCGTGGAAAGTGTTGTCCTACTGAAAAGCGAGAACTATGTGAGGCAATCTGTTAATGCAATGCGTGAATGCGAAAAAAGGAAGAGAGATTCAATCGTCCAGGCAGGAAGGTAGGGCGGGCGGGCGTTGGACCTGCCTTCATAGCATTTGTTAGGCAGACAGGGCCGCCGTGGCACTTTGTTAGTATTACTGGCTCGGGTGAGAGTGCTAACTGCGGGAAGGTGCGGCAGGCCACCCACTTACCCTGATAGGTAACAGTTGCACGTCGCGTTCTAGAAAGTTCACTGTGGCTAGCCTCATAATTTAGTCAGAGAACCGCTAAGACTGGCTCCGTCACAGCAGCTTCTCGAAGGCCGACCAGCGAGTTCGGTACTCAGATTGCAAGGTCTCGGCCATTTTCAGAAGAGTGACATGTCAAATACAGGGGCAGTGGCGCTAACTCGAGGGATGTCTGGGCAGCCTCGTCGCCTCCACCAAGAAATCAGAAAGAGCAACGTGCCTGCTTGCCTCTTCAATTTGCAAGATAGATTTCCCTACGATGTTGTACGGAGCGGTTTCCTTGTAATACATCGGCGGCATCCCACATCGTCGTACCTTCCACATGGCATATTTCCGCCGTGCAATGTGCCTTCCGTTTGGAATTGACATGCGTTTATGCAGGAAAGAACGTTGGATGAGGACGGCCGTAAGGAAGGAGAGAGCGTTGGCTCGTAAACAGGGAGACAAGATATTACAGCCGTTGAAATAGGAAGTCAGACGGTGGGGCACGAAGCTGGTTCGTCCGTGCCTTCTTCATTTAAACGAGCAACACAAAACCGAACACTGTTATTTAAGCAGGCGGCAAGAGCGACAGTCCCAACAACAAAAGCTCCTTCCCGACACCCTTCTGTTCTTTTGTTGTATTCTATAAAATGGAAGTAACAATGGAGGCAATAAAAACACAAACAAACTACTCACTGGGTGCGCCTCCCTCGCCACCGCTCTTCTTATTTGCCGTTGTGGGAAAGAACTATCAAGAAATAGAGTCACGTGTCGATATCTCCAGGGTGGTATGGCGGGGATTGGTGGTGTGTTCTTGCACTATTAGTGACGTGCCACACCGCCAAACACTTCCTTCCCAACCAACCCTCATTTCCCAGCTCCACAACAGACATTACATAAGCCTCCACAAGCCAATTTCTACGCTAAGTGAATGTGCAGTGCAGAAAAAAATGGAAGTGAAAAAAAAAAAAATCGAGCATATCTAAACTAGAGCGCGACAGCGAAATTCTCTCTCCCCTCTCTCCTTCTTCCCTCTCCGTTCGTCAACCACCTTCAAAATCCAAAACTTCCACATCCGATAGAGAACACGATTTGACAGTACTTCGCCGTACTTGATTTCTGTTCTCGAACCTGCATTTCACTGCTCAAATCACAAAAAAAAATTGAAAATCCATTCAAAAATCCAAAATCCAAGCCAACTTCCGTCCAGCTAATTTTCCACGGAAACCCAAAAAAATATCACGATATTCCATCTCGCCAGTCGAACGGATATCCCAAAACGCAAGTCTCCAAGACCAGAAACTTGTCATTCCACCGAATTTCGTCTCTCTCTTAACAGGTACGCGGCACTGCTCCCTTCCAACTGATGCTGGCGAGGTGCCATTCAGTGGCCCTTTTGTCGATTTTCTTTGTTTCGCACCCAGGCCTTTCCGTTCGCGTCGTCTGCGTTGGGCGATTCTTTCGCTGCATTTCCCTTTGCGTTGTGACATTTTGAACATCCACTAACAGCGATTTCTCATCGACAGACTCTCCTTTTCAACCCAACCAAACCGACAAAATGGCTGCTTCCACCTCTGTCGACCAGCTCGCCAACGAGCTCAACAACGCCTCGCTTAACGGCAGCGACAAGGCTGCCCCCGCCATCAACACCAGCGTTGGCGAGGCCACCGACCTCGATGCTGCCGGCCCTACCCCTAGCTCGGCGGCTGCTCATCAGCAGGCCTCTGCTTCACTGTATGTTGGCGAGCTCGATGAGTCCGTCACCGAGGCCATGCTCTTCGAGCTGTTCTCGCAGATCGGCCCCGTTGCCTCGATCCGCGTCTGCCGTGACGCCGTCACCCGCCGTTCGCTGGGCTACGCCTACGTGAACTACAACAGCACCCCCGATGGCGAGAAGGCCCTCGAGGAGCTGAACTACACCCTCATCAAGAACCGCCCTTGCCGCATCATGTGGTCGCAGCGCGACCCTGCTCTGCGCAAGACTGGCCAGGGCAACATCTTCATCAAGAACCTCGATGCTGCCATCGACAACAAGGCCCTGCACGACACGTTTGCTGCCTTTGGCAACATTCTGAGCTGCAAGGTCGCCCAGGACGAGCACGGTGCCTCCAAGGGCTACGGTTTCGTGCACTACGAGACCGATGAGGCTGCCCAGCAGGCCATCAAGAACGTCAACGGCATGCTTCTGAACGAGAAGAAGGTGTACGTCGGCCACCACATTCCCAAGAAGGACCGCCAGAGCAAGTTCGAGGAGATGAAGGCCAACTACACCAACATCTACATCAAGAACCTCAGCCCTGACGTCACCGACGAGGAGTTCCGCGAGCTGTTTGAGAAGTACGGCACCGTGACCTCGTCCACCATTGCCCGCGACCAGGAGACCGGCAAGAGCCGTGGCTTTGGTTTCATCAACTTCACGGCCCACGACGCCGCTGCCGCCGCCGTGGCCGAGCTCAACGAGCGTGACTTCCACGGTCAGGAGCTGTACGTTGGCCGTGCTCAGAAGAAGCATGAGCGGGAGGAGGAGCTCCGCAAGTCTTATGAGGCTGCCCGCCAGGAGAAGGCCAGCAAGTACGTCGGCGTCAACCTGTACATCAAGAACCTTGATGACGAGGTCGACGACGAGAAGCTCCGTGAGCTGTTCTCTCCCTACGGCCCCATCACCTCAGCCAAGGTCATGCGCGAGACGCTGACCGAGGGCGAGGAGGAGGCCGCCAAGGAAACCAAGGAGGAGAAGAAGGAGGAGAAGGCCGAGGGCGAGGCCGCTGAGGAGAAGAAGGAGGCCGCCGAGGGCGAGGAGAAGACTGAGGAGAAGGCCAACAAGGGCCCCAAGCTCGGCAAGAGCAAGGGCTTCGGCTTCGTCTGCTTCAGCAACCCCGACGACGCCACCAAGGCCGTCACCGAGATGAACCAGCGCATGGTCAACGGCAAGCCCCTGTACGTTGCCATTGCCCAGAAGAAGGAGGTTCGCAAGAGCCAGCTGGAGGCCAGCATCCAGGCCCGCAACACCCTGCGTATGCAGCAGGCTGCTGCCGTGGCCGGTATGCCCCAGTCGTACATGCAGCCCCAGGTCTTCTACCAGCCCAACCAGCAGCAGGGCTTCCTGCCCCAGGGCGGTCGCGGCATGGGCTTCCCCCAGGGTGGCATGATCCCTGGCGGCCGTCCCGGCCAGTTCGCTCCTGGCAACTTCCCCCAGGGCGGCCGTGGCGGCATCCCTCCCCAGCAGCTGCCCCCCAACATGTACCTGCCGGGCCAGTTCCCCCCTGGTGTCCCTTTCAACGGCCCCCAGAACGCTCAGTACATTGCTGCTATGCAGCAGGTCCAGCAGACCGTTGGCCGTGGCGGTGCCCCGGCTGGCGGCCGTGGCCCAATTCCTGGCATTCACGGCAACAACCTGGGCGGCCCCGGCCTGCCCGGCTTCCCTCCCTCGACCCGCCAGAACGGCGGTGGCCGTGGCCGCGGTGGCTTCAACGGCCCTCAGGGCGGCCGCGGCAACCAGAACGTCGGCCCCGCTCCGGGCCCAGAGCTGAGCCAGTCGGCCCTGCTCCAGGCCCAGCTGAACAGCGTTGGCAACAACCAGCAGCAGCAGAAGCAGATCCTGGGTGAGGTTATCTTCCCCAAGATCCAGGCCCTGCAGCCCGAGCTTGCCGGCAAGATCACCGGCATGCTTCTGGAGATGGAGAACCAGGAGCTGGTGCACCTTGTCGACGACGAGGCTGCCCTGAAGGCCAAGGTTGAGGAGGCCCTCGGCGTGTACCAGGAGTACGTCAAGAACCAGACTCCTGCCGAGGAGGGCGAGAAGGCCAAGGCTGAGGAGAAGAACTAAGCGGGTTGTTATTTGTTTGCCACAACACACAACTCTGGTACACTCCCATTTTGGAGTGCGCAGAGCTTGGGCATAATGAATACGGGGGTTTGTTAGCAGCACGGTGCAAATACCGGCGCATTTTCCTCCTTTGATGATACCAAACATTTCCTTATTTTATTCTTTTTTTCCCAACACGAATGGTCGGCTTCTTTCTGCTTTTATTTTATGACGACTTTCTTCGTCGCCCTTTTTTCGCTCTTTTCTCGTTATGATGCAATGTTACCCCCCTTACGCCTGTTGTTGTTTCTACAACCTTTCTCTTGTTTCCCACTACATGTTCATCAACTGCTTTGTTGTTTGTTGTTGTTTCTTGTTGTACGCAAGAGAGAATGAGTTTGAAAACGACAATACCTGGCGCTGGCGATGTCTTGCTTTGTATTGATAGACTCACCTGTTCTGTTTCTGTTATGGAGTGGGTGGGAAAATGGTCTTGAGGGATTCTATGGGTGGGTGAAGAGACAATAAGAAAGATGAAGGACTGGAAGCAGCCGAGTCAACACAAGACAACGACAACAGCCTTGTCGTTTTCTCTGCAGCAACCCCCAGCAGCCACAAGGACATTGCCAATCTGGCTTCTTTTTCCACACCACCCCCCGATTTCTTAACCTCACCAGGATGGCATTCCTTAGCTGGAGGGGTGCTCGACATGAGTTGCGAGTGGCACTGTCTGTCCGTCGTGGACTCTGCTTGTTTCTCTCTCTTCGCTGTTGTTCTCGATGCACCAATTTTTATTATCTAACCCTGGCGGCGTTTTCAAGGGCTATCGGCTATCTGTCTATCTGTTGTCTTTTTTCATGTTATCTCTGTCTTCATGTCTTTTTTTCATGTCTTTTTTTTTTACGAAAGGGTCTCAAGTATATCGTCTTTTTCTATTTGATTTATTGCTTTCTTTTCCTTTTTTTATTTTATTCTCCTTTCCTTGCCTTGCCCTCTTTCTCTGGTTTGCCCTTCCGTTTTTGCAATGTTTAACAAATTGTTCTCGACGCGGCTCGGATTGTTCGGCGTCTTGCCCTGTGTTGTTATTCATCAAAGGAAGAGGGGCAGTGGGAAATGGCGAAGAAAATGGGAGGGGAGTACAATGGTCAAAAATGGAGTTGAAAGGGCCCCAAAAAGGAGTGACGGAACAGGTCAAGGACGACCTCAGATTGCCTCAAAAGGTTGTTGATGGATCGAGTATTTTATTTTGTCTATTTGACATTATGGGAACATCCTTCAAATACAAAAAGTTTTAATTACCCCGAGCCCATCAAATGTGAAAAAATCCATTATTATGTGACCGCAATGTTGTGAGAGCTCAACATTATTGTGAATTGTAGCCTGTAACCTGTTGCTGTATCTCATTTCACATGTAATATCGTTGGGGGCATCATCAATCGAAACAAAAAAAAATGATAAAGATAAAGAATTTGATTTTTGATATGGATGTTCAGGCATGGCCAGTTACAAGATAATTCAATAATGCCCCCAAAACAAAGACGCCCCTGTGTACTCCATCATGACTATGAAATATTCCCTTTGTGGTGAAAAACAAAAACACAACAAACTCTAAACTTCTGCTTCTATGCATTTGCAATTTTTGCGACTCTCAATATTCAGGTCTGTAGAAATGTTCACCTTTTGGCCAACTGGCATTGGCTCCAGTCGTGCTCCCCAGAAAGAAAGAAAAAAGGAAGAGAAATAACTCGTCCATCAGCTCATCCAAAGTGGATGCACCACTTTACTTGCTGTGCTTGGCCTTGGACTTGGACTTATCCTGGACAGGCGCGACAGGAATATCCTGAGAGTCGTCAGACTCAACAGCCTCGGCGGAGACACCATAGACCTCCTTCTCGAGGCCAATAGCCGCGTCCCAGCCGGCCTTCTCGGCAAGATTGCCGACGTTACTCAGACGGCGGCGGACCTCCTCCTCAGTCGTAGCAATAGTAGCAGCGAGGCTGGCAGGAGCATTGGTCGGCGCGGCGGCCAGCTTGCGAGCCTTAGTCTCCGATGTGCCATCGACGCCGCCCTTGCCAACGGCAGTGCGAGCACTTTCGGCCTTGCTGCGAGACAGGTAGGAAGTGATGAAAAACTTGACGAACAAGTACGTCAGGGGTGCGAGGTAGACCACATTAAGCCAGATCGCAAAAGTCTCGCTAGACGTCGCAATGCATGATATGGCCTTGAGCGGCGTGGGAGCAGCTTGGCCGACCTGGGGGGAAGTGGCGTTGACAGCTGGGGTGCCAGAAGCAATGCCGTTGTCCTTGGACGAGGTGGCAGGCACGGTGTAGCCAATGAAGGAGTGTGACACGGCAACGGATGCACCAACCAGGAATTGGGTGATTTGAGCCGAAGTCAGCGAGCGCTTGACCTTGGTGGGGACACGGACGGAGAAAGCCGTGAAGGTGAAGTAGCTGTACTGTGAGGCTGTTAGACGGGGAACAATCAGACGAAAGTGAGATGGGGTTGTTGGGAGAAACTTACCATCAGCGTGTGGATGAAGGAATTCATAAACACAAACATCCAGATAGGAGCGCTCATGTAACGCATTCCGGCCCACATGCACATCATGGCGCCGGCGTGGTGGTAGGTCTGAAGAGTAGAGCTGTATTTACCCTTGGCAAGAATGATAAAGGTGTCGAGGACCTCGTAAAATTTGCTGATGTAGAAGAGCCAGCCGTAGAAGGCAAGACCCTCGTTCCACATGCGGCCAGGCTGGTTGCGGTCAGGAGTGACAGCGAACTCGGCCGAGACAGGGCTCGACTGGGTCGTCCAGATGCCAGAACGCTCGTCGTAGATGAGGCCGTTGCCGAGACCGGGAGCACCGCTCATGCGGCAGATGCTGTCCACAGTGGAGGCCCAGCCACTAGTGCTCGGATCACCAGTGTTGGCAAAGGGATTGGCCAGAGTGCGACGGAGCATGTTGACCATGCCGATAAAAGTCCAGGCAGAGTAGACAGCAAGGAACACATTGTGAGCCACGACAAAAGCAAAGAAAGATTTGGTCTGGCTGATGGCCCAGGGCCGGCGGTTGGTGGACTTGTTGTACTTGTTGAGAAGTTTGGCAGTGACAGCGTAAACGGCCGCAATGGTCAGCGGCACACGGATGTCAAGGGCAGCCGCATACAGGCTGTCCGAAATCTGGAAGGGAGGGTTGTAAGCCAGAGAGCCCGGTTCAGGAAGAGGCAGAAAAGCCGGGTCCGAGCTGGGGGGCAGGCGGAAGTATGAGAGCAAAGGGAGCTTCGCGACAACGCGTGAAGCAGCCATGATGATGGTGTTTGCAACTGGACACTCAAGGGATAATTCCAGACAGAAATAAAAGGAGGAAAAAGGGGACGGCCGTGCGTCAAGGTAATTGAAAAGCGAGGTGAGAGGGAAGAGGGATCAAATTGTAGGGAACGGCGGGAAGGCGGTGTTCAGAGACAAGAGGAGGATAAAATGAAGTGAGGACAAGAGGTGAGAACTTGGGATGTCAGGGTGCGAGACGAAGATGGAAATGAGGCACACGACGTGGAAATGGTGGCCGTCCTCAACTCTGTTGAAAGAATGAAGAGGAAAAGGAGAGAAGAAAGGCGGCTCGAGATGGATTTGAAGACGAAGAGAAGAATCCAAACAAAGATGGAAAACAAGGTAGGAGGGTCAACAAATGAAGAAACCAAAACAATGTTCAAATAAGAAAGAACGGATGGATGGCGAGGAAGCAGCGAGTGGCATGTGCTATTCACAAAGAGAAACGGGCTGGGCAAGGGCAGGTGCCAGCCAGGCCCATAAAGCGTGCTCAGGAAAGCACGACCGTCTTTAATTGAGGAGTTAACCCTAATTAGAACCTGAATCCGACCGCCGGAAGGGATCTGGGCCACAAAGCTGTTGATGCAGATGCCCATCCAAGGAAGCTGTGGAGAGCTACAGTGACCTTCTGGCGGCTAGATGATCAAAGGTTTTCGAGAGGCAAATTCGCAAGCGCCAAGTCGACTTACACTGTCTTTCTTTCTCCGTGCAGCTCGCCTATGGGGCCAAGATGAATGGGGGCAGAACTAGGTGCTTGAAGCTGTTTTTTGTTGAGCTGTTTCCTTTCGTGCTTAAAAAAATCATGGCGGAAGGCGAGCTTGACTGTAATGGAAGGTGCGACTTTTCTTCCTTGTGACGCTGACACCGAGAAGGTAGCTACCTCATAGAAAGTTGCGTCAGGGTACGACGTAAGATTCTTTTCTGTTTTTTTCAGGTCGTTCTTGCCGTCGATACCCTGAGAGCCTTCCTCCATCTTGATTGACCACAGTAGATCGGCAAAGAAGGCGCGGATGTCGAAAACAAGCCCCAGAACTGCCCGTACGATGGTGCATTGAAGCGCGTCATCCATTACCACAAACTTTTCGGAGGTGCTTTCTTGCTTTTTCACTTTCTATTTTTTGCTTCTCAGTGCTGCACAATGGTCAAGAGAATATAGATGCAGCACCAGATGGGAAAGACGGGAAACAGGGTTCCGTGTTTGCCATGTTTCATCAGCAACAGAGCCGCCCATAGTCTCTCCGTCGTCTCCCTTTCTTCACCCCCGCGCGCCTTCCCAAGACAGCCGTGTCCGCAAAGGTTGCTATTTCCCAGAGCATTCTTTTATTTGGATTCCAACGGTCAGTAAGCAGGAAGGAGTGAATGGCAACTTTCACATGTTTGATTGAAACCGTGATTGCCTTTATTTTGATTGTCAAAACGCGCCTTCTCTCTTTATCAGCCCTCTTGTGCCGTCTCCAGTGTTTCCGACCCTTAAGGTTGAAAAAAAAGGTCAAGAAAAAAACTGTTGGGAAAATGAGAATTGGCCAATGGGAAAGCGCGACTTACAGCCAGGGGCCCCGTTGAGTGCCACGCCGCTTGTCCCTTCTCGCCCAGCCTAGCCCCGCCATCCGTTCCTTCTTTTTGAGTTCCTTTCTTCGAGATCTTTGGCCATTCCTTCTCTTTTTGTTGCATATCACCGTTTCTTCGTGTTGGCTGTTACCCAAATGAGTTTAAACGCTAAGGAGGACGAGGCAGGCACATCTGACTCGATCGTGCGGAACGCTCCTTCGCTATCTACCTTGTGGTACAAGGCACACAAACACACGATCCCCGCTGTTGTGCTGTTTCTGTTTTTGTCCGAGTGCGTTTGTTTTTCTTTCCTTCTTGTGTTTCGCACATGTACGCACTATGCACGCACAACAACGCCCTCGAAGAAGGCGCGATGAAGAGCAATTACCAAATGAGCCACTGTGTCAAGAAAACCACTGCTCAGCTGCTGCAAGTCTGTCCTGCGGTTGAAACGCCCCTTCCCGCCGCCACATAAAAAAATGTAAAGAAAGAGGCAAAACATAAACCTGCCCCGCACCATCCCCAACAAAATCAGAAGATGCGCGGCTGCTGCACAGGAAGGACCAATCGACAGGACAAAAGCGCAATTCGCTTTGGATCCGGGTCTGGGCGCAGAAGGCGCGTCCCGCGAAAAGGCTCCTCAAAAGCTCCTTAAAACTTAACGCGATTGCAGTGTTGTTCCGGGAAGTATTCCAGAATAGGGCAGGGACAACCGACAACCCCGTTTTCACGTGCTTTTTTGTCTGCTTTTCTGTTTCTGACATGTCTCGTCCCCCCCATTTCCTCTTTCGTCGTCACAGCCTGCGTGGGGCAGGGAAAGAACGAACAGGGATTAGGAGACTTAAGGAGGTGAGAGTGGCAGCTCCTTCTGTAAGAGGTGAGAGAAAGAGGAGTACCGATAGAGCACTACCGAGGTTGCCAACAAAAAAAAATATCGACGGTGGAGCACATCTTTGCACTCTATCAGCTTCACTTTCTCCGTTCCCGTCTGTTCGTCCTCAACAAAGATCGCTCGACGCGTTATTGTCGGAATCTTGTTTTCCCCTTGCCCACGCGACAAGTGCCGCCTTTTCGCCGGCTTTTCGCCGTTTGAGCAGCCCGCCCCGTGCGCCTCCCGGACCGTGCTTTCGATCCTAACCTTTGCTTTTATCCTATCCCCCATTTCCAACTGTTTACAACGTAATATCCTAATCTGCCTATCTCCCAATCACTATTAATATCGGTCACCCAGATCCTTGGGCCGCTTCCCCGCATTTGACCGTTCTGATTCTATTAAACTAGCCTTGTCCCTCCCAATCTTGCAATTCGAGCAGCCCAACATCAACATGCACATACTCTGGATCTCGAGATCTCGAGGCTGCGGCTGTGACTACGGCATATGTTTTTGTCATGACACCTGCGTTATTGGATGTCACTCTTCCCATTAACGCCTGAGGCCATTCTGACAAACCAAGTGGCATTCTGCTTTCTTCTTTTGACTCCTTTGCAATGCCTTCTTTTTTCTCTCTCAGCCCCGGGTGCGATCCGACATTTTAGTGCTTTTCGACCCCGGATCCGTTCCGACAGAGAACTGCGAAAAAGCAGCACATCGTGCCATTTCTGGCAAGGTGTGCCCAGCCACAAGAACAGAGGAACAGTGATCAGAGCCCATTTATCAGGTTCAGCTGCTTGTACTAGCACAGTGTCGATACAGTGAGAACAAGTGCCTCCGCTTTCTGGGGTTAAAATGCCCCCAGACTTGCAAGACTCGTGCAGTCAATCAGTCGATTGAGATTCTAGGACTTAACAAACCTCGAATTCCGTGCCATCCGCCAGAGGCGAACAATTAGGATTGCGGGTTTGGAGCTCATCCCGAGCGGAGGGAGCCGTTGTGCGTCGACCGTCCGACCCAGAGAACCTCAGAATGGTAACTCTACGGCCTACAGCCGCCCATTGACGTAAGGCAAAGGAGCCATGCTCCAATTGAGGAGCGAGAGGAGCATCATCTCACAGCACCACGTCTTGCATCATTATGGGGCTTGAGGTACCGTCATTTGTGCGACGTGTATGTACTCCGTACCTGGAACGAATCAAAAGCAAATTGTTCCGAGAATGGAACCCAAGTTGAATCTATTCACAAATGTTCCCTGACAACGATTCACCGCACCGACCCCAGCATTTTACTCCTTACAGAGAAGCAGCTAGGCAGTAGCCCGTTATCAGATGCTTAGCTTACCCCGCGCTGGTGTTGGTTTGAGGCCAGTGCCGAGGACACTGTATACAGAAACATGCTTCAAGATGGACAAAAATGAGGAGAAGGCAAAGCGAGAGCTCGTGGCAAGCTCCAGTATGGGGATCTCTTTACATATCCCCGCTTTTCCCGTTTGTGCTGTTTCTTTTGTTTATTTATCCCCCTGGTGAGACTTGTTTCGATAATTTTGTGATTATTTTTCTCGATCCGACCCTGTTTGCATCATACCAAGAGCTCCTTCGACCTCACGACTAGCGCGTCTTACCAGCTTCAACGTTGCAACACCACGATACCCTTTGCCGCCAAGATGGCAAAGGCAGCAAAGACGCAAAAGCAGCAAGCGCAAGCGCAAACGCAGCCAGCACAAGCGCAGCTTGCGCAAGCTCAGCGGACAGCTCCCGACACGCCGGCTCTTGCACCACCTCCGTCTGGCGACTGGTGGGACGAGACCCAATGGGCCGTGCTGCTGTCTCTTCTCGACGCCGTCTTGGCCCCCGTCGTCGCGACGGGTGATGCCCGGATTGAGCAGCAAAAGGCGACCAAGGCCGCCCACGACGACAACCTCCAGTTCAACCGGGCCAGCTTTACGCGGGTGCCCAAGGCGGATATCGAAAAGGCCATTGCTCAGGCGCGCGGCTCGATCAGCAACCCGCCGGATGTCGCACTAATCGAAGAGGTCCTAGCCGACCGGGCCTCTGACAACCCAAGATTCCTCATGGGCGTCCGCCGCACCGTCTCCGGTATCTCTGCCAAGGACAAGGCCGACCTGGGTGGACTCCTGACAGCTCTATCGTATGTCGTCTGGCAGTATCTACTAGAATTATTTTCAACTTTGCAACTTTGAGCCCTGTTGGCTCTATACTAACCTTCCTCTCTCCAGCGGCCGTGCTGGTGCTTTTGCGTTGACGGGCTATTGCACTCCTGTCCAGAACCAGCCAGTTCATGTCCGCGAGAAGATTTTGCAGAACTGGTCCAAGTCCTGGATCGCGATTCTTCGCAAGATTTCCCGCACATTTCAGGCGCTGGGCCAGACATCGTGGGCCATGTCGTCGCCCATGTTCCGCCAGGTCACTGGCTATGTGGATTTCCCCACAAACTGGAAGGCCGGCCCCGGCTACGACTACAAGTTCTTGCAGTTTGGCAAGGACAACGACAACAAGGGCCTCGAGGTGGTGGAGACGGACGTCGTGATTGTCGGCTCGGGCTGTGGCGGTGCTGTGTCCGCCAAGGTGCTGGCCGAGGCCGGCCACCGTGTTGTCGTCGTCGAAAAGGGCTACCACTACCCGCAGTCGCAGCTGCCGATGCCGCAGAACGAGGGTGCCCGTCTTCTGTTTGAGAACAATGGCGTGCTGGCCTCGACCAACCCTGGTGTTTCGGTTGTCGCCGGTGCCTGCTGGGGCGGTGGCGGCACGATCAACTGGTCCGTCAGTCTGCGCACGCCCGACCGGGTCCGCAAGGAGTGGGCTCCCAAGGACCAGCCCGGCATGAGCTTTCTTACGTCGCCGTCCTTTGACACGTCCATGGACCGCGTCTGCGATTTCATGGGGGTCAACGCCGTGGTCGAGCCCCCGCCGGGCATGGCCGCCACCGGTGAAATCTATGACGAGCAGTCGCACCGCGGCCGTGTCATCCTGGACGCCGCCGACAAGCTCGGCTTCCAGGCCGCCAGCTTGCTGCAGAACACAAAGGGCGGCAAGGCGCACGACGACGGCTACTGCCACTTGGGCTGTGCGTCGGCCGAGAAGCAGGGCACGTCGGTCAGTTGGCTTCCGGCTGCCGCCGATGCGGGTGCGCAGTTTATCGAGGGATTCCAGGTGGAGCGCGTGCTCTTTGAGGGCGACGACGGCACCCGTGTCGGCGCTGCGGCCAAGTCGATCCCCCACTCGACGTCGGCCACGGGCCCCAAAGCTGTCGGTGTCGTCGGCACGTGGACGTCTAGAGATGCCAAGGGCGGTGTTGCCGGCCAGGGCGACGAGCGGACCAAGAAGCGCGTGATCATCAAGGCCAAGAAGGTCATTGTGTCTGCTGGCAGTCTGTGGAGCCCTGTCGTTCTCAAGAAGAGTGGTCTTGCGGTACGTCCCCGTGTAGTGCCGACTTTATTATGTGGGTGTATGTGTGTAGGGAGACATTGACTAATATTTGCAGAACCCGCAAATCGGCAAGAACCTGCATCTGCATCCTTGCAACTTTGTTGCCGCCTTCTTCGAGGAGGAGACGAAGCCCATGGACAGTACGTGCCTACAGCCTTGTTGCATTTTTACATCCTTACGTCCAGTCCAGCTTACTAACCACGTCAATAGAGGGCATCATCACAAGCATCTGCACCAGCTTTGAGGATCTCGACGGCGAGTACCACGGCCCCAGACTCGAGTCCACCTGCATGGTGGTAAGTCTCCTCTTCCCCGTTATTTCCTCGTTTCCCCCCAACATGTCCATCGCTAACAAACCAGCCCTACGCTGCCCTCGCCAACATGCCCTGGCAGAGCGCCCTCGACTTTAAGCTCGCCGCCATGCGCTACCCGCACATGGACGCTTTCATTGCGCTGACCCGCGACCGCGACAGCGGCCGTGTCTTCCCGGACCCCGTCACGGGCCAGCCCATTGTCGACTACGAGACCTCGGAGCTCGACCGCGAGCACGCCGTCGAGGGTGTCATTGGCATTGCCCGCCTGTGCCACGCCGGCGGCGCCAACGAGATCCGCGCCTACGTCGCGCACACCAAGCCGTATGTTCGTCTCCCCAAGGGCACGCCCGCCAAGAACGAAGAGGACGCCTTTGAGCAGTGGACCAAGGATGTCCGCAATGCCGCGCTCTCCTCGTCGGCCATCTGGGGCGGCTGGAACGTGGCCACGCCGTTTGCGTCGGCGCACCAGATGGGCACGTGCCGCATGGGCGACGACGGCGGCAAGGCCAGCGTGGTCAACCCCAAGGGCCAGGTCTGGGGCACGCAGGGATTGTATGTGGCCGATGCCAGTGTGATGCCGAGCGCGAGCGGCGTGAACCCCATGGTGACGACCATGTCGTTTGCCGACTGGATCGCGCACGGCCTGGCCAAGGACCTGTCGGAGGGCAAGTAAATGGGGGCCAGTGGCATCTCTTTTTTCTTTCTTTTTTTTCTTTTTTCTTATTGCGTGTATCATGATCTATGTATTCTTGGCCCGTGCAAGGGCCCCAAGTCCACAGTTGTGATTTGTTATTTAGTATACCATCATCTGTAGTTTATCTGTCTGGTTATTCACTTGCATAATTTGTTACGATTACAGAACATGGAGAGCCGATGTACGCCAATAAGAACACTACGGAGATATTTCCTAAAAGAGCAAACGATACATACAGGATTGCCGAGCGAAGGAGCACTTGACGCTGCACAAGAGCACAAGAGCACAATAACACCGGCAGGAGTTGTTCTTCGTGTTTCGAGAGAACGAGAGAATACCAAATGCACATTACGCTTGGTGCTCCTCCTAGACGGCTGGACGTTTCCTCTAGGTGGTACAGAAACATTTATGCATGTACATGTACGGAGATGGAAAATCGTAAAATACTTGAATAGTAAAGTAGTAGAATGGAAAACGAGCTCGGTGTAGTCAGCAGAAACAAAAGAAACGCCGTGTTCCCGATAGGCAGAGAAATGGAAGAAGGCATGTTGTGCACGGCGACCGGTTTTTTCAGGGGTAAAGATGAGGACAATAACTTTTTCTCTTTTTCTCTTTTTTTGCCATGCACAACCTAGGACATTACGTCTCCTCTTCTTACACGTGTCCGTCAAGTGTTACACAATGCCTGGGAGCATTGTGATTACGGATGCAAGCCACAAAGTTTACTGGCACATTCAAATATTCAAATCACAAAATGGAGCAGAATCAGAATAATAATAGTGTGGAATTTAATATTGGTTTGGGGGAGGGATCAATGTAAACAGCAAAGAATGGGGAGAACCATCACCAGGATGGGTTGCCCTTTTCTTGCGTTTCCATCAACCCTCTTGCCCGCTATCTTAGGAAAAGGGTGGAAGTAGACAAAGGAGACACAAGGTTGACAAAAAAAATAGAGATATAAGATATGAGAAATATGTCCAGCACCTCGAGATGGCCCCAGCCATCAAAGAGAGTAAAAAGACCAGTAGGGGGTGCAGTGGGAGGAGCGAAGAGGATGGGGAGGGTGGGATTCATCGACATCGAGGAGCGCTCGCACGGCGAGTCCTTTTAACTTCTCCTGTGCCGTGCCCAGCCCTCAGCCACCTGCTCAGCTCTCAACCACCCACCAGCTTCTGTGTACTTTTTTCCCTTCCAAGATGGCCTGTCCAGGGGCCGACTATTTTTTCTGTCTGGAAAAAAAAGCCTTTGTAGCGAGGTGAGCTACAGTCGGTGGTGTTTGCCAAGATCACACCGTCCATCTCGTCGGAGAGAAGGAGATGCAGCTGGCAGCGGCGGGCAGGAAGCAGAAGAAAAGGAAGCCGTGCCGACTGGCTACTGTAAACAAAAAAGTGACTGATCCAGCAGTGTATTTTGCTGTGGCCAAAGACGACAGAGCTTGAGGTTCTGTTGATGCTGTTTCTGTCCTTTGAAGCGAGCCTCTTCGAGCTTCGAAAATTAATATTGTCAATTCGCGTTGAGCCCTGATTGTCCTGAGGAGAGGTGTGTGTTGTTTATGTTGTTTGTGTGGGATGACCCAATTAGCAATCCCGGACAAGTCAGAAATAAAGGAGTCAAGGAGTGGACGAGAGGCAAAGTCTCAACGCAAAACCAGTTGCGAGTAGGGCATGCTTGGTAATCTCGGTCCCTTGTCTTCATTCTTCCTGTGCCTGGGAGAGCTGTCTTGAATCCCGGAGTCGAAATGGCGTTGGTTGCACATTGTTTAGCCTTTTGCGTGTATTAAAGCGATCCGTTCAGTCGGTTGAGTTGGCGAAAACCAGTTCCCAATCAGCCAAGTAGAAACGTGTTCGAGTGTTCCGAATATATCTCATGTGCTTGCGTGTTGTCGTAAAAAGAGTAGAAAATACTACTGTCGAGTAGTTGTTTTCGTTGAGGACCGTCTCCTATCAAAGGATAACAGATCCCCCCTTTTTCGTGTTGTCGTCAAGCTCGTATTAGGGGTATATTCGTCGCAAAAGGTCGTAAAGTCATTCCGAAAACCGTAAAGAGAAATGCCCAAACCCAAACCCAGGAAACAATTAAGAAAATTAAAAGGGCCAAAAAGAAGTAACCAGGCCCCGCAAGGCTGCAAATGAAATATGAACAAGAGAAGGGAAAAGGGTGTAGAAGAAGAAAAGAAGGGAACGCCCGTGCAACGAGCAGAACGCGAGAGCCGGTAGCTAGACCAAGACGTCAGACGTGTGGAGGGTATCTTCAAAGGGGAAAATGCCAGTGCCGCCATAACCAAAAGAGAAATGGGGAGGGTAGCAAAAATGAGAAGAAAAGAGAAAAAGGAAATGGGTAAGGAAATGAGAAAAAGGAAAAACAAAGTGTCTTGTCTGGAGTCTTGCCAGACTGCATTGCTGCATTTGTCTTAAAAAAAGAAAACCAAGGTCCGCCTGTATTCGCCCTTCCAAGATGCAATGTGTACCCGTCCGAAGACCCAGCCGTGATGAGGGAGTAGAAAATGAAATCAAACGACAATGAACAAAGAAAAAAAGAGAAATGAAAATCAGAACAAGTAGCTGTATGACCGACCTTGCGGATCGTGCTGATGGTGGAGAGTCTTCACCTCTTCCGAGACCCCAATGAAATAAAGGAGAATAAATAAAAAAGGAAATGGGGGATATGAAAAATGGAAATCGCTCGCTTCGCTGTTGAAAATTCAAAAGGCAAATGAAAAAGATTAAGTTCCCAGAGTGGTGAATGGTATGTGCAAGTGCCGGACCCGATTGCTCCTGTGCTGAAAAAAGGAAAATGCCGAAGATGAAATGCTGATGAGATGATATATGTGCCTGGCTGAAAAAGAGATTGAACCCGAGAACCAAAAGAGAAAAAAGGTGCCTGCCGTATTGTATGCCGGATTGAAAATATGCAAAGATTGTTGTTTGCCCGCTGCAGCCCGTTCTTTTGCTGCGCCATGTTGAAAAAGTAGCGTCGCCGCTTTCCAGATGCCAGATCGAAAAAAGAAAATGTCGCTATGCTGTTGTCGCTGCGCCGCGCAGCCCTGTTTTGATTTTATTTTCGAGGGTAGGGGTCTTGTGAAGCGAAGATGAAAATAAAAGTGAGACCCCGGACCAAACGCCGTCCCTGAAACAACCCAAAAAGAAAATTGAAGAGTAGGAAAAAGATACAAAGGAAATATCTTTTTTTTTCGCATGCTTTCGAAGGGATTTTTTTCGACTCAATGAAACGGAGTGGACAAGCGAAGAGGCATTGCCCGCCTTGCTCTCGGATCTCTTTTCCCTTCACCTATAAGAAGGAAGAAGAGGGAGCAGTCGTTGTGGGCGCCATCGTCGTGGTAGTTGTCGGCGGTGCAGTCGACACCGTTGGAAACCCGGTGTTTGAGATTGTTCCAGAGACGGCCGCTGGTTGTCAAATTGTGGCATACTCCTGATAACGGTCCCATCCGAAGCCACCGTACCCAGCACTGACACCGCATTGCTGTGGTGTGAGCATGCTAGGCAGGGTGAGTTGTGGCATGGAGGTGATGACGGGCGACGGGCCGTAGTAGAGCGAGGCTGTTGAGTAGGGCTGGCTGTAGGCCAGTGGCGGCGAGGGCGTGACATGGTGCTGTTGTTGCTGGTGCATATCGTTGTGCAGGGGGCTGTGCATGTCGTGCTGCATCTCCTGCATGCTCATGTTGGCCCAGATGGTGTTTGTCGACTCGACCGAGGTGGCCGAGATGTTGGGGCTGGACGGGAGCACGCGCCATGCGTCAACGGGCGCAGGCAGAGTGGATGTGATGGCAGCAGCGGTGGCGGCAATAGCAGCAGCCATGGCGTTGGCTGGGTGAGAAGCGGCGGCGGCGGCAGCAATAGACTGTTGTGTCCACAGACTGCTCAAGTTGGCAGCGGCATTGGGGCTGGCGTTGCTGGGCAGAAGGGGCGGCTGGCGGAAGACCTCGACGGGCTTTGGTGGCGGGGGGTGCAGAGTCTTGAAGAGGGCCATGATGCTGGACTTGACCTCGTCACTCTTGCCGCACAGAAGCTCGCCAGCGCCATCCTCCTCGAGACCTTCGAGAGCGGAGACGTGTGTGCGGTAGACGTACTTGTTGATGGCCTGGACAAAGTCGTTGTGCATCTTCTTGGCCTGCTGCTCCTTCTCGGGCCAGTCAAACGAGTTAGCCTTGTTGTCGACAGTGTGAATGTCCTTGTGGTACTCGATGAGGGCCTCGATGGAGTCTGGTGTGAGCTTGAAGGCGACCTCGTTGCGCAGGACCATGTCGACGTGGACAATGTAGGCCTCGACGGTGATGAGCTGGTAGTTGAAGAGGGCCTCGACGAGCGGGTTGGGATCTTGACGCAGCTCTTCCTCGGGAGCTTTGGCGACCATGAGCGACGTGAGCGTCCAGATAGCGTTTTCAGAAGAGAGCGTTTCGGTCAGGCAGCGCTGATGCTGAGGTACGCTGTTGAGTGGGCGCTTGACCCGGTTGATGCGCTTGAGGGTCTGGGTCAGCCACGGCTCAACCTTGGAGCCCAGGACGACGTTGACGGAGGAGGCACGGGGTGCAAAGGCGGCGGCGGACGCCGGTAACAACTGCGGAGGCATATTTGTGTGAGATGTGAGAGTGTGGAGAGTAAAACGGTGAGATGGGTTGATGTCTGATTTTGGTGTGGCGAGTGGCGAGGGAGCACACAAAAACAGGCAGCTGTAGATGTTGATCGGAGAAGTGAGTAGACTCGGGAGGGAAGGCAAGGTATATATCAGAATATCAGAATATCAGGAGTATCAGGAACATCAGGATCAAATTGTATCAACGGATTTCAGAAGCAGGAGTGAAAGGATGTTTGTGAAAGGGTGGCAGACCACAGGCCTGGGAACAGGAAACAGCAGGGGTGGATTGAAGAAGAGCCGAAGCGAAGACCGGGGGGCAAAGAATGAAAGATATAAAACAAAAGAAAGAGAGAAGGCAGAAGCAATAAAAAAGATGAAGAGGGGGGGTGAGTAAAATAGAGCAGTCGGGCGGTTCTCAGTGGAGGAGGGAGGCTGTGATGAAGTGACGAGAGTATGGAGGAGAAAATATATGAGAGAAGAGGGAAGTGATAATCGAGGGAGCCGAAATCGAGAACGGGAGAGTCAAGGATCAAGGAATCGAGATATCGTGATAATTGTGAAGGGAGAGAACTAAGAAGACGCCACGACTGGATGAAGAGAAGGGGGAAAGGGAGGGGGGAAGAGGCTGGACGAAGAGCTCGTGAAGAGAAGAAAAGAGGAAGAAGGAGGGTGAGAATCTCGTAAAAAAGAAAAGACGGGCGAAGAAGAAGAAGAGGGTGGTGGGGAGAGATATACAAAAACCCGAAGTCATTGCCTCCGCGTTCTGGGCTGTTACTGGTACTGACAGCACTAAAGGAATAGGGCCAGCGGGGCGGGACATGCCACCGAACAGGGTGAGAGAAACGGGAAAAAAGAAAATACCACCGCTAAGTCGATAAAAGAAAAGGCTAAAAGAATAAAATGGAAGATGAGAAGACATGCAGTGTGTGAGCGCAAAAAGACGAAAAGAGGAAAAGAGGGTCGGAGGAGGGGAGAGATGGGTCCGGCGCTGCACTGGAGACTGGCTGCACGTAGGGCAGGACCGTTCTGCAGTGTGGGCAGGCAGTGGGGCCTCTTGAGAAGGCGAAGTCAAGGGGGGGTGTGGAGGAAAGAGGGGTGTGCACGACCACACTTTGTGTGCACAGGAAGGTGCGATGCAGTGCTGGATGCTCGACCGCTGTACCGTATTTCGTTCTTCTGAACAGAATTTGTGCCTCCTCTGTATTTGTCCTGCAGGTCTGCATATGTGAAGGGCCAGACGAGGTCTGCCCGGTAGGCCAGACCTGGCCACACTGGGGCTGCCGCCGCCGCCGATGCAAGAAGCGAAAATAGAACTGCGAGGGTACACTACAACTATGATGCAGCGATGTACTGATGCAGAGAGTGCAGAGAATGCAGGGGAAATGCTTGGTTTGACAGGCGCGCTTGAAGACGGCATCTTACGACCTACAACGTACTTGCCGTGAGCTTGAGTTTGTTAACTGTGAGGGTCGTGCCTTCCGTTGAGCTTCTGCAGGTCCGAGTCTGCCTGCAGTGTATGGAGTGCATCGTACCTTCCACCGCCGTTGTCCCCGTGCCGCTGGGTGCTGGTCGCTCTTTCCGTTGTCGGCATCGTCATTTGTTATTTGTTTATTTTGATTCTGAGTTGATTGCACATGCTTATTGCCTTTTTCCCGTTGCGTATTCATCTGCTCGCCTGCATGCATCGCTCTTTCCATGATTCGCAGACGGCAAGGTCTGTTGACAAAACAAGTCAGCAGGCCGGTCCAGCCAGGAAAGAACGGCCTGTCGAAAACGCCACAGGAAGGAGGCCACAACCCAGGCCAGGAAAGAGTGACCGGTTGGTGACGACTGTGGTGATCTTTGCTTCGATTCGTGCCCTCTTTTGTCTTCTTCTCATGCGATACATGCATGGCATCGTAAAAGAGTGCAAAAGTGTAAAACGCATACGTTGTGCACAGGTGACAGCGAGTAATACCCGTACAAAAGAGCAAGGGCCCGCTTTCTCTTTCTCTTTTGGCTTCTCTTCTCCGCGATACGATTTGCGTGGATACGGAAGGAGCACAGGACCCGCCATGAATACGGCGATGGGGGAAAAAAGAGGAAAGAGTAGGGCTTGCTTCTTGCTGGTTTTGCTGCAGACGCGGTCATGCGCGGCATATGGGCCAAGGCAGACTGGAGGCGAAGAGAGGAAACAGTGACTTGGATACTGCAAAAAGAGGGCAGGTGCAAATGTGCAGCAAAAAAAGCGGGTTGCTTGTTGAATCCCGGGAATCGACGTCGGAGGGGCAGACAGAGGAGGGCCAGAAAAAAGCCAGAAAAAATGTGCATGCAGCATGCAGCACGTTCCAGCAGCAGGAGGGCGGCGGTGCAGGTGCGACCTGCATACGACATACAAGGACACCCTCTGTCGTCAGTGCAGATAGGGCAGGAGAAAAAGACAAAAAAAGGAATCGGACTCAGCCCAAAAAGGAAAGAATGAACAATACGCATTTGCACCTGAAAGCTGAATTCTCTTTCCTCTCTTTTTTCCTCCTGCCTCCTGCCTCTCAACTGGCACCTGCCCAGCCTCCCAATTTCGCGATGCAGCTGAAAGAGCAACTGCAATTGACAACACACAAATAAACAAGAAAGAGCACGTGTGACGCACAACGCACAACGTGCAACCTACGACGTACAACGTTTACCAAGAGGAAAGAGCGAGAGCATTCGGTAACTGGCAGTAGCCATTGTTGACAGCACGTCTTCCCCTTTTGACCACATCGCCGTCAATTGCGTCGATGCAATTTTGATTTTATGTGCAGAGTGCGCTGTAAACTGAATTGAATTCAATTTTCTATGCTGTTCAACCGTGTCTGGCTGCTGTCAGTGCTCCTCGTAGCACTCTCTTTGAGTCATTCTCGCTCCCATCCTTCACCAGCTAAGCTTGCTGGGTTTCGTCTGCGTGCACATCCCTTTTGCGTATGTTTCTCTTTCTTTTTCTGTCTTTTTGTCTTTTTGTCATATGAATTCTTCGCCTCTCCCGCTCTACCGATCCCTGCCAATTACGAGCAATCGGAGAAAGCCATTGGGCCATGGCAAGGGTGCGGATGCCCGCACAGACGGTTTTTGTTTTACAGACAATGTTCCTCATTTTTGGTGTCTTTTGCCCCAGCCAGCCGAACAATGTAAATAAATGCTGAGAACTGACAGTTTTATGGGGATTGAGCTTCGAATTGGAAGCACACAAATATCACACTTGTACCTTTATTCACACACACCTTTTGATTTTTCTGAGAGCTTTCCCATCCATTTAGGTCGTCGTGCAGAAAAGGCGGAGTTGAAGCTTACGAATTGGAAGAAATCCCAAAGATGATGCAGCCTTGACGATGCTTCTCGTTTTGCATCGCAAATCGCTACGACGGCTCTCCTTAACTTCACATCGACTGCAACTGCATGGATGCGTCTCCTCCGGCTGGCTTCCGCGGACGGTCTTGAATTATCCGGCCAGTTTTAATTTTGAGACGGTGGTCTCCTTTTTGAATGTTTTTCTATTTGATTTTGTCCAGTTTCCTGTGAATATGACATGTTACGATTCCCACAAATCCAATCAATGCACATTAAGACGGCGCCGTCGACACAAGACACAACAGACTGCATGGTGCACACAGAAGACAAACGTGATTGTCCCAACATGCAGGAAGTGCATATTCTGCTTGTAGGATTACAATGCATGGTACTCAATTGTCATATTTTTTATATTTTTATATTGTTTCGATGTAGAGTCCTTGTCACCGGGATTTTTTGTTGAGTACGGCACAGACAAGCATCCTTCACTTACAACATACTCGTATATTTTCGACCGGCGGCTGCACACCCATCCAGTTCAGCTCAACCTCTGTCTGTTTTCGAGTTTTCGAGAATTGAGTTATGACAGGCGGGAGTCGCATCCCACGTCTTGGGTGCAGGATCTCGAGGATTTTGCTCTCGCTTCGTATTATGGGATTGAATATAGAACGGCCATAAGAAAAAGACGGCAGAAGCGCACGTTGATACGACACGGCGATATTCTCGCTGTTTGAAAGCCATGGCAGCTCTTCCAGCCATTTCAGCGACGATTCTATATTAATCTACTAATGTATCCCGCGTCTCTGGTCGTTCCGTTTCCGCAATCGCAGGCCGATGTCAGAGGCGAGAAGTGCCCTGTATTCTTCATGTTGGATGCCTTTCTTTTTTTACTCGGTTTGATATCGCCTCATTTATTTACAAATCTGCAGGACATCGGCGTCCCGACAACTTTGCTGTGCAGGCCGACCATGATGGATGTCCCGGATGCGAGAACCTAATGCCCCGGGCGGCCTGGTCAATGTAAAGTAGATTATTTTGGCATCCGTGATGGTTGTAAAATCAAGTGAAAAGTGCACAGAAGCGCATACGACTCTGCAGCCACTAGCAATGCAAGTGCGTGCAGCATCTCGCATTTGCGTGCAGGCCACCACCACATTCACATCAATTTTGTGCATTGACTGTAACAAGCGCTGGATGCCTGCATAGCTTGACGGCATACTTTGTAAGTGCTCAACAACAACCAATATCAACGACTACGTAACACCAACTCAATTTATGAGTACAAATAAAAAAAATTAGTTTTTTACGTCTTTGTATCATACTTTGTACTATCCCAATCAAGCGACCGGCCTTATTGCCTTGCCACGAAATTCCAAACATCAAAGGAAATCAACGTGCGATTCAGTATTCCACAGGGCTGATGGACCGGGATGGAGCGACGGATATTAGCTGTAAAGATACTCCGTACATCAGACAGGGACCAGGTTGGAGAGTAGTCAGATATTATTCAGTGCATGTTCGAACGCAGCGCTATCAGGTACTTCTGAAAAGTGTTCATGAACGGGCCAACCCAGCCTCCGTGTAGGATGGACAGGGGAAAATGAGAAAGAGTGAAAGGAGAAAAGAGAAAAGAGGGGTGGGCCGGGGCGATCAGCAAGCGGCGGAAAGGATGGAAGGGCACGACAGAAAGAGGGTGGTCAGGTCAAGGTCCAGGAGGATCCAGGAAGGTCCAAGAAGGTCCAAGAAGGCTAGGACGAGAGAGAGAAGGGGTCTGGATGGGCCAGACTGCAGACTACATTCCAGTCGTGCAGTAGTGGATGGTTGAGTGAAAGAGTGTGCATTGCACCGCGAGCCCTGTCCTTGACATGACGATGAGTAAAGGTGAGTAAAGAGGGGCGTGTTGGACTATGATGGGAACTACGGAGGACGAGTGAGGAAGACATCGGCTACGGGAAGTGACGCGGGAGACTAAAAATGGACGATATTAGAAGTGTTGAGACATGGAGGGATTTACTAGTAGTCCGATAGTCTGATAGTGAGGTTGAGAACAAAGAAAGAGGGCGGGGAGCGTTGCATGCCAGTTAAGGCCAAGTGGAGAGCCTAGACGCCGGATGTCAAGACAGGCAGAAGAAAAGAGACAAAAACGACATCGGCAAGAGGGTAGAAGTGCGTCCACAGTATCTCCACACACACTTAAGAGAAAATTCTGTGAACATAGACTCAGAGAGACAGAACAACATGAAACAAGCTGTAAGCGCGCTGCTTCCCGAGCTCCTTCACGGTGCCCTTGCATCCTGGTTGTGCTTGTGCTCGCTCGGGCCAACCTCGTCGTCTATTTTTTTTTTTTTTTTTTTTTTTGCGTGTGTTGCCACTTTTGTTTCTGGGCAGAACCAATAGCATCGGTTCCGAGACAACGAGAAAACGAGGGGATGAAAGACAAGCAAATGGGGAGAGGAGGCAAGCCAAAGGAGGAGGTGGCATTGTCGATGTTGCATAAAGAGGGGAAGTGAGCAAGAGAGTCGACGACGACAGACCATAGGGGCTGTACGAAAGACCATCAATACCACCAATACCAAGCATGATGCAGGAGACCAAAAGGGACGATACCAAAAGAGTGTTGACTGAAGGCGGTGTGGATATAGCAAAGAGGGGACGAGATGGGGAGAGAGAAAAGACAAAGAAGACGGACGGACGCTACATCCTCTGCAACGGGTATTGGATAGTGAATAGTGTGAGTCTAGACCTGCTGTGGCTCAGCCAACGTTTGTTTCCAATGCTCTTCTCAATGCTCTAATTCTTTAATATAAAGGACTCGGGTAGAGATTGTTTTGCTGTCTACCATTGCCAAAGCAGGACAAAACAGTTTCGAGAGAGCTGAGGCAGGACAAAGGGACAAGAAACAAGGCCGAATAGAAGACGAGAAGAAGCAAGAGAAGGAAATGAGACAAGACAGGAGTATGTGAAAGGAGTGCGGATGGGAGAAAAAGAAAGTACATTGCGAGACTGAAGGGGGTGTGGGCTGGTGTTTGTATGGACGAGGGAAAAGAGCATCTCGATAATCATTTCTGTGGTTGACAAGAACATATTAGAGGCGCCGTTTCAAAGAAAAACAGATTGACTGAAAGAGGGCTATCTCCCGGGAGAATAGAGCGGGAGGTGTCATATCGTGAGGTAAGCCAAAAGCAACGAGATAAAATAAAAATAAAAGACAGAAAAATCAAACGAAACGACGAGGATGTGGATCACATCGTTCAAACAAGCAGCACGGGTTCTGGTGCAACACGCAACACAAATCATAACAGACTCTCTTTTGTAGAAATTTATATCATTTTATCTTCACTTGAAAAAAACCCTGTGATAGTCATGCAACGTGAGAAATATAAGAACAAAATGGATAGAAATGCATATATAAAATAAGAATAAGAAAATAGAATGACCAGACTGCTGGGGAGAGCACAAGGACAGAGGACAGAGTTGCATTTATGTTCCTACGTCCTTCAAGAATCGCCACTCACAGTTGCAGTTGCAGCTGCAGTTGCAACTTTTCATCTTCCAGTGAGATGCCTGTAAATTCAGAAGATGATAAAAAAATAAGCCTGCGCAGTGACCAGCCACTGGTCTTACGATACAGACGCAGGGAGTAAAAGGAATGAAAATAAGAAAAATCTTCATGGAAGAGTGAGATACGGAGTACGACATACAGGAGGAAGTAGAAGTAGAAGTACGGAGTACGGAGTACATCTCATCCAAAAGCAAAATCGTCGCAATTGAGCTCCAGCCAATGAGACTGCGTATCGACCCTGGTCACTCTTGACCCTGGTGAGCCCAGGCCGTCTCTTGGTCTCTTTTGGTAGTTTTTTTCAGAGATAATGGTGGGAAAGGGTCCCATTTGTCTTTGGTCTTGTTGAAAAGAAGGCTCTTTTGTTGTCTGATTGGCTGGAGCGGCCTTCTTTTCCAGCCAATGGCGCACAAGGCTGGGCGGGCTGGCCTCTTTGGCTTCGGGCTGGTTTTCAAACTAAGAAAGAATGGGAGGGACCAAAGAAGGCCAAAGGGGGGGCTGTCTCCACCAACTTACACCAAAAGGAAGAGCAGAGGAGCAGAGAAGAGTGAGAAAAGACTTGCTAAAGGACATCCTCTCATCAGTTCCTCTGGAGGTTTTGAGCCTTCTTGGTCCTCTCTCTACCCCTTGCTGATCGTTTGTGGACGTTGGAGTGAAAGAGTAATTTATTTTGAATAAATCAAAAGCAAACATCCTCATTTGGATATTTGCCGAGACCATCTCAAACAAATACTGTGTAAATGGCTGGCTTCCCAGTCACCAGTCAAGTATCAAACACTCTTCGGCGAAGCAATGCCCCTTACCTCGTGGACATCTCGTGGTCAGAAGACGGGGTGTATTTAGAAATAACGGCGCACATGTACGGAGTACTTGTGAAGAAACCGTTCCTTTTTGGTCTCTTGTTCTTGCCCTTTTCTTTGTTCCTTTCCTCGGCTGGCTCCTAGTGTCCGTTCTTCCCAGGTACACTATGTAAGCCGGCGGGAGGTCTAAATCTCCCGTTTGAGCCGTCGTCCGCCGTCCGCCGTCCGTCACGTTTCCCAGAGAGTTCCTTTTTTTATTTTTCCTTTTTTTTCTTTTCAGGCCTGCCCCTTGATTTATTCCAACCTCCTCCCAGCCAATCCCCGGCCCCAGCGCGTCTGTTGATCACGTCCGGCCAGACACGCCGGACAGTGCAGATTGGATGTTGGTACAGAACAGGACCGAACGTCTCAAAGAGGAAAGGCCGGTATGAGTTCTGTCCCTTTTTCGAGGACAACTACCAATGATGACTTTTCTGGGTGGCCAGGATGAAGCTGGAATATGCAAGGAAAAGGCATGCATAATGATTACCTTTATTACGGGGAGAATTAAATATGAAATATGAAATATGAAATAAATATAAATCAAGGAAAGAGAGTCAAGGGTACTATGTACGACGTACGACGTTCTACGTACGACGTACCCCCTCCGTATTGCTTCATCTCTGATCGACGTATTGCGCCGAGAGGCCGAAGCCGAGATTTGTTTTGTTTTGTCCGCACAATGATAGTGGAAATGCAGGACCGGGGCGGGATGGGGAGATTGATACTCAGCATGGACCAGGAAAATAAGGTAATAAAGTGAGAGGCGAATACCGATACTGACTGTCGTACGTCAATATTCAGACTTTCCAAAATCAAACATTGCTCCGTGCCCGCAACGTTCCGAGATCGTTTACATTTACACGCCCCTTTGGGCACACAATCCCAGTTGGACGGCTCAACTTCTCTCCAGAGAACCCACACTTGGAAAGCAAGAGCCGAGCACAAGCCGGGACAGAGGACCAGACAAGGGGAGAGGGAGCATGGACGGTGGCGTTTTCCCCATGATAGCGCTGCGGGTGAGCACGTTTCTGTCTATCCGCTTTCTTTGCCGTGTCTTCTTTTGTCCTTTTTATTTGTTTTATTTATCTCTTGGTGCATCTCGGCTTAACCTCTGGATAGAACAAGTGTTAATGGCGACACAGGGAGACAGGCTACAACGGCGACCTCCAACGGCGGCAGGGTCAGAAGGTCAAAGTCTCTCGTGGTCAAAGTCTCGGTCAAAGTCTTGGTCGAGGGGGCTGTGCAGATGTGGCGAATTTTTTGAAGAGCTGCATCTTTGGAAGCATCCAACAGGAACCAAACGAAAAAGAGCAGAGGGCCAGAAAAGAACAGATAGAGAAGTGAGGGGCACACTCGACGCGTCAGTCAACGTCGGCGAATCGAATTTGAGACGCGTCGAGCTCGGTTAGAGTTCAAGCTGAGGATTTCAGGATTCTGGACGTTCTGTGAGTTTTATTCCACATACTCGGCGGCTCGCTGGCATCGCGCACTAACACACACGCCGTAGACGCTGAGACGCTGAGACGCTGAGTCGCTGAGTCGCTGGAGGACAGGGACTTTCTTGACGGGAGAGCACTAAATGCACTAAATGCACTAAATCTCGCTGACATCCAGAAATAGAGCTGTCAGTTGCAAGTGTCAACAGGAATTGTCCAATTTTAACACCACTTTCATGTGCATCCGCGAATGCAGTCCATATATTGAAACTCAAAGAAAATTTTGCATTCATTTATTGCAATCTACACAATGCCCGACACTCTCGCAAAGGAGGGCACCTACTCTGTCTCGTTGTTGACTGGTCCCAACAGTGTGGGCAGGATATCAGAAGACTGAGAAATGAGTCGAAAGACGGCAGAAGTAGGATGAGATGCAGCGACTCGTCCGCTGTCGGCGCTGCAAGCTGTCAGATACTGAGCATAATGACTGTATCGACGAAGGAGGATGAGGAAGACGAAAAGAGAAATGAGAGCATGCCGGTGTAGATTGAGACATCTGCTGGTGAGGCGGTGCATCCATTACCACTCTGTCTTGTGTCAACCTCTTTTCCATATTTCTTCTTTTCGTCTCCTTCTTTTGGCCCAGGCAGCACTTTACCGGCGAGTAGAATCTCGTCAAATGTTGCAGACAAGGTTGCAGCCGATCGAAGCGCGGCAAGGTGCGGTTGACAGGAGGATGAGAAGGGAAAGAAGAAAGAGTCAAAAGAGTCAAAACGAAGGATGAGAAGACAAGAAAAGAAGAAACGCTATTTCCACCAACGACACTCTGTTCTGCCCATCTGCCCATCTGCACATCTGCACATTTGCTCGTGACAACTCTCCGACCCCAGGAAATGGTGAAAAGACTGGATCTCCCGCATCCTTTTGAGAGACTCGGACTGGTCGTCTTGCGGTCACTTGACCTCTTTTCATGTCCTATTCTGGTATTTCGGTCGTTCTCTGGGGTCACTCAATGCCTGCCGAGCTGACAGTATGCGAAAAAAAAAAAAGAAAAAAAAAAAAAAAGAGGCCGACTGTTCCCTGTTTCCATTCCCTTTCTCTTATTCTTCCGTTCTTCTATTCGTTCTTCTATTCGTTCTTCTGTTCCATTTCGTCGTCGCGTCCAAAATCTGCCTTTGGGTTGTTCTTCTTTTCCCAGAAAAAAAGATCACATGCAACTCCATGCAGTAAAATTGTTTGTGAAAACGGCAACCGCAACCGCAAAATCCATGTGTCATCCATCTGCCATGGCCATGCTCGTTGTGCTGCACTTCCTGCAAGCCTGCCCTGCATTTGCGGGTTGCCTCTTTGGGGCGAAATGTTGTAAATTCGTGGGTAAATCCAGGCCGAACAGGCCTACGATGTATGTGGAAGGCGAATGGCCGCCCTGTCGGCCAGACCAGCTGGAAACCGCCAGGCCGCAAAAAGCAACACAGTCATGAATCGAATTGAATTGCCCTGGTTTCCGCAGTCCTGCATTCCCGTGGTCAAGTGCTCAGTGCACGCACCTCTTTGCATGTTGAAAACTGAAAACCGAAAACTGAAAACCGAAAAGGAAACTAAAGAGGAAGGCCGGCGTCGTCCTGCGGGCCGCTTTGAGTGGCGATTGTCTAGGGACAACAGGGGGTCGTGAATACGAAGAATATTGTCAGGAGATTGAGAGAGAAACGCACTGACAGTGCTAGAGCGCTAAAAGAAAAAGACAACAGATGTGTGCCTGTCGAAGAAACCCCGACGACCACAACAAGTCGTCAGCATCAGCAGACTCATGGGAAAGAGAATGCAGTATTGTTAAGAGTGGAAAGGAATTTGTATGATTATTTTTATATTTTGTATTAATGGTGAGTTGTGTGTAGGATAGCTACTAAAATAGCATCGTTGGGACGATGGGTGAAATGGTAGAAAATGAGATGAGAAGAGAGATGAGCTATGTAAACAAAAACAAGGAAAAGAAATCACAGTTGGAAAATATGTGTTAAATATGACAGACAATACATCGTAAATTGAAAGTAAATTGTTTTGAAAAAAATTATATAGTTTTGTGACTGTTAGACTTTACTGTCTTAAGAGACTGATAGCAAAACATTTTTAAAAAGATTGAATATCAAAAACACGAACAAAAGCTTGATAGTTGTTCAGGCCGTAAAATCAGCTTGTCTCTTCCAACCATATCCTTATAGAATCTGATGACGATATAGATCTTTGATGCCCGTCAAAGGTGTGTGGCTGGTATGACCTGGTAATGTTGAGTTTTGATTTGAAAGATGGCTTCACCATGTCTAATATCTGAGCCCGGGACCTGTATTTTCAATGACTGGGCCGTATTTATGTACATCGGCGTGGTTTTCTCTTTGGCAACATACCAATCGATCTTCTCGAGTGAGTGTGATATGATATTACTATGGCGTAGTTGTATGCTATGGCACCTGGACTGTTGTGATGATGTCGGCAACGGCTGTTGGCCTTGGGATGGGGACACTTAACTGCTCGAAGCTTCTAGCTTTGGATTGAGAGTATGCTTTTCATCTTTTCTATGTATGTCTTGCGTGTTTGAATGTATAAAATGAAGCTCGGTATGCAGGATGAGTGATATTCTATTTGTCTGGTGTTGATACGCGAATGTGCCTGGGTTGAAAATATCATACCATGGAGCAAAGTCGACACTACCTTGGACAAGACAACGAAAGTGTCGTAACTTTGAGTATTATCCCTATAGATATATCGGTAAATATGTCCTGGATATTCTAATCACAAACTAAGAAAATTTAGAAGATTTGATTGAGCCTCTCGAAGAAGAGGTTGAACTTTCATTCCGTCATCCATTGCTACAACACCAACTCGACTTCCAGAGCACGATGTCTGTTAGACAGGAGATGTAGATGAATTGAAATGGTTTATTATGGCAATATGTAATGAAAGAAAAATAATAAGATAAGACTAATGTGAGTCGAGCCTATTGAATGGAATATGGTATATTGTACGGCGTGTCTATCTCTGGCCATACCATTTCAGCAGAACCCAGCGAGCCAGGAACAGCCCGAAAGAGCATCGAGTGAATTTTGTGCCCTTTGCCATTGTACATAAATTCGGGTGATAGAATGGCATATCTTGAAGCCATTTTGGGCAAAACAAACGCAATGGCTTACAAAAATGATAATGTGTGCGATCATTTGTTAACCGTCAGATATCGCCCCTTTACGGACATCACGGGATGCAAGGCGACAGTCAGTACACACACAGCAACCTTGATCTAAGCGAGCAACCCGAGATGAACAAGGCAAATACACGCCCAGAGAGTTTCGTCATGTGCCTTTCTATCCTTCAGTTGATACACCCTCGTACCAGAGGCTCTAGATAGTATACACCCCGTAGCGGGCACGCCTCGTACCGTTTTTGGTCGACGGAGAGTATCTTACAAAATGACCCCAACGAGATATGCACAGTCCAGGGGCAACTCGTGTAGAGGCCATGACTGGTCGCTTGGACTGGCTGACTTGACTGGCTGTGGTGTTGCATCGTATGAGGGGGTATGAGCGTGGGAAGATTACTGGGAAGGACAGGATGAGAGAGTCCAAGAGGACAGGATGTAGTTTGTGAGCTTGATGCCGTCATGCTTGTTATCTCCAGATTTAGACGGCCAAGTCAGCCACGCTTCGAGCAAGGCATACATAAAGTATAAAATAAAAACAGTCCTGACCCTGCCCAGCTGAATATGCACGATGCACGATGCACAAACGAGGCCAGACATCCACAGAAGGTGGACGGCCCAGATATCTTTTATCTGTTGACATGATACACCCAGGCTAACCATGTTGGTCTTTGAACAATCTTTCGCTTTCTCTTCGCGGACGCCGATCTGTCAAAGGGAGTGTGTCTAGAGAAAAGAAATAAAGATACTGAGAAAGACTGATCAAGGAATATGGATTCACCAACGGCCCGTCGGATGGGCCTCGTTGTATACCATGTAAGCTTCCTGGTCTTCTTTGGCTCCCAGGAATGCATACACAAGGCACTTTGCCACTGTCTCCT
The DNA here is from genome assembly GCA_021396375.1 of Sporothrix mexicana. Classification (NCBI taxonomy): domain Eukaryota; kingdom Fungi; phylum Ascomycota; class Sordariomycetes; order Ophiostomatales; family Ophiostomataceae; genus Sporothrix; species Sporothrix mexicana. The sequence continues at coordinate 214,482 of WNYC01000002.1, forward strand.
TGACACTGCATCTCTTTCATCTGTATATATTTATTTGAATTTATTACCTTTTTTCTTGAATCCGCTTTATCTGTCTGCCTAGCTGCAATGATGCAGCAACACTGCATTTTAGAGTAAGCCATATGAGTGAGATGTTGGAGGAAAGTCAGTGAAAAAAGAAAAAAAAAAAAAAGAAAAAAAAAACCTGGAGAAGACCAGAAGGGATGCCCTGCAACCGTTGATATTTTCTTCTTTTTTTTCTAGTTTTTTTTATTTATTTACTGTGTACGTATTTCTTCTCTCATCGACATCCTGCCCAATTCTCGCCTCGTCTTCGCCTTCGCCGTCGATGCTGTGTTGTCCCTGCAGATGTTGCTTTTTGGTATGGATTTTGCCGGATTTTGGTGGGAGGCAGCCGGCCACTGCTGCAGGTCCAGCAGGAGTTAGGCCCCAGCATTTTCAGGGCAATACACCGAGCAAGCCAAACAGACTCACACCAAAGAAAGTTTGCATGCACCAAAAGTCTGCATCTGCACCCAGCCTCACTCCATTTCCTGGAGAGAGGTAAATGGCTCCACCCTCTTGCATTGGCCTTCTTTTCTCTTCGGATTCGCCTCGCTTTCCATCGCTTTTTCTTATCCAAAGCCACATGCCACATTACCATTTTTCGTTGACTTTCTTCGACTTTGCTTTCATCACTCTTTTGTGCCCGGAAACTTGGCTCACACTCTGCTGCCGAAAGAGACAAACGATGCAGGGGAAGCAAGTCGGAAACGAGCTTCTATTTTTGTACTACATATGTCGTAATATTGTGTAGGTTTTCTTCTGTCTCTGCTCTGCCGTCCCCAGACTCCGACTGAGCATATCTCGCTTTCGCTTTTGCAGTGTCTCACATCGGGCTCCAGCACGGAACTCGCCGTAATTACAGTGGGTCATCGCTGTCAGGCTTGTTGGCTTTCTGCTTAGTCATTTTGGAATTGTGGACCAGACAGAAGCAAGGAGTTCATGAGGCTTGGCCGTTGAAGAACTGGAGAACATTGCAGAAGGACGCAAGGTTTCCTCAGATACACTCTCTAGTATCTGCATCCATCTATTGTTTACATCGTGATGTGATCTGCAGTCAATAGAATCGTAAAGTCGTGCTTTTTTGTTTTGTGTTCCTGTGCTCAGAGATATGTTAAATCGTGACACGTGACCCAACCGCGCCGGTATGGCCAATTAGTGCGCCCGTAACTCCCTAAGATTACAGGAAGCCTAGGCCCTGGCCGACGTCACAGTAGAAGGCAGTGATCCGTGCCAGCCGCCCAGACCAGCTCTCCCCAAACCAAGGCAGGCGCGACCGAAGCTTCGGGCGGCACAATCACGACTCCACGACTCCATCGCAGCTTCCGCCAAACTCCGGTCTTTTGCATTTTGCATCCGTACTTTCCGACGGCGATTTGGAAGCGACAGTCGGCACGAGACACGAATACAACAAAAACAACGAAAACAACGACAACAGAGCATCGTCCATTGGCGAGCTCCATCAAGCTATCGAACACTCCAACCATCGACCTGCACACCCAACCTCATCCCTTCATCACGACCGAGTCCACCCCAGCCTCGAGCATGTGCGACGGTGCGAGTGCTGGCGATTGATTGATTGAATCATCTTAAACGTCCGAACATCCCATCCCCTTATCACTCCTCGACACATCTCCATCCAACAGGCAACACCTCCCTTCCCCGACATGGCGGACCCTGGGTCGCCAGTCTCCAAGTCGCTGGCGGCGCCTGCGGGAAGCAATAATGGCGCCGCAACGCCCACAACACCACATCATCCGACTGCACCGAAACCAGCAAACTCGCCCGGTCCTGCCCCTCGATCGTCGATTGCCGTCGGGCTGCACGAGGCCGCGCTCGATTCGCCCTCCTTCCGCGCCAGCGCCGTCCTCTTTGCCGAGCAGGTCGACGGCATCGAGCGCTGGCTCGAGAGCTACGCCAAGAGCACGGCCAAGCTCGTGCACGACTTTGGCGGGCTGGAGGACACGATCCATGCGTACCTCTCCAAGATCGTGCCGCCGCCCGGCGTGGCCGACGGCGTGATTGATGCCGACCACACGCTGCTGGCCCTGAAGAGAGTCAGCGACGGCTCGCGCGACTGGTGGGCCCAAGTGGCGGCCGCCTTACGGAGGTTCGACACGGTCAACGCCGAGCCCATCCGCGTCTTTCTGCACGGCGACCTCCGCGCCTTCAAGGAGACGCGGCGCAACCTCGAGCATGCCCAAAAGACATACGACACAACGCTGGCGCGCTACGTCGCCCAGAGCAAAGCCAAGGAGCCTTCGTCGCTCCGCGAAGACGCGTTTGCCGTCTACGAGACCCGCCGGGCCTACCTCAAGGCGTCGATGGACTTTTGCCAGATGGCGCCCCAGCTGCGGAGTGGCCTGGACAAACTGCTGACGCGCGTGTCGGCCGAGGTGTGGCGCGAGATGAAGCGCACGCGCGAGGCCAGCAACGCCATGGTGAGCGCCACGCACTGGGGCGAGGACATGGACCGCATCCGCGGCTGGGCCAAGGACATTGAGCTGGCCGAGGCGCCCCTGAAACGCGAGCTGCAGCTGTCGCGCCGCGAAATCGGCGAGACCACGCTGGCGGCCATCCGGCCGTCGCGCGAGCTCGAGGACTACAGCGCGTCCACTGTGCCGTTCCTCGGGTCGCGCGGCCCGCCGTCGGCCGTGTCCCAACAGAGCCCCTCTGCTACTGCAGGGGCCGTCATCTCCGAGAAACAAGGCTGGCTGTTTCTGCGGACGGTCACTGGCAAGCCGGCCCGCGTCAACTGGGTCCACCGCTGGTTTTACTGCAGGGACGGCATCTTTGGCTACCTCGTGCAAGGCCCCCAGGGCGTCCTGCAGGGCGACGACATTGGCGTGCTTCTGTGCAGCGCAAAACCGGCCGTCCAGGAAGAGCGCCGCTTCTGCTTTGAAGTCAAGACAAAGAGCCAGAACCTGATGCTGCAGGCCGAGACCCAGAGCCAGCTGACCGAGTGGCTCGAGGTCTTTGAGGTCGCCAAGCGCAAGGCGTTCGAGGCCAGCATGGCCCGTGATAATGCCAACAACACGCCACTCGGCGGTCTCGACCCGGCGTTTGCCATTACCCCGCCTGCCGTCGCCGACTTTTCCGCCCGCGCCCTCGACAATGCCCAGCTGGGGACGGTTGACGAGGCTGGGGATCGGGAGAGAAACGACAGCATTGGCGGCCCCGGCAACCTGACACTGAGCCACTCGGGAACGCTGCCTGTCCCTGGCGGCGGTCCCGATGGTCTGGGCCTGGTCGGACGCAATAGCTTTGACGTCTCGGCCGTGCCGCCGCGGCGCTCCATCACGATGCTGGGCCAGGAGCTGCGGCGCGAGGAAGGAGAGAGCGGCCGCGAGCACGCTGCACGCATCATGCAGAAGCTGGATCTGCACCGCAAGGCAACGTTTGGACGCGAAGGTGGCAGAGATGGCGACTCTGGCAGTGGCGGGCTCGGATCCAACGGCATGTCCACGTCGAATCTGTCGCAGCAGCAGCCGGGCATTGCCAGCCTCATCTCGGCCAGCCACAGCCTGTTGCCGGGCTATCCCGCCAACATGTCCCTCAACCAGATTGCGGCGCAGAACAATGCCCAACAACAACAACAGCAGCAGCAGCAACAGCAAGGAAATGAGCAACAGCGGCCTGGCGTCAACACAACCGCTCTGACCGAGGCCCGGCGCAACCTGCTGGCTCCCATTACGTTTACCAAACCGCCCCTCGTCACGTTCCTCAGCAAGGTGGCCGTCAATGCCAGTAGCGAGCGCGTGCTGTGCCGTCCGAGCCACTTTGGCGTCCTGCCCTCGGGCATCTTGGCCAACTACTGGGGCAGCCAGCCGTGGGGCAACAGTTTTGTGTCCAAGGGCAACGAGTACACGCAGGAGCTGGCCGGGTTTGAGAACAGCGACCTGTCGGTCGTCAACTCGCCTGGCACGCCGACGGTCGGCTCGCCGACGATCGGCACGCCTGCATCGGGCCATCGCAAGACGGTCAGTGTCGACACGGCCAAGCTGGCGGACACGAGAAATGGAGGGCTGAACGCCAACAACGGCGGCGGCGACCGCGGTGCTCCCGAGACGTTCCCGGCCAACTACCCGACGGAATTGCGCACACAGCACGCCCAGTTCCGCCTGCTGTTCCCGTCGGTGCCGCTCTCGGAAAAGCTGGTGCTCGTGTTCAACGCCGCATGGTCCAGTGCCAGCGAAGCGGGCACGGCGAACCAGGGCCTTGTCGGCAGCGGCCGTATCTACGTGACGCCCGACAATATGTATTTCTACAGCCAGAGCATGGGCCTGGTGGTGGCCTACGCCGTCAGCCTGGATGTCATTACCGAAGTGACGGCAGCGCCCGGCAAGGACTGCGACTACATCTTTCTGCACCTGGGCCAGGACGTGATGAACGAGACGGGCTTTACGCGGATCACCATTAAGACGTTCTTGGAGGACATGAATGTCTTGCAGGCGCGCTTGAATCTACTGATCGACGACCTGCAGGCGGCCGAGCCGATGGGCGTGCCCGACCTTTTGGTGGCGCTACAAAACACGGTGCCCGAAGACGAAGACGTGTCGGGCCGCAAGAGCCCAAGTGTCGCCAGCTGGGACCAGCTGTCGCTCGCTTCGCCTGTGGACGAGCACGGAAATACTCTGCACCTGGCACGGCACGGTGGCGGACAGCGCAACTTCTCGAACCAGAGCAGCCACAGCAGACGGATTACCAGCACGGGCAGTCGAGGTCTCCCAGGGCTCCCCGGCCAGCTTGGGACTGGCCTTCCCGGCAGTGGCCGGCCCGGCAAACTCCGACTACCGGCACACCCGATTGTCTACGAGCCCGACGACATGCAGAAGAAGGTGGCCGAGCGGCACTTTGAGATCAGCGCCAAAGCGTGTTTCCACGTTCTTTTCGGCGACAAGTCGTTCATCTTCCCCAAGCTCTACTTTGACCGCCAGGCCCGCGAGATCGAGCAGGGGCCCTGGGTGCTGGCGGACCACGGCACCATGCGGCGCCAGTATGCCTTTCGGGTGGAGGCGGTCGACATGCTGGGCCGCAAGAAGGACGAGAACGTGGCCGACCAGCAGACGATTGACATTTTCAGCGACCACGTGACCTATGTCGTGTCGCACGTCAAGACGGCGTGGCACCTGCCGCACTCGACGGCGTTCAAGCAGGTGACGAAGATTGTGATTACGCACGTCGCCAAGTCCAAGTGCAAGCTGGCCGTCTACGTCAAGGTGGACTGGTCGAACCCGCCGGCGTTCTCCAAGAGTCTGGTGGAGCGGCAGGCCCTGGACGACGCCTCGCGCGACGCCGAAGAGCTGGCCGAAGTGGCGACGGACGAGGTGCGCAAGCTCGGCGCGCACAGCCGCACGAAGCGGGCCATGCAGGTCTACGGCAACATCGGCCAGCAGACCAAGGTGGTCAAGTTTGTGCCCAACGAGGGCGCGGGCAACACGAACAAGAACAAGCAGAAGCACGGCACGCAGATGAAGCCGCGCACGCTGACGGACATGCTGCTCGAGACATTCCGCAGTTTCATGGAGTCCGTCGTGACGAGTCTGGTCATGTGGGCCTTTGCGGCGTGCCGGTCGCTGTTCCGCGTCGCCTCGGCGCACCGGCTTCTTCTGGCCGTGTTGGGCCTGAGCATCGCCGCCAACCTCGTGTTTTCCTCGAGAGAGACCGCCGCCTGGTGGTCCGAGCGGCATGCCGCCACGTACATGCGCAAGCTGGGCGTCGGCCCGAACGTCATGATGAGCAAGTCCATTTATCTGGCCGATCTGGAGGAGGTGGCACACGCCCGGGCGCCGGACACGCGCGCCGACCGCAACAGCATCTGCTACAACACCTTTTTGTCGATTGCCAACGCGACGGACCTGGACGCGCCCTACGAAGATGCCGGAGCGCTGCTGTCCTCGCCGACGAGCCGGGCGACCGCCCAGCGTCTGCGGCGGACCCGCCAGAAGCTCGGGGCGTACCGCCACGACCTGGTGGTGGCGATGCGCGTGGTCAACAGCGTCGAGCGGGAAATGGTGCAGTCGGAGTGGGAGAACTGGCTGGCGGACGAGACAGAGCGGTGTGACCAGGTCAAGGTGTTGCTGTCAAAACGGAGCGGCTCCGAACGCAGTGAGGAGCAGAGCGAGCGGAGCGAGGACAAAAAAGGCGAGCGCAGCGAGGACAAATACGACCGAGAGAAGAGGATGGCCCTGCTGGCGCACTGGCACGAAGACTACTGCGGCAGCTGCCGGGCGGACCAGCGCGCGCTGGACGACCAAGAGTGGCGGCGGTCGATGGTTTAGGGAGGCAGGGCCCCACGGGTTAGGGGCTAGGGGAAGGCTGTAGGCTGTATAGCATGTAACTGTACTGGTTGACCCTGCGTCTGTTGTATTCTATGCATGGGATGGAGAACACGGCCATTGTATATATTAGCGAGCGATTTGCGATTTGCCATTTGAAATAAAAGAGTTCGATTACAGGCATGCACATGCAAATGAGATGTAGGGGCCGTATACTGTGGGAAAGGGTGCATCTCATATACGGCGGGTGCATTCTAACGTGAGGCATCTCAAAGCGAAAGACCATAGAGATGAGATGAGTCTCTGTATGGAGTACTGTGTAAGTGAATTTGCGAGCCTGGAAGAAAAGGTCCAGACCATGATAGCGCTGGAGTTGGGCGATCTTAGTGGTTTGGGGCGGACGCTACAGGGCCATACTCCGTAGTGCGGCGTAGTGCAGCAGATGGAGTGACGTCATTGGCTGCAGATGCCCACCAGCCGATCTCCAACTTCGTTCGTCTTACGACTTGCTCAGTGGCTCCTTCCATGCTTGCCGTGAGATCTCATTTCATAATTGCTACGTCTTCTTGTGACTGGTGACGCTGTTGCACTGGCCGAGGAGGAAAATGACAATGTCGACCCTCACAGAAGACAGGGAGCAGTGAAACATTACGCGAACACAGTCCACGATTCTTCGTTCTTTCCTTTCACTTCTTTCTTAGTGTCGCTAGAACTGATTTAGACGTGATCCATCACCTCGAAATACACCAAAATACACCAAAATAAACCGACTACACCAACCACACAATTGCTTCCTGGTTGGCCCGCGTGCATTGTACCTGATTCAGCGCCCACCAGTCCCTTTTGTTGTCTTCGTTTTCTTCTTCTTCGTGTTCTAGAAACACAGCGCACTTCTCACCATTGTTTTTGGCTTTTGGAGATTTTGTACCTGATCGTTCTGAGCTTTTGTATTCCTGTTCCGATCTGCCCGCTTGTGATCGGCGAGTGGCTTTGTATCGTCGATTCTGTTTCCATTTCATCACCTCACCGCTCGATTTTCGATTTTATCTGCCTGCGACGCATCCAGGCATCCAGGCATTATGAACATCGACAATCCCTTGGCGGCCCTCGGGCCTGTCTCCTGGGACACCATCGACCACGATGCCCTCGACCACTTTCTCACCGACACCTTTACTTGCGCCCAGATCCTGGCCGATTCTATCCCGGCTACAGGTCCGGGTCCTTCGTCGGCTTCCTCCTCCACCGGCCGACCACGCGCACACACGGATGGCGCCGTTTCGTATGGACTGCATGCACCAGCTGACGGCCCGCCGGCATCTGCATCTGCTTCCGCCTCGGAAATGTCCGCCAAGGCAGAAAGGCTTCGCCAGGACCTGAGACAAACATGGAAACAAGTCAAGACGGGCAACGCCTCGACCAACCCGCGCGGCATTGTCGTGTACAAGATGAACGGCGGCCGCGACGGGTACGCCGGCAGCAGCTGGTTTGCCCGGCGGAGTGTCCACCGCCTGGAAAAGGGCAAGCACCCGAACAAGGAGAAACAGCACTTGGATGGGCCGGAATTGGAAATTGGGTTCGACATGTTCCGGGAGGCGCTCCTCAAAGAGTTTGCCTTGCCCGACCACGCCGACGAGTCGGCTGAGAAAAAGGGCGGGATTGTGCGGACAATGATCACAAAGAAACGGATCGAGCATGTTGTTGTCGACGGCCAGGGACATGACGATGTAGAGGCTGAAGAAAAGACACTGACGAACACCGCAAACACGACAAACACGGACGGCCCGCCGCCGACATCGCGCCAGCTAGACGTGTATCTGTTGGAGGCCGAGTTTCCGGGACCCACGACAGCCCGCGATTTCGTGACGATGCTGCTGACGACCCAGTCTCCTGCACTCCCTCCGGCAAACGCAAACGCAAATTCGTCATCGTCCTCTTCTCATGATGGCCTCCGCCAGTTTATGCTCGTGTCCAAACCGTGCTTGCATCCAGAGACGCCGCAACGGCCGGGCTTTGTGCGCGCCCAGTACGAGTCGGTCGAGCTCATCAGAGAAGTGCGGGTGCCGTCTACATCCACATCCGGCGGAAATGGGAGATCGGGCCGTGGTCTGGCGGCCAACACGCGCAAGACACGCTCGTCGATCGACCTTTTGAAGAATCACGGCGACGATATCGATATCGATGTTGATGTGTCTGACCACGATGCGGGCGACGGCCACGAAACTGAGACTGCCATTGAGTGGCTCATGATCACGCGCAACAACCCCGGTGGTAATGTGCCCCGTTTCTTGGTCGACAAGAGCACGCCGTCGAGCATTATCAGCGATGCCAACAAGTTTCTGGACTGGCTCGTGGCGCAGCAGGTCGACGATATTCTAAAGAGTGGCGAGCCGGAGCAGACACGACCGGCTGCGGATGTTGTCGCTGGTGCAAAGACAAAGACCGCGCTGGCGGCAGCCATTCCAGAAGAGGCGGAGACGGAACATGACCAAGCAAACGAGGCAAACGAGATCAACAGCGCCGACACCCGCTCCGACTCCTCACCACCAGTGACCATTGTTTCCATGGAGAGCAGCGGCGGTGCCGCTTCGTCGACAAAGCTGTTCAACATGCTGTCGGGTGCGTTGGGTGGCGCAGGCACGGCTGTTGCCTCGAAGCTGCCCAACCCGTTTGGAGACGCCGTGCATATGATACACTCGTCGTTTGAAGGGCACATTGATCCAGGGGACGACGACAGCAACGACCTTGATTCTTCCGATGACGACACCGGCGGCGATACATATAGTGATATCGACGACGACGATGTTGGTGCTGGTGCTGGTGCAGAAAAGACGCGTGGCCGGAGCCGGCGGTCGACCCAGGACTCAAAGGAAGATGCAAAGACGGCCGGCAACGACACAACCAAGACTGTTGCCGACAATTCTTCCATCGCATCGATTCCCCCACCGCCGCCGACATCCGCTCTCGAGATGCTGGCTCATGATCGCGCCCTCGCACTCCGTAAACTCAACGACAGGTCCTCCACCGGACTGTCGACAGGTGGATCGAGTATGGCCGCCAGCGATATCGACAACGACAACGACACCGAAGCAGGCAGTGCCACCACCTCCTTGAAACAGAAAAAGGCCGAAAAGGCCGAACAGCATGCCGCCGCCAAGGCTGCCAAAGCCGCCAAGGCCGCAGAGGCGGCTCGCAAGAAGCACGAAAAGGAACTGCAGAAGCTGCAAGACAAGCAGAAGAAGGCCGAGGCGGATATCCTAAAGGCAAGCAAGGGGAAGACGGCCGCTGAAGTTCTCAAGGAAAAGGAGGACGCCGGGAGCAGCGCGCAGAGCACGAAAAGTGCTGCCCACTCGTCCACATCGTCGATCGCAACGGACCCCACGGCCACAGAGCTGCAGAAACTCCGCGAGAAACACGACAAGGCCGTCGCCCGCCAAGAAGCCCAGTACAAGAAGGAAATGGAAAAGCTTGAGCGGAAGCGCCAGCAGCAGGCCGAGAAGGAGGCGGCGCGCCTTAAAAAACAACAGGAGCGCGACGAGAAGGCCGATACTGCGCTCCAACTAACACACGCGCGTGCGGAACGGGATGTCTTCCAAAAACAGGTCGAGATGTTGACCGAACAAGTGCGCCAGCTCGAGGCACAAAACGAGTTGTTGGCGGCTGAAGTGGCACAGGCGACGGGCAAGTTGAAGTTGAATGCGAGAGTCGAGGACGCGGAGGATTGAAGACGCAGGGTGAACCGATGACCGAATACCTGTAAGATAAGAGCAGAATGCATACACGGATACATGACAGCGATATTTGAGTTCAAAACATTTCCAAAATGACAAAATAACGAAATGAAAATAAAAAACAGAACAAAATGACATAGTATTTTCTCTATATCTTTTCCAAACCAAAACTCCAATGAATGAAAATAAAAAAGAAGATGTCAGCTCCCATCCCTCTCCTTCAAACTTCCACCGCCATGGCCTGGAGGAGACCATTGACACGAGTCTTTTCGCCACTTGTCTGGAATGCTTCCAGAGATGCCGCCAACGATGCGTTGTTCCCGTTCTTCCCGTTCGCCAGGACCGCACGCGCTCCAATGATGAACCGGGCACACACGGCAAACACGCCCGGTGCCGCCGTCCATCCGAGCGGGCCGTCGTCTTCCGTCTGAACGTACTGTACGAGTGTCTGCATGCCACTCGCCAGCCATTCGGCAAGGCTGGCGAGGCCGTCAGTGCTGAAGCTGCTGTTGACCGCAACAACCTCGGCCCACCGTTCCGCCTCGCGCACTTCGTCAATGTACAGGTTGTGCTCCTCGACGAGGAACAGCGCGTCATCAAATTGGAGGGCGTCTGTGAATGTCAACTGGGGCAGACGCCAGGATGAGATGCTCGCAGTGCCGGACTGTCCAACCATGTGTGCAGCGGCCTGGCGGACAAAGGAAGCGGACGCAGTCGACTGGCCAAACCGACTGGCCATCCACAGCGGAAGACGCCGTGCCGCCTCGCCAGGAATGAGTAGTGTGCCCAGTACGGCACCCGCCGCCTCGGCCGCCACGTCGCGGACCTCGTCGTCGTCGTCATTTAACGCATCGTAGACACAGAAAACAAATGAAAGGAGGTCTTCATCACTCTTTACGGTTGGGTGGGGAGCAGTCGTGGCCAGGGCAAACGACCGCAGTGCCTCCGCTGCCGCCATGCGAGTGTCAAATGTCTGTGCCGGCTCAATGGCAGACTTGACCATCTTGGCCCAGGACGAGACGGACAAAATGCCCTCGGCGCTGCTGCCTGCCCGAACAGCTGTGGCAAGAATTGGTCCGCTGACCTTCAGAATGGCCCATGACAGCGTTGGGCTGATCTGTTTCTTGCTGTCCGCCGTCCATACACCTGCAAGAGCTTCGATGCTGGGGAGAAGGTTGAGGTTGTCGTTGCCGCTGCCATCACCGGACAACAGGTAGTCCATGACCTCGGCGAGATTGAACAGTGCAACAGCGCACACTTCGGGTCCTACTTTACCATCCACACAGATTTCCATGTAGACAGCGGCCAGCCACGATGCTACATCGGGCGATCTCCGGGCAGCACCAAACCACGAGCTTTGCATAGACTCCAACAGACGCGTCGCCGTGTCAGGGTCTGTGGATGCCGTACAGAGAGCCCTATGCCCCGTCCGCTCGCCAAACGCCACATTCGAGTGGTCGAGCTGGAGCATCGATTGCGCACGGAGGAGAGCCGACTGGGTGGTGATGTCCCCGTCCGCACGGACAACGTTGGAAAGCTCCTCGCCAATGCGGACGTTGAATTCGAGGGCAAGACTGGCAATCGTGTTGCAGGCTTCCAAGTAGGCGGCGCGCACCTCAGGGCAGGACTCGAAACCAGCATTCGCTTTAGCCAACGTGTTGAGGAACGACAGCAATGGTGCCAGATAGTCGGCAACGGCATCCCCGGAGATACTGGCAACACGGCCCAGAACGAAACGAACCGCAAGAAGCGAGCCGTGCCACCGGTTGGATGTCGTCATAGCCGACTGGTCGAGAAGCAGACGTTGCACACCGGCAGCCCAGCTGTCGTTGTTGACCAGGAACGAGCACACCGTACGTGCCGCCATCTCGCGGACGTGCCACAGATGGCTACCCAGGTAGTGCACAACTGCATCATAGAGCTCGGCACGATGCGTCTCGGGCGGGCCTGCACGACGGATAATGTCGAGCGCCGGGAACACGGACTCAGCGGCTGCCTGTTGCGACTCGATCTGAAGGTGGTCGCTCTTGGCGGCATCAGCATCGCTCGAAAGAGTCGAGTCTGTCCGCAGAAGGCTCAGCAGAACGCCAGGTAGCGTCGGGTACTTGTTGTATGAGATGCGTATCGTCTGCCCGTCCCAGCCCGACTCGAGCGACGCCTTGGACTCGCCCGTACCGAAAAGACAGTCAATCAAGCTTCTCAACAGCAATAGACCGCAGTTGCGGATCGCCCATACATCCGACCGCAGACTGTTGGCGGCCAGCTGCAGACACTCGGGCAACAGTCGCTCGGCGCGCTTGCTGAGCAGCGAGCTGCGGAACACGTCGCGCAGGCAGTTGAAGGCGTGCACCTGCGGCAGCCGGGAACCGTCGGCGGCGCGCTCATCGGTGGCCGGCTGCTGGGCGATGGCGCATGCAGTGCGGATTGCGTCATCAAAAAATGCAGTCTGGGAAGAGTTGGAGGAGGCGAGAATGCCCGAGAAGAGAGGAGGGATACCTGCGGAGCGGCGAGTTGTCGAAACCTGAGAGTGAATGCAGTTGAGAGTGCCCTTGTACCATGCCATCACAAGAGTGTCGTCTTCGGGTGTGCCTGGTGTTGTCACAATAGGATCCTGGGCCAGCTGACAACATAGCGTAAATGTCTGGGCGACTGTTGTGAGGGCACCACGGTGACGAAGTGTCGAGAGCTGCTCAAAAGCGAGGTTGCCGATGCGCTCAAACACGGCGCGGTCCGGCGTCAGTGTGCCCTTGACCCGGCTGAAGCGGAGATGTGAGACAATCGCGCGCATTGTGTTGCTCGACTCGCTGATGGACCGGAAGCTAAAGCTCAGCAGGTCCTTGGAGTCGAGGTTGCTGATGCCCTGGTCTTCAATGTCGTCGGGAATATGGCCTTCGGGCGAGTCATCACATAAAACATGCCTGACAACGTGCCAGACGCGCTCGCATCTCTTGACGATGCGAGCTTGGATCTCGACGAGAGAAGCCAGCTCAGCATCCGAGTACTTGGCCTTGGCCAGAACAGCCCAAATGTATTTGATCGACGCAAACTCGCCGTGCACAGGGCCCTTGACAGCTGCAGTAGCAAGATCCGACTCGGCGCGTGCAATCTTGACCTCCAAAATATCGAGGACACGTGACAGGATAGCCTTTTGTGTCTCCAGGTCATTGGCAGCCCAGCTGCACATGAGACCCTGGCAACGTGCGGCACCGTCGGCATGGTCCTGACGAGCTGTCTGCGAGGCACGCTGGTCCGCACGCACACTAAACTCGGCGAGCATCTCCCGGAGAGAGCTCTTTTCCGCAGCTACCAGCTCCGACGGTGCCAGCACAAGCAAAGACGTAGCCACGTCACGAACATCGTCGAACGGATCCATGATGCGGTCTAGAACACACCGCACCCATGCTCCGTCTTCAAACAGTCTCCGCACAAGGCCCATATCTAGTGCATCAGACACACCGCCAGACACATCACGCCGTTGACGAAGTAGCCACGACGTGGCCTTGAGTGACGTAAAGTGGCGCTGGTACGAGGCCGTGGGCGCTAGTTCGGCGCGGAGGAACGTCAGGTACCAGGTAAGGAAGGCCTCGTGCTCTGCCAGGGTCTTTTGGATTGTGGCATCGTCAATCTTGATGCTCTCCTTCTTCTTGAGAGCGGACTTGCTCTGCCCCTGTCCGTTGGGATCGCCCTCGCCGCCACGGCCCCAGCGCTGCATCGTAGCAATAGCGCTCTTTAATCGGATTGCCATGTCGCGTGTGTGTGCCAGCAGCTCGTACCGGAACTTGGCGTCGGACTCGGCGTGGTATGTCGGGAGGTAGCGCTGAAGGAGCCCAAAGGCGACGGAGGAGTAGGGCTTGGTGGTAGATTGGGACGAGACGAGCAGGGACAGTGCTAGAGAACGCACGTCGGCCGGTGCCCGTGCTAGAACACCGTCCAGAACCGACTCGTTGAACACAATAACACCGCCTTTGGCAGTCTTGCCCGTCAAGTTCAGGCCCGGGTCGTCAACCAAACCGGCCTTCTTGCCGATCTCGAGTGCCGCCAACTGGAGGACCGCACCGACAGTGTCATTGGTCTCCTTTCCGGTCGTGCTGGACACTTCGTTCTTGTTCAGAATCTCAAGGAGCTGCAGCGACCGTGCACGGTCCGCTCCGAAGAATGGTATGAAAAAGTAGAGCTTGACGTCCTCGAGGATTGTCGGGTGCACACCCAGGCCGTCGCGCAGCCATTGCAACCACAGCTCGACAGTAAACTCGGGGAACAGAGGGACTTCCGCGCCGTCTTTTGTTGTCGTCGCCGTTTGCAAATAGGTAAACACTGCGACCAAAAACTTGCCGGCCACAGGGCAGACATAGTGCAGCGTCATCCATGCAAACATGTCTGCCACAAACAGCTGCCAGACGTCGAGACTGGGTTCGGCAGGCATATCTGAGTCGTCGTCACCGCCCACCTCGCGGTTATATGCTCGAGCCACCTCTTCGTACTCGTAGACGGCCTTGCCTAGCAAATAGTGCAGCGAGCCAATCGATGACTTGACCAGCGGCCGTGTCGACTTGCGGCTCACAATGGCCACCAGTGTTTGGAGAATCTCATCTCGCAGGGCTGTCCGCGTGGCCATATCGGGGTTCTGGACGATCAGCAGAGCCACAAGGTCAAGCAAAAGCTTCAGTGACCGGTGCTGGTCCTTCTCGTTCCACTCAATGTAAAAGTGGAACAGCCGCAGGGCCGTCGAAGAACGGAACGCCCATTCTGTGACAGGAGCCGGGGCACGGGTTGCACAGTGCTGGACAAATCCACACAGCTTGGCGCAGGCATTGACTGAAGAAGTGCGAGACTTGGCCGCATTTGCCAAAAGCTGGACAAAGAGGGACTCTGCGAGTCTGGTAGAGTATCTCGTGTTAGCAGATAGTCACATCCGAGTATGTATTTGATTTCATTAACGCCTTCTGTGACTTACTCTTTGGACTGGTTCTCAGGCTGTTGTTCAAGCCATGCAAAAAGCGTGTTTGCATTTGCAGAGGCCTCCTCGATATCGGGTAGCTGTGGTTGCTCCATTTTGAATGAGAAACTAAGGGGTAAATATTGTGAGGTAGGAGAAGGCAGGCGCCCAAGTATCAAAGCCTTGTGAGAGGGAAAGAGCGAGGGGCAGCCAGGTCCCCACTGGAAAGGAACGAATATGCCAAGTTCGGTCTCAGGCACTGGCTTTCATTCTCCTATGAGGTCCGGATGTCAACTTATGAGTGCTCCCTTAATATGATATGTCGATTTTGAAATTCTGATTATTATTCTTCACAGGTTGCCTGTTGCTGATGTCGTCGGGCGGCCCACTGTTGGGTGAAGTTTGACTTTTTCGGCTACTCTCTTATCTGCATATCTTCAATGCACGTAAACCATATGACGATGCCACTCACAAATACACCCAGCCACGACCCAAAAAAATAATATATAAGGACTTTTTCAAGTTTATCTCATACCTTTTACTTACCAGTAGCATTTCAACTTTATAAACTACATTTATAACCCGCTTCCTTGAAACTGTAGTGAGAAAAAGCAAATCGTCAATAGAGTCACGTGCCTGTCACAGACAAGGCTGCCTTTCCGTCAATGTCCCCACTTTTCCCGAAGAAACATGTAGAAAGGAAAAAACGCACGGTCCAGCCGAGGGGACAACGAATTTTCTGGGCCGGGGCTATCATTTTTCGCTTTAACTTTTTTTTAATACTCTTTTTTTTCGCCCGCATCTGACCAGCGTTCTTTGGACTGTTCGAAGCAAACAAATTTGCAGAACCCCGTCTTCGCGAGAACGACCGACGACCGACGACCGACGACCGCCCCTGCCTTTTGCGACACCCGCTCTTTCCACGATTGTCGACAACTCTTTCCTCTACTCCTTCCGCTCTTTTCTGTCGCCTTCCTTTGGTCTGCAATTGGCCTTCGCACCTGCCCACACGACTGCATCGACGCCGAACCCCTCCCCCGCAACATCGCGAGATTTCCCTTTCCTTTCTCCGGCCTCTCCCACCCTCACGACCCCCCCACACACATATTCGCCATGTCGATCTGGGGCGCCCTGACGGGACGCAAGCCCGCGTCAACTTCTGACAACCACGCCGACTCGGCCCCCTCCGCTTCCGCCTCCGCCTCTACTTCTTCCTCGTCTTCTTCAAGCCCCGCACATACCACCGTCTACGACTCATCATCACCATCAGGGGGCAATGCTGCGCTCGCGACCCTCGGTGGCGGGGGTGCCGACTCGTTCCTGCAGAGCTCCGCGTTTGCCGACCCGACACAGCTGCACCCGCTCGCCGGCCTCAACAAGGAGACGCTCGAGTACATCTCGATGGAGGACTCGGCCCTGTCGGACCTGCCCGGCTCCCAGTCCGTCCTGCCCTCGCGCGGCTTTACCGACGATCTGTGTTACGGCACCGGTATTACCTATTTGACCGCCCTGACGCTCGGTGGCGCCTGGGGTCTGCAGGAAGGTCTGCGGCGGTCGGCCGGCCAGCCGCCCAAGCTGCGGCTCAACTCGGTCTTGAACGCTGTCACACGGCGCGGTCCCTTCCTCGGCAACTCGGCGGGTGTCGTCGCCATCTGCTACAACTGCATCAACTCGTACATTGGCTACCTGCGCGGCCGCCACGACGCGATCAACTCGGTGCTGGC
The DNA here is from genome assembly GCA_021396375.1 of Sporothrix mexicana. Classification (NCBI taxonomy): domain Eukaryota; kingdom Fungi; phylum Ascomycota; class Sordariomycetes; order Ophiostomatales; family Ophiostomataceae; genus Sporothrix; species Sporothrix mexicana. The sequence continues at coordinate 231,190 of WNYC01000002.1, forward strand.
CGGCGGCCTGAGCGGCATGCTGTTCAAGAGCACGCGCGGTGTGCGGCCGATGCTGATCTCGGGCGGTATTGTTGCATCCGTCGCCGCAGCCTGGACTGTAAGTAGACGTCCTCACACGTCTGATTTGACCTGGCAAAGAATGTTACTAACAAAAATAGGTTACTCGCCGCACGTTCTTCCCGATCCCCGAGCCGCACCAGAACCACTAAGCGAAGCCAATATGAATGACATTCGGTCATGATGTTGTGTTCGCTAGCAGTGCCGACCACGATTGAGGGCTGCTGTCGACCCGACCCTCGTTGCTGGTCTGCTGTCGCTCACCGACAGCATTTATGTTTTGAAACGAAATCTCAAATGGTAATATCATGTTACATACAGGTACGGGGCTAGGAGGGGAAAAAAGAGGAAAAGAGAAAAAGAGAAAAAGAGAAAAAGGATTGGAATATGGGGAAGGGCATAAAAACGCATATTTTTCAGCGAGCAAAAAAGACAGGGCGGGCAGGGTATCATTCTGGTCTGGTTGCACATATCTCTCTACTCCCACGGCATTTTTCTTTGCTTTCTCTTTTGTTTTTTGGCGGTCTTCATTGCAACCTTTGTTGTTTCGCTTTCATCTTCTGTATATTACTAGACAGTGCGGTCTTTTTTCACCCACCCCTTCGTCTTCGCTCCTCCCTCACTCCTATTCTCTCTTCTCCATCGTCTCATCCTCCTTTCCTACATATAGAATTTTACCCGGCAGGGTGCATGCACGTGGCGTGCGTGTCAGGCGTTCTTAGGACATCAATTCAAAAATTTGAAGAATTATTAAAAAATTGCATACATCGCCTGGTGCCTTTATATTGACATGTGAAGTCACAAATGAACGAGAAGTGACCTTATGATGTCACGGGACATGAAGACACATCTGTACTCGTTCAATAATCGCAAACATCGCATGTATTATTGTTATAGAGATAACATGTAAGGATCGTAGATGGTAATAATTGATGGAAAGGCGGTCACCAGCCCATCTTTATCTGCCGTTGTTGCTTTTGTGTTGTCGCCTCCCTCCCCCCCTCTCACCCGCATTTTGCATCTTACGCGTATCTCGATCGAGCAAAGATATGCCGTCTGCCTGTCGGACGTCGTTTATTGTTCACAGTATCTGACTTCTGATGTTTCTGCCGTTCTGCTGTTCTGACGTTCGCCGCATTGTCCGAGGAGACGTCTTACAATCTGACGTTGAAAGGATGACTGCTGACAGAAGAGCCATTCAGCTGCCTCCGCCGCCATTCCGCCAACTGACCCTGGCCCTGGCCATAGTCCATTGTTCTTCATTCCCTCCATTATTCGATTTTTCTTCTACTTTCTCTCTTTTCCGTGATAGTTTCGGGAGGATGGCTCGGGCCACTTCCTGTTTTGTCTCCTTTTGCGTCGTTTTGTGTCGCCAAAGCTTCCATTCGGTTGGTAACAATACGAGAAAAGGTGCATAAAGAACACAGAAATAAGAGCACAAAAGGGGGAGATCGTCTGCATACAACAACGAATACGTATGCCGTGTATGTGTACTCCATACGTGCTGTGCTTTGTCTGTACCTGTGTCTGTACCAGTACGGACTCTCTTCCTGTTAATGTTTTGTCTGACTTTCGAGGCCGACTCGAGACTGTCTCTTTTCGCCGTCCTCTCTCCCGACTACACTGTACAGTTTGCTGTTGTGCAACAATTGATGAGCTCCCGTACTCCCTACAGAGCACTTCGTAAAGACTTTGGAAAATGATGTGCATTGTTCTGGACTCTCTCTCTCTCTCTCTCCCTCTCCTCTCTGTCCCACTCCCACCTCTGGGTCGGCTTCCTTGTTTTCCGCTTGCCAGGCCACACGCCTAGGCGCGCGCACAATGTGCAAAATACGAGATGAGGACAGACAAGAGAGAGGCGAGAGAGGCCAGTGACAGGCAAAAGCAGGTCAAATGAGGAGAGCAGACATAAGCGACGCCGGTCTGAAAATCCCCCTCCGCTTCTCGACCGAATCCCTTTTCGTTTTTTTTGTCGTTGCTTCTGCCATGCGCTGTCTGCATGACTTGCTATGCAAGCGCTGTCAATTTCTCAAGTCTCGGGGACAGGACAGCTGGATAACCTGATTATCCTGAGTTAATCTGACGAGTGATGTGTGTTGTTAAGGGTGCCCCACTTTTGTTACTGCTCCCCCATTTGCTTGTTCTTTGCTCCTGTCTCCTCAGTTCCTTCCTCTCGCTTCCCTGTTGTCTTTCCTGCCAATCCCGGGAACCAAAAGAAGACGCTACTAGCCCTATGGGTCACATTCTCGGCACCGTGACACTCTATTCAGTGGGGGTAGGCGAAGATGCGGCGAGGAGGACATGGCAATAATGTTGAAGGAAGGTGCGTGAGATTGTCAGAGTGAGCGAGGAAAGAACGAACGAGAACTGCGGTCAACCTCCTGCACTTTGGAGACATTGCAGTGGCTGCGTCGATACCCTTCTCATTTTCTGTATTTCTGTATTTCTGTATTTCTGCATTTTTGCTTTTCTGCATTTCTGTATATTTTTGTCTTTTCTTCTCTATTCCCTGTCTTCCCCTCTCTCGTCCCACAGGCCTGGCACAGGCCTGCAGCCAATATTGACCGTTTTGGTCGGCCATCCTGGTATGTGTTCCTTTTTCTGTCTGCTTTTTTGTTGGTTGGGGTCTAAAATAGAGCTGTGTTGAGTGTCACGTTTTCGATTGAGCGTCTCTTTCCCGTAATAAGAACTGAGAACGTTTGATGGTTCTCTCCTTTTATTTCTCTTGTGCACTTTTTGCTTGCTTTTCCTCTTTCCTCCTCTTTTTCTGCCTCTTTTCCACGTTCCGTCCCACCTGCTGGCAGTTCCCAATTGGGCAATATCCCGCATCTGGTGGACTGAGGCTGAGTGGCCGGCGACTACACTTTTCGTGGTTTCCGCTCTTTTCGTGCTTCTTGTCGAGCTTCTGTGGTCTCTTGTCGTCTTTTGTCGTCTCTTTTTACCGTCTATTCACTTGGCCAAATGCCTTCCTCTGCCTTTTCAGTTCTTTTGGCCTACAACACCGCTTCTGTGGCTGGTCCGCGGTAATGGGTTTCTGCATTGTATCGGTGCTTGGCTCGAGACTATTGGTCGGAGAAGACGAGGAAACATCGCGTCTTTTAAGCTTTTGTCATGTTCTCGACTTTTGAACGCACAAGTGTACATTTATATGCATCGTTCCTGAACACAGCCTCTTTCATCTGGTCTCCAGCCACGGGGAAGCAACTAAAGAAGATGAAAAAAAAAAAAAAAAAAAAAAAATTACGTGAAAAGGAGATCATAGCCGAGACCCTGTCCCGACAGATCAGAAAGAAGGGTCAAGATTACCGCAAGATGGTCAGAAATCTGGTCAAGATCACCCCCAAATTGGTGAGACTGTGTCTTTCGCCTGCAGATATGTTCTTTCCGCCAAACCACCTGGCCCCAGTGTCTCGGCGGCAAAGCAGCAAAGCAGCAAGCCACCGTCAGCTCGGTCAGTCGTCAGCAGGGGCGAGACAAACCAGAAAAGAAAAAGAAAAGGAAATAAAAAAATACGGGAAAAGGCGAAATGATAAACAAGAATTATGTGCAACGAACGGAGTACATCCGTCCCACCGCTTTCTTGTACTCTATTCTTCCACCTTCCCCTCCGTTGTCTCCTCGTCTCCCCGTCCATGTGGTCTGGGTCTCTTGTATTTCTTTCCTGGTAGGCGGTTACCGGCATCCCACACGAACAGGAGGGCAGTGGCTGTCGAGTGTGACCTTGTTCTCTCTCTTGTCCTTGCTCGTTCTCTTTTTCCTTCCTTTTTTCTTTTCTCCGCCCTCTTCTCTTTTCACATCTTTCCCCCCGCCCAGCCACTTCCTTCTCGTCTCTGCCTCGTCCATTGGATGCTGCAGGTAGCCGAGCTGGCTTCGCCTTGGGCCTTTCCTCTTTTCATCGAGCCTTCTCGTCTTGGCTCCCCTCTTCCTGTCCATTTTGGTCCATCTTGTGCATTTTCTGTGCAGTTTATGTCCAGCACGTCTTCAGCCACAAAAACCAAGACACGCACCCGATGCACCCGACTGTCAGGCAACCCCCTCGAAGTCCATTCTCTAGCTCTAGCTCTTCTCTCGTCTGTGGTTTCTCTCTCATCTTCAGCCGCACAAGCTCACGTTCTCAGTATTGGGCATCTCTCCTCTTTTAATTTCCTCCATCTTGCCGTGACCTTGCAGCGTATCGCCTCTTCATCTGTCCTATCTCTTCTCTTGCCTCTACCTAGTGATTTGCACCTTCTTAGACTTGTGCCTTCTTACATCTCTCCGTCTCTTCTCACTTCTCGGCTCACGTTCTGCGTATCTTGTTCCTGTCCTGTGCCTGTCATTTGACTTCGTCTTTTGTCTGTTCTCCTCCCACCCTCTCTCCATCACTCTCTGTAATCCCGGTCTTTCTTCCCCATCGCTCATCCCCGTCTATCCTCCTTTCCAGCCGCCCAGTCATCACTCATTCAGCATTCAGCCTTCAGCCCTACCTCTTTCAGTTTCGAGGCCACCAGCGATACGATCCCGTTTAACTTGGCATCCTGGCCATTGTCATATATACACATAGCACATAATATTCTCATATGTGCGGGATATTACCTCCAGGCCTTCTCGTTTCTTTCTCCATTTCTCTCAATTATCTCTTGTCCTGTCTGCCTATCCTTTCTTCTCTCTATCACACTTCCTCTCTCATCGTCACACAACATCTCGTTCTTTTTAGCCACTGTGTCAAAGCCATAGCACAGGCTCGTGTCCACTGACCAGTACGAGTACTTTCTGGGGAGTGGTCTGCCTGCCTGTCTGCCTGCTCATGTCATCGCCCCTTTCTATCACATCTCTGATTCTCCTCGTCGTCGTCACCAAACGAAACGATCGTCGCTCGTTCAAACAAGCTTTGTCATTTGCCGCCAACTGTCTTCGCTTTTGCCATCCTCGAGCATGTCTTAGACGGGCATCTCTTTTTCGCTGAAGAGTCGACATTTCGCCCCAGACAAGAACGAGCAGGCGGTCGTCCTTTGCTGCATATGCAGCCGGGGAGGGCGTTCTTCAAACCCTCGGTGTCTTTATTTCTTTTTTTCTTTTTGTCACGAACAAGAAACGACCCGCACCATGAGTTCCCTTACATATACCCGGTCGTCGTCGCGGCCCATCGCGTCAATATCACGACATAATGGCCTCGTCAACAGCATCATCGGTCTTCTCTTCTTCACATCGACCGTTGTCGCCCAACAAGATCCGGGTATGTTCCTAAGGGCGGCCAAAAAAGAAGGAGGAATTAAAGAAATAAAGAAATAAAGAAAAAACAATAAAGAATCTAACAATACTTCTTCCCCTAGTAAACAACTTTTGTCGCCGTTTTGGACACCAGTCGGCCGTCGTCGACAAAAAACTCTACATTGATGGCGGCCTTGTCAACTGGAATCCCATATCGACATACCCCGGCAACTACTCCAACAGCTGGCTGCTGTATCAAGATCTCGAGCACGCTGTGGCCGACGTCGGCATGCCCCAACTGTATGCCAACCTGTCGAAAAACAGCAGCATCCCCGATGTCAGTGGCGGTTATCTGTGGGGCGACGACGTCAACAAGTATCTGTATCTCTTTGGCGGCGAGTACTACCAGCAGCCGCCCCCGACTCGATTCTTGCTCTATGCCTACGACATTATCAACAATTTCTGGATTTCCTTGGGGGCGCCGCAGCAAGCCAGCATCGTTCCCGTTTCCTACGGAGCAGGAACGGCCGTCCCCGAACGCGGCGAAGGATATTATTACGGCGGCTGGCTGTCCAACAATTCCGTGAGTGGATGGGGCGCCAACAGTCCCCCCGTGGCCACGACAGGGCTCGTCAAGTACGACATGGACACGAACAGCTGGACAAACAACACGGGGCCCGACAATGTTCGGCGTGCCGAGGGCGCGATGGTGTTTATCCCCGCGGGCGACGGCGGCATGCTCGTGTATTTTGGTGGCATTACCGATCTTTTCGGCAACGGCACAGTCACGGGCCAGGGTCTCGACACGATTTACCTGTATGATGTGCTGAGCTCCAAATGGTATGCACAGCACGCAACGGGAACCGTTCCTGGAGAACGGCGCCGGTTCTGTGCCGGCGTCACCTGGGCCCCGGACCAGTCGAGCTACAACATGTAAGTGGTTGGATGGTGCTTGGTTTGTTGACATTGAACCTTGGCCCTTTTTCGTTTCATTTTCATTTTCACGCCCAGTCTCATTTTCATCCCATACTTATTCTCATCTCATGTTCATCTTATTCTCATTTCAGCTCATCCCCATTCCCCCACTCATTCGCTCCTTCCAACTTTTACAAAATTATGCGCTGGCTCCTTCCCGTCTTCGTGGCATCCTCCAGCTCGCTCTTTCCTCGTCTATTTACCATTCCTCACCTATTTTGGCACATCTTCGTCTCTCCCGTGTCTCTCTCTTTTCTTCGTCGCTCGTTTCTCCTCACTCACCATGTTAACACTCCGTTCACAGTTACCTCTATGGCGGCGCCTCGATGCCGCCCAATACGTCTGGCTACGACGACATGTACGTGCTGACCATCCCGACGTTTACCTGGATCAAGCTCTACCCGACCGACGGCAACATCACCGGCAACTACCCGCATCACAGTTTGACATGCAATGTCGTGTCGGGCGCGCAGATGCTGATTGTTGGCGGCACGTTCCCGCTGAGCGAAGACTGCGATGCGCCCTCCCAGTGGGGCACCCACAACGCCGACCTGACCATGGGCTTTGCGGCCAACAAGGCGCTGTGGCAGCTGTATGCGCCCAACGAGACAAAGTACCAAGTTCCAGACCCGATTGTGGCTGTCGTGGGCGGCGGTCCCAACGGCGGCGCGACAAAGACGTCTCCCGAAAACGGGTGGAACAGCCCCGATCTCAAAGTGCTCATGACACGGACGGCATCGATTGCCGCGCGGACACCAACTCGAGATGTCGGGACAAACAAGGGAAAAGGCGACGATGACAACAAGCCGAGCAAGCTCGGAACGGGGGCGATTGTGGGGATTGCCATTGGCGGTGCGGCTGCTGTTGTATTGCTCAGCCTGTGTTGCTGGACGTGCCTCCGGCGGTACCGTGACAGACGGCTCGGTGTTGTCGGAACGCCCGGAGGCGGCCGCCAAGGAAGACAGCGTTGGTTTGGCCGCAGCCGCCGGCCGTACAGTGGCCCGCCCGGTTACCCGCCCCATGATCCTTACTATGGGGCCGCCGCAGCCGGTGCGGCCAGTGGCGCGGTCATGATGATGCACCCGCCTGCCCACCACGGCCGATATACTGATGCACCCACACCTCCAGGCGGCTGGTCACCCCAACACGGCTCGCCTTACTCGCCGTACCTGCCGCCGAGCCCATATGCTTCCCCGCCGGGACCCTACGATCCGAGCCATCCCAACTACCCTGGTGGTGGTGGAGGATACGCTCGCCCACCGGTCGAGCTGGCAGCTTCGGGTGGCAGTGGATACATGCACTTGACACCGGTTGGCTTGGCGATTGACTCGGGGTCCAACACTGGCACTGGGACCGGTAGTGGTGGGTCAGAAACCGGGACAGGGACAGGCACGGGCAGCAGCGGCACCTACGATCCCGGCCAAGTCCACGCAGTGGGTAAGTCCCCAAGCGAGCATGGCAGCGGACGGCGAGTGTGGACGGCCCAGGTCAGCGAAGTCCAGATTCCGCCGCCACGAGGGAGCGTCGGCAGCAACCTGAGTGCTGGAGGCAGCTCTGGAGGCCCCGGAGTCCCTGGGGGCATTCCGCCAGGGACACCGCGGCTGGTTGATCGTCGACGACGAGCCACGGGCAGCGACGCAAGTTCGCGCTTAGCACGAGCACAGGAACTGAGTGCTGAAATGTTGACCATGCAGGAACGGCCACAAGGGCCGGGGCAGGTGCACAATACATACTACCATCCGTAGATGTGTATGAACGACGAGAAAAGGAGAGCAGAAATACCAAAATGTAGGGCATGGCGAACTAATATCTGGATGAGCATTTCGTTTTAGTCTTTTGGATCTTTTGGATATATGCGGTTGTCTACTTGATATTTAATTCTGTATTCACTCGACCATATTAAACCTCTCCAGGATTTTATTTGTTGACATAATGCAGTTCTTGTAGTATTAAATATTTTGGTTCGATTGAAATCAATTGAAGAATTGAGTAATTTTTAATTTATATATCAAAATCATATTATATGGAATACCTATGAACGACTCGCGTTTAACACGAAAGTAATAAAACATCCAAGATGCTCAGAATGAGATTTGATGTCTTCAGAATCATTCAAGTTTCTTGTCTATCATCACAACAAACTACTGCCAACATTGTTGTCCAAGACGATCAACACTGATGAGACACGTGACGTTTCGTGTAAGTGAAAACGGGAGCATCCGTTATGAAACGGTCTTCACTCCCGACATTAGTCTTTACAGTTTACCGTTGCGAATCTTGCTGCATCTTACCGGTAGGAATTTGCAATGCACTTTGCTACTCATCATGCCCATCGGCATCGCAGCTGTTCAATCTCCGTAGTTGCAGGGCGAGCACATCTTGAACATCTTTGCCGTTTCCAACGGCCGGCAACCGTAGCCGGTGGCTGCAGAAAGCTGCGTCTTAAGGTACAAAAGTAAAAAAGTGGGAGCGGTGCCAGCCGTCCGTCGACTGTCTGTGTGGTCTTGCCGGCCGGGCAGTCTTCTGTGTGAATATTAATTAATAATAGGTCATCGTTCCGTACTAGCAGTGTCCTTGCGTCCTCACAGACGTTGTCCCACTGCACTTGTGGGTTGCTTCACAAAACACTCAATCTCAATCTCACCTTGTGCCGTATCTCTGCCATGGTTCTCTCTTCTCTCCGTTTTCTCGGTCAAGACCAACTCTATCCGACCTTATTTGTGCTCTTATCATCTCACAACAATAACAATCAGGAGCAATTCTCCTTTTCTTCTTCTTCCAAGCGTCCTTGTTCCTTCCCAGCTTTGGAGGCCCTGTCTCGGCCTCTTCCTTCCATACCACCTTCTCTTTCGTCTTTTATCCTTTTATTTTCCCTTTTTTCCTTTTCCTTCCAATGCAACACTCGTGCAAGCGAGATCTCTGGAAACGCAGGCAAGACAGTAAAGGAAGCAAAAGAGGGGATTGCGCTCCTCTGTCCAGGATGAAATGAAGCAGGGTCTGGAGGGGCAGGAAAAGACCAGAAAACAAAAGAAAGCCAAGGCGGAGACTCCTCAGACTGTTGCATCGCTTATCTACACAGTATTCCTTCATTTTTTTTTGACCCTTCTTCTCTTCTCATCTGACCCTCCGCTTTCACGGAGATTTCGCAGTCTTTCCCCTGCATTTTCTGTGCATTTTCTGTATCGCACTGCAACTTTGACGTTGCATCGTGCCTGAGTAGGCTCTTGTTAGTGCTGTGGGCCGTTGAAGAAAAATCAAGCAAGACCATCAAGCCTCGAAATTCCCTGCTGGGTCCTGGCAAGGTCCTCCAAAAAAAAAAGAAATAAAAAAAGTTAACTACCCATGGTCGAGAACCACCGATGGCCCCCTAATGTTCATATCCAAAATGTTCATCTCGGGGCTCCTCAGGGCTCCTCAGGGCTCCTCAGGGCTCCTCAGGGCTCCTCAGGGCTCCTCAGGGCTCTCTAGTCTCCAAGGCCAAGAGAGACGAGGCGCGAGCGCAGCGAGGACAAGAAAAAGGGACGGACTAGGGACGGTCCTGTGGCAAAAGGGAAAAGGGGCTTCCCGTTAGGTCTAGACGGTTGTGGATTCTTTGCCTCTTTACGGAGTACGGAGTCCGACGTACTATGGCCCCCGACGTCGATTGTTGTCTGTTTTCAGGGCTCGGTTTCCCTTGTTTTTACACATTTTTCGACATCTTCAGTGTCTCGGTTAGGAGCCCCGTAGCCCTGCAGAAACGAGAAAGGAAAGCGACCGAAAACATGACAAGAAATCAAGAATTAAGGGAAATACGGCTCTTTCAAAATGAAACGGCAGACGGCCACTAAACGCGAACAGACGCACACTAGACGCAGACGTGCATATTTGCAAACATGCATCTCACCTTTTGCCCTGTATTACTCCGTACTGCGACCGCACCGGAGATTTTTGGTCTTTTTTTCAATACCGAATACTCCGTACGCATTGTGGGAGACTGTGAGAAGATGGTGTGGGAGATGCAAAGATGCGAATATGCAGAAACGGCACAAAAAGGAGGGTTACAAAACGTTGGTGAGCATAAAATTGGATGAGGCGAAGCCGATGAGAGCCACAAAGAAGCATGGAAAATCAAAAGGAGGCAAAAGAGCGACCGTCTTGGACTCTTGGACGGTGAGACGAAGACGGTGCCCATGTCGAGATACGACTCAATATTGCAACTCACCGTCTCTACGTCTTACTTTGGCGGCGGTTGTTGATTTCCGCTGTTTAGTGAGAGCCCACGAAGAAAATAAAAGGAGGCTAGAAGTCTAGAACATTGCAGACTCTGTCCCAGCACCCTGGTTGCTTGCCCTGGATGTGATATGATGGACAGTGGGCACGTTGATGAGCACGTCTTGTCCACTGTTGTGACTGTGATCAACAAAGAAAAAGACGGAAAAAGAAAGCAGTCTTGCCCCCCCCCCGTTGCCATGTGTTTTTTTATGCTTTTATTTTATTTTCAGCGTGCCCTTTTTTCTTGCCACATGGCGGCCTGGCCGAGATGCACCCTAGGGCACCATCAGTGAGCAATTGTCGCAAAGTGGGAACAATAATCAGCAGGAACAACGATAAAAGAGGCAAGGAGCAGCGCTGTTCTTACAGGGCGTGCACAGATACTTTACGGCAGGCAAAATAGTTAAATAATGCACATCACTTCCGAAAACACTTTGTAAAAAAACGTGCTGGCCACGAGGCACGAGGGCGGGCATTGAAGGCCGATTTTCCAAGTGTTCGAGAACAACGTTCGTTTCTCGTACTGACGAAGCTATCTTCTTTTTGGGTATTTTGAGTCTTTCATTCATTTTATTTGCGTCAAAGTGGATGCCGTGATATCTCACTCGTCGTTCGTACCGGCAAGCCTATTAATATTATCCAACTGCCGCGGCAGTATCTGGCAGGGTCTTCACCTTTATCTTTACCTTTATCTTCACCTTCACCGTCGACCTTGTCCGTATCGCATCCTTTACGATTGTTGATGTCTTTTCATGCTTCACAACAGGAAGGATTCCACGGGGGATGTGGCTGTCTTCCTATTGCTCGCCACTCCATACTAGCGAGACGAGGCCGCGCACTCTCTTATCATCTCTCACAATCTTTCGGTCTCTCGGTCTCTCACAGTCTCTCATCAAATGGACGAGTTCTTACACTCGAGAACACACTATCGATTTTATGCTCAAGGCGGAGAACGCGATGGCTGACTACGGCAGACGATGATGAACGCGTAAACAACCATAAGCATCCGGTGTAGCTCCATACATGAATCCGTTGTTGAAATCTCCCTCCGTACGTCGTAAAGAGTACACTTTACGAACGCAAGACTACTGACGAATCGTGCCCCATCTATGCTCCAGAATGCCCCGTTTCTCCTATTCAGACTCTTGCCTCGAAACTTTCTTTTCCGCGGAATTGTCTGAGAAATGAGAGCTACCGTGCAGACTGTGAGCTGCGGGGATGAGTGGAAGTGGTTTAGAATCTCTTCAACGGGAAAGGTGAGCCCTCTTGGAGACACGAAATTTCAAATTTATCTGTAGGGGTGAGACAGAATGAAGGCAATAAAACGTTAGGCCAACAATAGGATATGTTGATAGCGAAAATAGTAATAAAAGATGGAGTGTCCACCTTACGGCTCAAGATGGCTGCCAACGGCAAAACGGTCGCTGTTTCTGCCATAATAGCTAGCACACCATCCCCGTCTGCCCTAGTGCAGTGAGTGCACTACAATTTCTTGCTCAACGCCAACGCTTTCACCTTTTGAAGAGAGTCCAAAGAGCCATCTCTGACTGACGGACCAGTCGCATCGTTGCCCTGCTGGGTAGACTGAAGGGAAGACCCGCTGTCAGTGGAGTGAAGGGTGAAGTTGAGTGGAAAGTGGAAAGTGAGTTTTGCACTATCTTGGTGAAGAACAACGTCCTCTCAAGGCAAGGTAAACCGTTTTCGACAAGCTGCATGGATCCAACGTTTTGTCTCAGTGTTGATGATTTTACGACATACATCGTACTGTTACAATTACTTTTACGATTACGACGGTGGGCTGTTTGTTGAAGACACTGGATGGAAGAAACGGAGAATTTCCGTTCAATACAGAAACTGTCTCACAATTTATTGGCCTTGACGATAAATTCATTTTATTCTACCGAGTACGACGTACTGCTACGGAATACATGTACATGTATGTCGTATGTCGTAGGTCCTAGGCCTTGTCTTTTCATCTCACCTCTTTTCAACGTCGCATTGCGTTTGTTACAGGACACGTGCTGCACGCTGTCGGACCGTATCGTACTGTACCTGATTTACTGGGGATTGTCTGGGAATGGCGGAGCAAAAGGCCCTTGGCTCCAGGGGAGACACAGCAAATGACAGGGCAGCCAGGCGGCCATGTTGCAGCGTGCCTGGCGTACCTTGCAGGAGGGTAGCACAAGGAAACAAAGCATTGTTCAATGATTGTCAATGATCTCCTTGATATCCATGATTTCCCTACTGGGTCATGGGGGCGGCTTGGTGACTGGGGAACGGGCAAACTTGTGAACTGAGCTTCGTCTGTTCTTGTTTTTCAGCATTTTTTCTTCTTTTGGGTGCTTCCTTTTTCTCATTTTGATTTTCTTAGGACGAGGAGTTGTTGTTTCTTGTCAGAATCGTGGCCATTGCACGGCTAGCCGAGAAGGGTTTGGCACATGAAAAGAAGGAAATTGTGAAGAAAAAGAAAGTTGAAAAAGACAGGAAAAGACAAGGACAAAAACAATGAATGCAACACGCCACAACATGCCCCTCTCCGATCGGGAACTGACAGCATGACACAATTGACAGACTGACAGACTGACAGACCGGCAGTGCGTGTGGTCTGGAATATCGAGTATCGAGTATCGAGGGCATCGTAATCGTATCGGGTTCCCCCCTTTTCTTTTTCCTTCATTCCTTTTAAATGGGGCTTGCTGTCAAAACTTGCTTTTTTATCTGCTTTTTTGTGTGTCTTTCTTTTTCTGCTTTCTTTTTTTCAATCTCTGTCACTGTCAAGTGCCTCTGCCATCTCGCAGATTGGTGGTGTGGGGGCTGAGAGAAGTGCAGGGGTCCAAGGAAACACTTGCCAAGAAAAAAGACAAGAAAGACAGATCCACTGAGGGTGTGTGGTGTGCAAGGGTAATGGCAAGGGCCGGCAGAACCAGACTTTGGGTCTTTTCCACGCCATTGCGAAGTGACATTGAAAATTGGGGCTTGCACGGTTTCGGGGCACTTGTGCCTCTATTCCTGCTAGTCATGGGCAAAGCAAACGTCCCACAAAACGCCTACACCCCTGGCAACTTGCAAACATGGCTGCTACAATTGGGACCTTGGACACGTCTTCTCACATTCTTGAAGCCTTTCCCCAATAAATCAAAGGAAAGAACGGTAGTACTTTTGTTCAACGCCACAGCCGTTTCTTTTCTGTTGATATGTGCCGGACTGGTCACAGTTACGCCGGATTGTGCCAGATGGAGAAATGTTGAGATATTGAGATGTTAAGATGTTCAGAAGGCAATTTTGTAGGAGTCGTATATTCCGTCCTGTGGTATATCGTATATTTTCGTAATTTTTGAAAAGTCTTTTCTGATAATATTACGAGTTCTGCCCCTGCCCGCCATGTGGCCAGAGTTTCTTGGGGCAATGTTCTAGACGCCCCAGTAACACGTTGAAGGCCCCCAAGAAGTCCAAGAAGGAGCGGACCAGGGTGGCTTTGGCCACTGAACGATAGGAGAGCACTCCTAAAATGGTAGGGAAATAATACATCGTATATCTTGACTATATTTTCATGGCAGATTGGTAAAATTGGCAACGACAAAGCATTGATGGCCAAGACAAACAGGAAGGAAAGGAGTTCTTTTCGTCGTTGCTAGCCAGACCAGACTTCTCACAGACGACGACGATACCAAAAGAGACCCCACAGTCAATCGCCCTCTTCATCCCAGCTTTATGGTTCAGTTCTGAGCTGCCGACAAGACGGCAAAGGAGAGCAAAAGACGACCAGGAGAGTCTTGGCTGTCAGCCGCGATGTTGCGTAGCCATTGGAGGGAAGGAGAATAATAGCGACAAAAAGGAGAAGTCTAGAAAAGGCAAGGTGAAGTACCACGTCAAGTGAAGACCAAATATATTCATATTGCTCATGCTCCTGAAAGGAGAAGAAAGATACAACCGTAACCAAGTCGTGACCAAAAAATGAAGAAATAATAGCAGACAACATGGTAAAATAATATACATGGTTGCTGTTGCAACGTTGTTATTTGAACGGGCGGGGCTTTTTGATATCGCAATAGAGAAACAAACAGACGAAAAAATAGAGAGCATGACAGAGAACATGACAGAAAAAGAAGCGAATATTGGGAATATGAGATAACGCTGAGGTGGTGAAAAAACGATGCAAACGAAAGAAGAAGGAACGAAGAAAATATGCGGGGGGTGGGTGAACTGTACAATAGCCCCGGGACTAAAAAGAGAATATGTCAAAGAAGATAAGTAGATGTGTCAAAAAATGTCGAAAATGGGTCGTCCTCCAATACCACTCATATGCTCGTGTTCTTTTCTCGTCGAAAAAAAATCCTCCCAAAAATTGCAACAAAGTAACAGACGGAAGAAATGAGCTGCAGCTTACGCCGTCTCACAAACTTCCGCTGATGCTGGTGCGCATGCCCATGCTGCTGCCCCGGTCGCCGCTGCGGTCCCGGCTCATGCTGCCCTTGCGCTCGCTGTTGCCGTCGTAGTGCACCTGCACATTCGTTGTCCGCACAATACCGTTGTACGTCATAATCTCCTCTTCGCTCGCGCTCGGCGAGCTGTTGACAGCAGTGTGCGTCTTGGAGCCGCCCTTGAGATCGCGCAGCGCAAAAGCACCGCCAACACCACGACGACCAGCACTGGCCGCATTTGCTCCCAGACCATCGGTGCTGGTGCCGCCGTTGCTGGGGCCGCCGCTCTCCTTGTTGCGGCGGGAGGCAATGTTGGTCGTGACACTGCCGGTGCCGTACGGGTTGGTGCCGCGACGGCCGCCGCCGTAGCCGTTGCTGTCGGGGTAGCGGTAGTCGTACCCGGGGCGGTTGGACGAGAAGAAGCGGGGGAACCAGGAGCGAATAAGACCGCGGAGCGCGGGAGCCGAAGCACAGATAATAGCCAAGTTGGTCTCAATGGCAGAGGTACAGAAACCAAGCGAGTACGTGGGATCGGAGCTCGGGGAGCCGAAGAAACCGTTGTAAATGAACACAAGACGGACAATACCGACGACAGTGACGCTGTTTGGTTAGCAGGGACGAACGAAGCAATTGTGGTAGAACGACAGAAGATCACTCGACTTACATAGCACCGAGGAGGAAGACAAAGAGGAGGGCAAGCTTGACACGGAGGGGCATCTTAAGATCGAGGAAGACCCAGAAAGGCAGGGCCAGGTTGAGCACATCGGTAAAGATGGTCAACGCAGCCGTAGCCAGGTAGAATGTGCCCTGCTGGACACAGTGGCCGCCCACAATCGTCTTGTCCCAGTTGAAGGCGATAGGCGTGCACTGGAAGATGACCACAAGGAAAATGGCGACCATGAGCGACAGGTTGAGGGCGTTGAGAATGTGGATGCTGATGCGGACACCGGGCTTCTGGCTGCCGAGCTTGAGCAGGAACAGAAGCATTGACGTCTTGACGAGAGCGAGAATCGGGTTGTAGAGCACCTGCACGGCAAAGTTCCAAATACCAGCCTGGATGACATCGTAATCTGCCGGCACATCCCAGATGTGGATGGCAATAAAGTTGGTCACCATGAACATCCACGTCGTGGCCGTCTCACCAATCGACAGAATCATGGCAATAATAATGAGCGTATCATCAATGCCAAACTGCTTGGTGGTGACACGGCTATAGACACGGAGACAGACGATAATGAAAGCAAGGACCGGGAAGAAGGTGATAATGGCGAAACCAAACTGCTGCAGAGGAGACGTGGGATAACCGGATGTCGAGGCCGTGGCGCGGGCGACAAGGGCGCTGAAAGAGTCGATCACGATGGCCTCGCCGTTCATGCTGCGGACGCCAGTGGATGTGGCGGCAACAGCCTTAGCTGCGAGGTTGGCGGCCGAGTAGTGGCCATCGGACGCGTACATCGTGGCGGGTGTTGTGAGTGTTGTGAGAAGAAAAAACGATTGATGATGATCGAAGGTCGACGTTGCGACGAGAAATCAAACACAAACGCACAACCACCCTCGAGAGTTGGCAGTTCTGCTGATCTCTTTCTCTTTCGAGAAGAAGGGAAACGGGGAGACGCAGAAATAAGACGGGGAAGGGGAAAAGAGAGGAATAAAAGGAAAGGAAGATCAGAGGGAAGAATGCAACCAGGGGTCGGGGGTGGGTATTATACTTGTACGGATGGGAACCGATGCAAGTGAGAGGTGGGAACGAGGGGACCAAGAGAACCAAGAAGACCAAGAGATTCAGTCAAAGAGGATCAAGAGTCCAGAGCATCCAAAGAATCCAGTAGCTGGGCTGAAGGAACAAATCGACCAGGGGTTGTAGAGTTGGATGGCTGGGGTGTGTGAACAGGAACGAGAAAGAAGAGACAGCAGGACAATGAAAAAACTGAAAGATAGAAAAGATCAACGGTGGGGAGCAAAGAGGAGCTGATAAACCGTGGACCGTGGACTTGGGTTCAAGGTGAACAGTGAACTGATGAGATACGGGCAACGGTCCAGGGGCGTGACAAAAAAAGAAAGAAAAGAATAAAAGACAAAAAAAAAAGTAGCCGGTTTCGATCGCCGTCAAGATTGACAAAAGAGGCAAGACTAGAGGTGCTCGGTAGGGGGGCCGAAAAGAGGCTCTGGATGTTGGTTGCAGGGAATTCTTTTTTTTCTCGAGTTCTTTGGATGCGTGGGTTTGTTCGATTTTCTCACTCCAAAGTTTAGGCCCTGTTCTCTTGTAAAAAGCAACAACTTTGGGGTTGTCTTGCAGTTTTTTCTTCTTCCTTTGTCTCTCCGCTCGAAAACGTTGGCCCTGGTTCCCTGGGAGCTAAATCTCACTTCTGGCATCAGCTCGGCTGCAGGAGGCTGGAAAGGGAAGAGTGCAAAAGAGAGGAAAAAAGAAAAATAGAAACTGTAAAAGCGTCTGGAAGGTGCAAAGAGGACTAGGGTGGACTTTGGTGGGTGCATACAAAAAAGGGAAAGCAGACTAAAACCAGGGGAGACCAAGACGGTCCAGGGGTGTGGATATGTGGATAGTGCCAGTATGCGACGACGGAGGAGCGATGGCAGGTTAAGAGGGCTCCGTCAATTGCAAAGGCATTAATGATGGAGAAAAATAATGGAGAAAAATGATGGAGAACGAGAACGGAAAGCAACTCAAAAGATGAGAGAACGGAGTATCATCAACAAGAAAACATCCCAAGAAGGCTAGATTTGAGTCCTTGTGGCGAGGGCACGTCGAAGTTGACAAGACGATGGACAGAAGGACGGAAAGAAGACGCACAAAGTGTGCACACAAAAGGAACCAAAGGAAAGACCTTGAAAAGAAGGGTGGAAACTGAAGTGTTCCAAAATAGCGTTGTCTAGCCCAGGTGCTCGCAGGGTTTGGTCGATATCGACTTGGGTCTGGGACCTGGATGTTGCTCAGTTCGTCTCGTCTTTGAGTGGTTTTCGGGATGGGAATCCGTTTTCCTTTTTCTTAGTGGTCTCCCACTTGGCGTCCGACGACCGTTCCGTGGACCACAACCCCTGCTTTTTGACTTTTAAGGTGCTTGCTGGCTTGTCTTCTGGGGCCTGTGGCTCGAATTCTATCTTTCGTCCGTCTTGGACAACGGACTTGACTCTTTGCAGAGGTTCAGGTCGATGATATGCCAGCCGACGTTTTGGGCAAGGGTCCGTGAGGCCAATACTTTGTAATACTTCACGATAGGTTTCTTGTTGCGTTGGCCGTTTTACTTGTTTGGGTGTAAGAGGACGCCAACGACGCCAAAGCGTATTTCGTACACGTAAAAGCTTCAGAAAAACGCCACCAGACCTCTCAAGCTGCAAGCCAAAATGAACCACGATGGACCAAAATGAACCAAGATGAGGAGGCGTCCGTGTGTACGACGTTGGAAAGGTTTCCGGAAAGCAAGTGCCGGTCTGTTCGCAGTGGGTTGTGATTTGTAGACAAGTATGTGGAGGGAAGAGCACGGTCCGTGATTGGTGATTCCAGTATCGTGATTCGAGATTGGTGATACGTACGAAGTGCGACGTACGTTGTCGTGACAAGAGTGACAGGACTGTTAGAGCTGTCGTTTGTGGGCTGTGACAAATTGACAGACTTGGGCCGCATGCAGGAAGCGAGGCCGTGCAAAACAGACAAAAAAGACAGAGAAATCGACAGGGAAGATGGAGGATGGAAAACGGACAACGCCCAAGATGTCAATAAGAACAAGCCAAAATGAGGTGCAGTGGAAAAACAAGGGTGCCAAAAAAAGGCAATTCAAGGACTGTACAGAGTACTGTAGATGACAATGGCAGTATTGTAAGATACTCCCTGGCCAGCCTCTGGGCTTCTGGAACAGGAAACGTTTTGGTCTTGTGCAGGTGGCCCCGTCTTGCGCTTTGAACGTCCAGGATGAGGAGGAGAACGAGAAGACAACAATAAGAGTGGTGGGAGAGGGGGAAGTATATTAAAGTTCACGGAGGACAACTAAGAATGAGGAATAGTTCTTCAAGGAGGGCCGAGAGATGAGGCCGAGAGGGAAATGCAGGGCGAGATGGAAGAACGACTAGACGGACTGAGACAAGAAGAAAAAAGACGGGGCAGCTCGGAGGGACAATAGAGCAACACATGGCCAGGAGAAAAACTCGAGGAAGAAAAGTAAGACAGCCAAGCACGCCGGCGGGACCGTTTTGGGGTAAGACTGGACAGCCCAGCTACTGAGGTTTGCCGGGCGAGAGAAGGATGGACATTGTGAATGGAAGGGGGGAGAAAGTCTGCAGCAATAAAGTCACCAGAACGGGACAGAGTAAGCTTTTAGTGAGCGAGAAAAAGAGGGGGAAAAGAAGAACAGGTGAAGTTTGCAAAGGCGAGGAGTTTGTTTTTGCCACTGGAAGCTCGAGAAAGGGGAGCTAGTTCATGACGAGAAAAGTCTGGACCGCCCCTTGACCTGTAGGGCAGGCACGAACGACATGAACTACGCAAAACGACAGGAACGACGTGAGTGGCAATGAACTGGTGACCCATTGTGGCTTCCGTGCCCGCCATGATCCCCTTTTCCGTCGTGACTTCCATAATATTGAAGAACTTGTGCAAACTCGCCTGAAAAAGAACACAACGCCGTTGCGGACAAAAGAAGTAAAAAGGGAAGAGCGAAGGAAGCGGCCTTTTACGGAAGGTTCGCCTCGGCGTCATAAGGTGAAGAGCTAATCGGGGAAGTGGTGTGAACGGACGCAGTTGTTCGCAGACATCCACTGAACTGATTGACATTGACACTGGCGAGCAACGACTGTGCGCCAGTTTTAGTGACGGACCTGACTCCGTCTGGAGAACGGAAATTGACTGTGCTCAGTGGACACACAGTGGCGCATGCTTAGGGGAGATTAGGGGAGCTTAGGGGAGGTGTAGGGAAAGTAGTGTGCCCCTAGCGCAGAAGGTACTCCGTTCGCTATAATTACGGGGTATCGATTTCGCGGGAGCTGACCGTAGTTTTGTAGTTTCCTCGTAATTGCCTTTTTGGGCCGCTTTTGCGCGCCCGCTCCAGACAAAGGAAACATGCATAAAATGAGGAAGGAGAGCGCTGGCGGCGCAGAGAGAAGGGCTCTTTGGGAGTTCATAAGAAAGAACGAACTATGAAAATGTCCGTAGCGCCTTCCGTCTCATCCCTTCGAGGGCGAAAAAGGGGGGTTGGAACAAAACGGATACAAACGGGCATGATAACTTGAAGCACAGCACGACGAGGACACTAACGACGCCTGCCGGAAATACAAAAGTGCTCTTGCTCAAAGATAGCCAAAACATTCCAGGCCCCTAATTTTATGCCTTTTGCCCCTTTCTGTCCATTTTGTGCAGCGACTCATCGTTCTTGCCACGCTGCTAGCTGCAAACTGCAAGCTGCAGGGCATTGCAGAGACAGGGAAGGTGCCTGCTCAAGTAAGATCGCGGAGTGATACGAATGAAAATGGAAAAGGAGATGCTAAACTATTGATGCTCAATTTTGATTTTACACGAAGTACGGAGTATTTGATTTCGAGTTGGAATTTGACATTTGCGCTTTGACGATTTACGAGGAACGAGGATTGACCCTGATTTTGACGAATGGCCAGTTGCCCAAAACAGAATGGAACTGCACAAGGCCATCTTTTGGAATCAAAGTTGTGGATGGGGCAGACGCACAGATTAAAGTAGTGTAAAGGAGGAGAAGAGAGGGAAAGAACCTGACAAACGACCAATAAGGAACGAGCCGTGGAAGCAGCCACAAAAATGCCAGAATCGGAGTATGATGGATTTTGTGGGTGCAGATAGAAGTACTTTGTGATTGTGTGCGCGAGATGTACTTTATTGTGTGAACATGTGAAAGGGGGTTGGGTGAGATAAAAGGAAAAGTTACGACATATGTGAGGAAGGGTGACTTTGTTACGCTGAATTCATCTAAGGTTGAGGGGTTAAATGTACGGTCAGTCTTCCAGGAACAAACATGCAAGTCGACGAAATGGAAACACTCTGGGGATCGACTCCCCAGGCTGTCTCGTCAAGCAGTCAGGGTAGAGAAAAGGGGCAGAATGCAGGCACGGCGCAACTCTGGTCGACAACAGGTTGTCCCTTTTCATGGAATATTTTGGAATATTTGTTATTGGTGGTCAAAGCAGGATGTCGAGGTTGAGTGAACATCAATTTTATGCATCTGAAGGTCTATCGCGGAAGCAACGCACATTGTCCTGAAAGACAAATGTCTATCCACGGCAACGCCCACGTCTATCAACTGTAATTTTGTGCCTATCCGCTGTCAGTGACGGAGTTGCATGTCAAAGTGTTAAATCTGTGCACAATGAGGCTGGCGATGGAGTCGTTGACGTCGAGCTGAATGCCGATCAGAGGATAAGTAGACAAATCCATGGCAGGATGGGGACAAAAAGTGGTGATGGAAACGCAGAGATTTTGACATGGCATAAAAAGCAAACACAAAAAAAAATATGAGAAAAAAAAAGTAATCTTTAGAGAAAAAAAATATATTAAAAGTCAAACGAAAAATGAAAAATAATTAACTTCAAAATAAAACTTCAAGAAAGGGAAAACCACCAAACATTGCGAGACATCTGGCCCCCAACGGACTCAACAGACACCACATCCAAGGGATAGAACGTGCCAACTGCCAAAGTTCACCAACAGAATTCCAACAGGACGGAACCTGCCATGATGGCATTGTCCGTTTGTCTCGCCTGCAGTTCGGCTATCTCGCCTATCTCTTGTGTTTTTTGGGGGCCGTCTCCCTTTACTCGTTCTGGTGGTGCAATACGATTTCAGCCCAATCATCAATGGGCAGTATGGGCGTGAGAGTCTGGACTCATCGACATCAATATCGATGTCGCCATCAAAGGACGCGGATATTGTTGGCCGTCCATGGACATGGGCATGACAGCGGATATTTTCTATTTGATCAACACGAGGGAACTCCATCACTGTCCATTATCTTTACTGTGCTGCCATGTTTCCTTTCACTTAAAGGCTTGAAAGGCTTGAACGAAGGAGCAAGGCCAACCGCAGGCCTAAGACCAAAGCAAGACCATCGGCAAGACCAACCCCCAAAGCCCAAAAGTCCACAAAACACCATTCCAGATTGTCCTCGAGCTGAATACTGGCTTGCGTCGGCATTTGTTAGTGTACATGTAGTCTCGTCCTCGACTTTGTCACCCACCGTTGAGCCGTCATTTTGGTGTATTGTCCACTCAAGCCTTCCTTATTCGTGATGATCGTTGCTGATCATTGCCTTATTGGCAGCAAATATTGGACGGCCAGCGTCCTGCCGAGTCTGTCCAGGCCGCCGCCGAACTTGCGTCGAAAAAACTGCTCCAAAACTCGGCAAACATCCACTGAATCCACTGTTTAGCTTGCAGTGAAATATGTCAATGGAGACTCCTTGGACCCGCTCCAGTCGACTTCAAAGAGGACCTTGCTGGGGGTTGGTTTCTTTCAGGTGGAGGAACTTGAACGCCCTGGAGCTAGGCGAGCTAGCACCGCTAGCTCTCGACTAACAGACAGGGGACCAGGGAGTCCTGGAAGGGGCCTTGGACATATCCGTCGGCCTCCCAGACTAGGGCATCCAAGACGTTCTGGGAAGGAAGGTGCGCCCCTACTCCGTACTCCGTACGGGGTGCTACCAATGCTACGATATCGAGAGCTTTGCGATGCGATAGGCAAAGAGCAGCAGAGCAGCACAGGGAAGACAGAAGCGCTCAACGGGGGTCGACAGGGACGAGGCCGACAATCAATGGGGCATTTGGAGCGTCTTTTGGGCCCCAATGCACTGAGAGACCGAGAACATGGGGATGACATCGAGGCAAAAGAGGAGAAAGAGGAGAAAGCCGAAAACAGAGGCGAGAACACGTTGTTTACAGGGGATAGGAGACAGGGACAGGGAAAACAGGCGCAGCAAGCAGGCATTGATGCAGGAACAGGAAGCTCCGTACATGTACGGAGTACTCAGCAAGGCATGACACTGCCCCTTTCATTCTGATTCTCATGATGTTTTCTGTGCATTCTGTGGCTGTTCTTCTCTCACCTCCCATCTCGCCTCCTTGCCTCGTTTTCCCTCTTAATTTTTTTTTTTTTTTGCTGCCGCCGGCAATTTGCTTCCCCCTTTGTGTCTCTCTTTATTTTCCATTTTGTTTCTTCTCCTCGGCTGTTGGTCGTTTCCTCGCTGCAACTTTGTTTCTTTTCTGTCCTTTTTGTCTCCTCTTTCTTTTAGCGACGTTTTCTCCTATATCAAAAAGTGGAATAACGGACAGCGAGGCCGGGATGTGGGCACCAATAGGGGGAGAATCGACCAAACCAACCATGAAATCGACCATGACAGATCCAGACGTGCCTCCGGTGGTTGTTTTATGCGCAAACGCGCAAAGGTCAGATTGAACGCCAGACGAACGAGGATGATTGCGCTTGTCCAACAGCAGTTGCGTTCTGCGCACTTGCACCGCAACGGGGCGCCCAGCACGCTTCCCAAGAGCTTCTCTCCTTCTCAGAATCTCTCCTTCTCAGAAAGAGGCCAGGCACAAAAGGGACAAGGCTGTCGCGCTACTGCACGGCCTTGTCTGGTGTTGTTGCGGTCGATTTTGAAAACAAGACCCTGGTCAAGTCTCTTACTCCGTACCTTGAAGGTGGCTTCGGGGCCCACACCGCCTTGGACCCCTGCAATTCTTATGTCGTATTCCTTTTCTTTGCAAGTGTTGTATCCATTTCCCCTGGGCTTCTCCGTCGAGTCCCACTCGAAGGA
Organism: Sporothrix mexicana; assembly: GCA_021396375.1. NCBI lineage: Eukaryota > Fungi > Ascomycota > Sordariomycetes > Ophiostomatales > Ophiostomataceae > Sporothrix > Sporothrix mexicana. The sequence continues at coordinate 254,864 of WNYC01000002.1, forward strand.
GCTAACCTTGTTTTGGCTGGTGCGAAGAAGACGACAGGGGATGCTGTCTCCTCTCGTCTCCTGTCCTCGTGGTCGCTGTTCCGTGGTGTCCGCTGGCCGGTTTCTAGGAGGCGGGAAAGAGGAGAAGCACGTTGCTGTGCCTGCCATGAAGAGAAAGGAGAAGAGAATAAGGGGAAAAGGGGGAGGAGAACAACAACGCCGACGACTTTTGACTCCAGCGAAATGAACATGGCAAGGATCAACGTGAGATGTTGGTTGTGGTTAGCTTGGCCGGAGTTTTTTTTTGTCGTGATGTTGTTTTGGTCCTTGGTCTGCTCCCCTTCTGCTCCCTCGTGCGTGTTCTTCTCTTCTCTGGCCCCCAACTTCCATAAAAGACAGCTTCGCCCTCCTCTGCGCCTCTCTCGCTTGCATCTCTCCGATCGTTCATCATCCTGCATTGTTTGTTTGATGCATTGTCTTGTTGTTTACTGTTGCACTCGTCTCATCACATCCTAATGCATCTTTTCTCTTTTGTCTCTTGTCTATTTTCATTTTTATTTTCATTTCCATCTCCATCTCCATACCCATCTCCATACCCATCTACGGAGTACCTCCAAACCTTTTCCATACCATTGCATCTCAGTCCAACCTCATCACATTCTGTCACAGTCGTTTTGGCCCCCTTTCCCTTCTTGCCCCCCACAACTCCCCTGTCTCTCTCCCTGCATTGTCTCACTGTTCCCCATCATAATAAGTATTGTCTCTGTCATTGCTCTGTCATTCACACGTTCTTGCAGTCACATCTCATATTCGGCCATTCGTCAATTTTCCTTTTGCCTGTCAGTCACAAGCAAGAAAAAAGAAGCACACTTCTTTTTTTTCTTCTTTCTCTCTCTCTCTCTCTCTCTCTCTCGCTGTATTGCTTCTCGCCTATTTTTGTCCCTGGCCAACGTTGTATTGCAGATCGGGCATTGTTGTCTGGTGGTTGCATGTTGGTTTTCTGTCGTATTGGCAAAATCGTGAAAGACGGTTGGCTACAAATTGTGTGTGTGTGTATGCAATTGGTGTGCGAGTGCGCATCTTTACACCCTTTTTATTTTTGGGACTGCTTTCCCCTCACTTCCCCCGTCCGAGCACCCGGAGAGAACCGCGGATGGCCGCCAATTCGGTGCAGTGTGCAGCCGCACTGTTACCCTCTTAACGCACCCTTTTCTGCAGCGTGCCGTCGCGTGTGTGTCTGTGGTTGCGGTTAGTTTGAATTTTGTCAAAGCACAAAATCGAGCACGGAGGTTTGGAGGACGAGAGAAGCTGAAAAGAAGGAGAATGGAAGGAAAAGAAAGACGAATGACGCCAGAACCCGGGGGGTGACACGAAAATGCTCCGTAGTCGACCACTGGCGCTCTATCCGCGCATCCATCTATCCATCTATCCATCTTTCGGATCCATCTTCCTGACAACAGAGTCGAGTCCCCATCTATGGATGCACAGAATGACAGTGCGCACGGCACAAATTGCCGTACGGACATTGTCGTCGTAGATGTGTTGGCCAATGGTTGGTAGACGCACGAATAGAGCGCATGGCATGAATTAAAAATAACCTCGTTATGCGCCGCTATGCTTTATTCTCATGTTGCTCAGAAAATCATAAGAAACAAGCGGTTGGTATGCGGCTGTTTTTTTTTTACGTCTGTTCTATTCTAAAGTCTATTTTCTGGGTCCGTTGTTTTGCATTGTTTCGCCCGACAATTTGTCCCATGGAATTGATCCTTTATTTCCCGTGTGTGTTTTACCGCATCCTCCATCCGCTCGAGTAAACTGGTGAGGGAGGGATGAATCGACAAACTCACGGAGGATCCCGTCGTGTTCATATTATTGTTTATTGTCTTCCGTATTGTCTTTTGTGCTACTGTGTTTCCAGGCTACAAAGGCACGGAACATGCTATTTTGCCTCCTCTCGACTCGCTATGTGCTCGTGCCCTGTTATCGTCCAACCGCTGCCCCGTTGTCCTCTTTTTCTCTATTCTGTTGACCGCTTCGCTTCTTGACATGTTGGCTTTGTGAGCCTCTCTTTACTCACTCACTTTTCTTTTCCTTTCTTTTACTGTATCCGTACTTCCCTTTCCCTGGTTCTTATCCAGTGGTCCCGGAGCCCACTTTCTCTCACTTTTCTGGGCCGTTCTGAAAACGGAGTAGACTCGTAGATTTTGTGAATGTCTTGTGCTTCTCGTCTCGACCTGCCGGATGTCGTCTGTCGCTTCTTTTCTCTCTCTTTCTTTTCCTTTATGCCCGCCTTTTCCATTCTGCTTGATCAGTCGCTGAGCTTGCTCGCCTTGCTGTCCTCGCTTCTCCTTCCCTTTCCAATTTGGGTCTTGTAGCTTTCCCCACTCCACCAAGAAATGACAAGAAAAGAGTGGAGGAAAGATAGAAAAGTAAGAAAATTAAGAAAAGAAGGGAAAAGAAGGGAAAGCCCGCCAAAGCCGCCAAAGCCGCCAAACCCAGCCAGGCCAGGCCAGCCCACTAGTCTTACGTATGCTCCGAGACAAGGGCCTTTTCTGGGTCAGGGCCCTCTTTTATTTTAGGCCCTCGGCCCTCTCTTCTCTTTCTTTCCTTCTTTCTCGATTGCCGATGCAGAATCCAAACCATGCCAGCTGAGTCTAATTGTCTAAGTTGTCTGGGTTGTCTGGGTCGACGACAGCTTTCTGATAGTTTGGACAGTATTGTCTTGGTTTCCTTTTTCAGTCTTTTTTTCAGTCCTTTCGCGCTTTGAACTATCCCAACTGCGCCGTTGAACCTTTGGCTCGTCTTTTACGCCATCTCCTGCCAATTCGAGTCTCGTATCGACCCTATCCGTCCTTGTGCGTCCTTTATTGATTTTTTTTTTTTTTTTTTTTTTTTTTGGCTTGCTTTTGGAGCTTTTGCCTTCAACTCTTGGCCTCTTTTATGCTTCTTTTTGCCTGTTGACTAAATGGCGTTTTGGCGTTTTTGGCGTCTACTTTTACAGTTTGCGGCTTCGGTTGCGGTCCTTGCGGTGTGTTCCGTTAAGCTTAGAATTGAAAAGGTCGCCAAACAGATAAACCGCAAGTTCAGATGCTTATCGTCCTTTTACAGTGCCATTGTTTGCACACAATATCGATGCACGAAAAAGGAAAACGGTCGTAAATTATCGCCACAAAATGTCATCACAATATCAACATATCCTGCTCCGTCAAAACTGGAGATCATGGATGCACTCAAGGGCTTACCCGTCTTGTCGTCATGTCGACCAGGCCATGCACGCAGATTGGAGACTGCAGATTGGACCAGGCAGGACTAGACCACACCAGACCAAGCCTTGAGCGCCCATCATCTCCTTCTCGGGCCCTCTCCTCCTCCTTTTTGGAGTTTTTGTCGTTCCCGGTTGGTCAGACTTGTCGCTCTTCGTCCAGCCCGCCCACTCGACACGTTTTCCCCTGTCGTTTGCCTCGTGGCAATTCGAAGCCATCCTACCCGATTGCGTCCCTTTTGGTCATTATTGGAGTTACTTCGCTCCCCCTTCTCACATCGGCTTTTCCTCTTTTCGCCTCGTGCATGCATTTATGAGTTTTTGGCTCATTTTGGTGCCTTCTCGTTTATTTTGGTGTATTTTGGTGTAATGTACTCCGTATTTTGGTGTGCTTTCCTGCACCTTTCTGCAGACTGACTTGCCGTCCTCGCCGTGTGGATCCTCGTTGCGAGATGAATGCAAAGTGATCTGCCTTTTCATTTTACTTGTCTATCCTCTTTCCTATCTTGCTCGCTGTGTCCGTCTGGACTTGTTTGCGAAATATCGCGGTGCCTCTGTTCATTGACTTCACTTTTCGTTGTGTGTACTGAGTATTATTTTCTACTTTGGCAATAATTGCTATCGTGCCGAGTTGCCTCCATTTATCAGCCTCTTCATTATCTGCCGTGTTTTACCCGTCAGTGCCATCTTCCCTGTCTTTTCCTTGTCCTTTCTGTCCGTTGTTCCCTGGCCCTGTCCCTGCCATAGCGTCCGAAAATAAGTCCTATCCATGCAGACCATCATCAATCAGTCCATCTGTGCATCTGTCTGCCCATTTATCTTTGTTTTCTTCGTTCCTTGGCCCCTCCTCTCTGCCAATTCCTCAGAACAGAAAAAGCCCGTTGACTCCGCCAGTCCGCTCTTGAATCCAGCAACAACTAGTGCTAAAAACCCACCCCTGCCCTGTTTTTGTCTTGTCCACTTTGCCCTCGTCTTCTTTCGACACGCTTTCCCTCAGAATCCTCCTCCCAAAAGAGGCTATGTTCACGACGGATCACTTTTAATCTCAGCCCAGCGAGTATTAGTCGCGTCCCGCCCCGCATTTATTATTCTGCCTCTTTCCTGTGTTTTGCCATTGAACCATTGACTTGACCCTGGTCAACTCGAGCACGCTTTCGCTTTTTCTCCATTTTTTCCTGTCTCCATTGTAATCTTCCTTCACCATTTCTCTCTTTTTTCTCTTTTGTCCCCCACCTTTCGTCCACCGGTATTATTTTCTCTAAATTCTTTTGGGCTTTGGTCTGTTGTCTGATGCCTCGTGGTCTTTGTCTTTCTAGCCTCGATCTCATCCTTCCCCTCGTGTCCGGTCTGCAAGTTCGCTTGTAAATCTGTTGGTCAACAGTCCGGTGGATATCTATGTTTTCTTTTTCCTCTCCTTTGTCCTTGACGTATTTCCAGCATCATCTAGCTTTATCTTTTGGTTCGTCTGGGACTTTTTGTTCTTTTTGTTCTCTTCTCTCCTCTTTTTTGCCTCTTCTCACGATCTCGTTTACCTTTCACGCCAATTCCCATGCACGCCATGTGCAGCCAAGACCAACAACGTGTTTTTTAGTCCCCGATGGTCTTTTTGTCTCCGCCTTTTTGGCATTTCCTCCTGCCAGATATCTCGTGGCAAGCAAAGGGCCCGGCCAAACGAGATACCCATTGCCGTATCCATTTTCCAATCTTTTCCAATCCTTTCCAATCTTTTCCAGTCCTTTTCAATCTTGCCAATGCCCTTATTTTCTCTAGTTTCAAATATTGGCCCTCCTCGGCATGTCCAGGATTCCCGTAAATGATGAAATGCCCCGTCGGCCACGCATCGTACGAAAAACACACGCACCAACGTAGCAATGGCCGCCATCGCCCCCCATTAACGCCCCCGTTAACGAATTCCAATGTCCATAATGTCGATGAAATCCATGCCATGATGTGATGTTATCTCGGCCCTTGTCACTGGGGCTCTTATCTGGGGCTTTTCAGACGTGTCGTTCGGTGTCTCCTTTGCTCGTTTTCAGGGTGAAGACCCTCTTGTTGCCTCTGAAGACCCTCTGGAGACCCTCTGGAGACCCTCTGGAGACCCTCTCTTTCAGATCAAGACTCCTCTTTCGTTGCTCCGTAATGCCATTGTCATGCCCCCTTCTCCATTTTCAGAATCCTATCTGGTCCCATTTTGTTCCTTTTGCCTTCCTTTTACCTTCTTTCGCGCTTTCCTGTTATTCCCTCGCTGTAACGCCCCCCTCTTTTTTCCTTTTCCAGCTTCTTTCCACTCTCCTTTCACTGCCTTTCCCTGGTGTTCCCTGTCGTTCCTGCCTCTCATTCACACTCTTTCTTCCCTCGAAACCCGGCAGGTGGGAACACGGCACGCGGCATGCTCATCTCTCGATTACCGCTTGCCCTTTTCTCACCCTTTTTTCTTGTCTTTCCTCAGTTATTAGGTTGTTTGATTGAATGAACGGGGCTCTTTTGGCCTTTTGCCATTTGGTCGTTCTTTTTTTAACTGGAGACGCTCTGGCGTTGTTGCTCTCCATTGCCACGTGGATTTGACATATAAGCTGCTCCATCCCGGGTCTCTGGGCACGAAATCGAGGAGGTCTTTTAGTAGAAAGGATCTTCGTTGGCCACCCTTCTTTTCCTTATTTCTCCCTCGCTTCCCGTCTTTTCCTTCCTCCCCTTTCGGGACACATTTTTCTTTCTTCAGTCACTCTTTTGAACACCCGTTGCCCTTGCTTTCCACGGCAGGGTCTTTTGAGTTCTTGGCATTTCTTGGTGCCTCGACTCTTTTCGCTCGTTTATATCTTCAGCCTTCGCCTCGCCTTTCTACTTTTTCCCTCTTTTTGCCTCTCTCTTCCCCCTCCATCCATTCATCGACAATCCAACCTTGAGATGGCTCCCAGTCTGCGTGTTGCCGCCATCGCGGCAGCCGCCCTCCTTGCGCCCTTTGCGAGCGCCCAGTCGCTGACCGTCGACAACACAACCATCCGTAAGTAGTCTCTTTTTTCGACGCGCATGCACAATCGGATTCACAATCGGATCAACAATTGCATCGCCAATTGCATCCAATTGCGCACAGATCCAGCCCTTCAGCCTCGTCTTGCCGTTGTTGTTTTGGCTGGCTTCCATTGGTTTCATTTGCCTCCTTTTGTTGTGTTTGTTGATGTCGATCTTGTTTGTTGTTGTCGCTCATCGCACCTTCCGCATACCACCCAATCGCACCTTCCTCCCCCGCACGCGCATGTCGTGCAACCCGACTGGCCCCTTCCTTGCTTGAATGAACCTTCATATTCGCACTTGCCTTTTCTTGCATCGCGACTTCCGCTCATCTCACGCAACTTCATTTCACCTTCCGAACACCCGCTAACAACATGCAGCCGCCACTGAGGACACTGTCGCGCCTGCCGCCGCCGACGTGCCTGCCTCCAGCTCCAACTCGACGGTCGACCTGTTCTCGTCCGAGACGCTCCAGCTGACCGACGATGTCATCGCCAACCTGACGGCCCTCAACCTGTCGAGCATCGACATGTTCGCCTTCGACGACGCGACCAACGCCAAGCGCAGCAGCAAGTGCCGCCGCAGCAACCAGTGCAAGGTCGTCCCCGGCAACCTGCTGTACCCCATCAGCCTCGTCTGGGACGTCTTCGGCCTCCTGCTCGGGCCCGGCGCTCTGATCAAGACCACGCCCCTGGCCTCGCCCTGCTACACCAACTGGGGCAACCAGAAGGCATCGACCTGCAGCTTCCTGTACAACAACTGGTCCAACGACTCGTACATCCACGCCGACGACCCGACCTCCATCATGTGGCCGCTGTACCAGGGCCTGACCTGCGAGCCCACCCTGACCCCCTCTAACAAGTGCACGCTCGGTGGCTTCCCCTCGTACGCCGTCGCCGTCAAGAACGTTGCCCAGATCCAGCTGGCCATCAACTTTGCCCGTAACGCCAACCTCCGTCTCGTCGTCAAGAACACCGGCCACGATTTCGTCGGCAAGTCGTCCGGTGCCGGTGCCCTGTCTATCTGGACCCACAACCTCAAGCAGATCCAGTACTTCTCCAACCTCAAGCTCAACGGCTACACCGGCCCGGCCTTCAAGCTCGGCTCTGGTGTCCAGGCCTTTGAGCTGTACCAGGCTGCTGACCAGTACGGCGTCACTGTCGTCGGTGGTGAGGGCAAGACGGTCGGTGTCATGGGCGGCTACATCCTGGGCGGTGGCCACTCGCCTCTGTCCTCGATCTACGGCATGGCTGCCGACCAGGTTCTGGCCATGGAGGTTGTCCTGCCTAACGGCCAGTTCGTCACCGCCAGCTCCACCTCCAACCCCGACCTGTTCTGGGCTCTGCGCGGTGGTGGTGGCAGCACGTTCGGTGTTGTTACTTCCGTCACTGTCAAGGCCTACCCCAAGATGCAGGTCTCTGTTGCCACCTGGAACATTATCAGCGGCGGCAACGTCACTGCCGACCTGTTCTGGGAGGCCATCACTGCCTACCTGAAGTACCTGCCCGTCTTCACTGATGCCGGCACTTACTCGTACTTTGACATCTTCAACTTTGGCGGCGGCACTTACTACTTCGCCATGGCTCCCTTCTTCGCTCCTAAGTTGAGCCAGGCCCAGCTCCAGTCCCTTGTCGCTCCTCTCATGGCCGAGTGGGCTGCCCTTGGCGTGCCCGTCAACGCCCTTGAGTACTTCAACTACGACAACTTCTATGACGCCTGGGACCTGCACTTCCCCCTTGAGACCGTCGGTGCCTCCACCCTCAAGACCGCCTCGCGTCTGTTCCCCCGCGAGAACTTCCAGCCCGCCACCGGAAACGCCACGCTCTTCAACGAGACCGTCGCTGCCATCCGCTACACTGTTGAGGCCGGTGCCACCGTCCTGGCCTTCAACATTGCTGCCAACCCCTCGGGCGGCTACCCTGACAGCGCTGTCAACCCTGCCTGGCGCAAGACTGTCCTGCACGCCATCCAGGCCATCTCCTGGGACGCTGGTGCAAGCACTTCGACCATTGCTGCTGCTTGCCTGAAGCTGACCAACGACTGGCAGGCCAGATGGCGCGCCACCTGCCCCGGTGCCGGTGCCTACATGAGCGAGGCCGATGTGCTTGAGCCCAACTTCCAGCAGTCGTTCTACGGCGCTGACAACTACAAGCGCCTCTATGCCTACAAGCAGCAGATCGACCCCTGGGGCCTGTTCTACGCTCCCACTGCCGTGGGCAGCGAGGACTGGTACATCACCGGCCAGGTCGAGGGCATCCCGACCCAGAACGGCCAGCTGTGCCACGTTTAAATTTTTTGAAAGAACGAAAAAAAAAGGATAAGCGCATGAGCATGAGCATGAGCATGAATTTTTGGACTTTCTCTCTTTTCTTCTTGTTTCTTGGTTCTTGTTCAACGTTTTACACTACATTTTTCTGTTTTTTTCTACTTTAGATGCGGAAGTTGGCAAGTAATGGACGCCTCTTGTTTAATATCATCTACCGTACATATGTGATGGTTTCTTTCTTGGAGTCTCAGGGGATGCCCGGTCTTGGGGGGGAAACGACGTTGAATGGGTTTCCTCTTTGGCCAGTACATATTTACAGCCTTTTAACTACTTTTTTTTGTCCTAGCTTTTCTCTTGACATCTCACATTCTTTTTTTCTTTCACTCATTTTTCTGTCTCACTCAAGTCTCTCATTAAAAAAACACAAAAATAGAGGGGGGGGAGGTGTCCATTTTTGTCGTTCGCTCATTTTTCTTTTTATCTTCACTTCTTCTTCGCTTCTTTTTCAAAATAGACAAAAAAGCCAACCCCCCCACACTACTTGCACTTCTTTCTTGGTTTTCTGTCTTTTTTTTTGTTTCTGTTTGCTGTTCACTTTATGGTTCTAAACTTCTTTTGGATACGCCTTTTACGTCTTGCATATTTTGACCCTGCTTTATGAATTTTAATTCACACTTTGCTCAACAATCGACAGCCCTTGACTTCAATTGGATACATTGCCCATAGACAGGTTTGCATTTCTTCGAGACTAACCATCTTCCATGGCTATACGCAAGATCGACAAACGACGAAGGAATAACCGCCGAACACGGAACACGATAGCACCGGACAATCAATACCCAGATGCGGAGGAAGCGGAGGAAGATGGCTGCCCATTTGGAGGGAACGTGGTCGAGGCGACATCCAACAAACACTCTCAACGATGCACTTTTTCTACATTTGAGCAACGACTCTACTTCAGCCCTACGATACTACGATACACAGAAACAACCGACTGATCATCTCTTCCAGCTGTCGACATGCCTCTCGAGGCTTGGCTACAACGGGACGCCGACTTCCCTGTCCGTGGCCGAGGCGTGCAAGGGTGGCCCCGGCACCGGGCCGCAGACGGCGCTGCCGACACTCGAGCACTGGCACAGCCGCGGCGGTCTGGTGAGCCGCGGCGTGCTGATCGACTATGTCCGCTATGCCGGGAACCACAACATTGCGTACTCGCTCTTTTGTCGAGGCGATTTAGGCGGCGACCCGAAAACAGTCTCGAGTTCCGGTCGGGTGACATTCTGATTGTCCGGTGCGGGTTCACCGAGGGTCTCGAGACGCTGGACGCCGACGGGCAGGCGGCTGTCTTCCAGGGCCGCAAGTACTGTGGCGTCAAGGGCAGCGAAGCGTCGGCACGCTGGTTCTGGGACCGGCACTTTTCGGCGGCGGCGGGCGACTCAGTGTCGTTTGAAGCCGCGCCGCCGACCGTGAGTGACGGCAAGGGCGGGACGCGCGACGGTCGGATCGACGAGTATGTGCTGCACCCGTATTTGCTGAGTCTGTTCGGCATGCCCATTTGCGAGCTGTGGGGCCTGAAGGCGCTCGCGGCGCAGTGCGAAACGAGCGACAAGCGGTCGTTTCTGCTGACGTCGGCGCCGATCAACGTGCCGGGCGCGATTGGATCGCCGCCGAACGTGCTGGCCGTTTTTTGAGGCCGTGAGTGAAGAGAGCGCAGCCAGGGTCGTCCAGTCGTCGAAAAGAGACCATGAGCGAGGGCAGGGAGAAAAACAAAAAGTGATGAAGTCAATACAATCTCGACAACTTGACAACATTGTTCATCAAACATCGCTGGACATCTGGTCATCATGATTGATTACAAACAACTGCATCTACAGAAACCCATCTTCCTGTTGCTGAAAGAAGGCACGAATCCGAACCACTGAATCAGCTGGCGTCTGTTGAGTCGACGACAGGAGAAGAAGGGTCAATGAGAGACGAAAGAAAAGCGGGCCTCTCGTGTAAGTCGACTTTGACAGGCCCATCAGTGCTGTGTCAGTGTCAGTGGTTGATTCGCCCTCCTTTTCAGGGCCTGTTAGGCGCTAATTGAGGTTCCTATGACTTGTTTTCCCCGCACAAGACAGACGACGAGCAACCTTGTCCAACATCGACAGGAGAACGATTCCCGATGGGAAGTCGACGCATAACAAGTGGGAGATGGAAAGGGTCGTCTCTCTGTTGCATTATGTGCTGTCCAGCCTCCCCACACTGTTGCAGCAAGCAAAGCTTAGGACAGACTGGACCGCTGAATAAGTGCGTGGCATCGACGCCCTGTGATCTTTTTGTGGCATACGTACATGTACGCATGGATGCTGAATCTCTGTCTTGGATATATATTTTGTGCTCGACTCGATCCCTCCTGGGATATTATTTTGGAGTTTGACAAACGCGCCGCAAACGTGTCGTTGATACCTCGACGGTAGAAATTCGCCATATCACATCGCCATATCACCACTTACGACAGCACGCCCCATTCACCCCTTCATCATGGCCACCAACGGCACAAATGGCAACGGCTCCGTCCCCCGCCGCCCGATCCGGATTGCCGGCTGCTCGGCGGGCGTTTACGACCGGAAGCGCGCGCTCCACGACCTCGCCAAGAACGAAGACCTGGACGTCATCACGGGCGACTGGATGTCGGAATGCAACATGACCTGGCGCGGCGCCGACAAGCAGGAGAGACTGACAGGAAATGGCGGCGCCGTCTCGTCGACGACCGGCTACGAGCCGTCGTTTGTCCAGAAACTCGACCCCGCCATCCCCTGGCTCGCCAAGCGCGGCATCAAGGTGGCCGTCAATGCCGGCGCCAGCGACGTTGCCGGCCTGGCCGATGCTGTGCGCGGACTGGGCACAAAACACGGCGTGTCCCTCAAGGTGGGCTACGTCGACGGCGACGACGTCACCGAGGCGTTTATGAAGCTGTACAACAAAGGTTCGTTTTGGGCCCTTCCTTTTTTTATGTCCTCGCTTCGCTCGTTTCTCTTTTTTTTTGTCCTCGATTTTTTATCCTCGCTTCGCTCGCTTCTCTTCTTTTGTCTTCGATTTTTTGTCCTCGCTTCGCTCGCTTCTCCTCTTTTGTCCTCCGCTCGTTTTTCTTGTCCACTTACTCACTCACATCTCGCTTCGCTCGGCGTTCGTGCTCGCTCGTGTAGGAGAACCCTTCCTGAACCTCCCCCAAAACAAGGCCATCCAAGACTGGGGTTTCACACCCCTCGCCGCCCAATGCTACCTCGGCGGCTCCGGCGTCGCCGCCTGCTTTGCCGCCGGCGCCGATATCGTCGTCTGCGGCCGTGTGTCGGACGCCAGCCTCGCCGTCGGCGCGGCCATGTGGTGGCACGGCTGGACGCGCGAAACGCACGTCGACGAGCTGGCCAGTGCGCTCATGGTCGGCCACATTATCGAGTGCGGCACGTATGCGACGGGCGGCTACTATTCGGGCTTCAAGAGCTTCGGCAAGAAGAGGACCGACTTTGGGTACCCGATCGCGGCCATTGACCACAAGGGCGAGGCCGTCATCAGCATGGAACGTGGCCGGCACGGCACCGTCAACACGGGCACGATCACGAGCCAGCTGCTGTACGAGATCCAGGGCCCGCTGTACTACAACTCGGACGTCACGGCGCAGATCGACGGCATCACCTTTACCCAGGTCGGCGACAACCAGGTGCACATTGGCGGCGTCAAGGGCCTGCCGCCGCCGCCCACGACAAAAGTCGGCGTCACAGCGCACGGCGGCTACCAGGCCGAGTTCCATTTCTACATCACCGGCCTGGACGTGGCCGAAAAGGCCGCCATGATGGAAGAGCAGATCCGCGAGCTGATTGGTGAGGACATTGACAAGTTTTCCGCGCTGAAGTTCCAGCTGGCCGGCGGGGTGCCGTCCGACCCGGAATCGCAAGAGGCTGCCACGGTCGATTTCCGGGTGGTCGCGCAGTCGCCGCATGCCGACTTGCTGTCGGGCGACATGGTCGGCGCCGACCGCGGCACGTTTGCCAGCTACTGCATCGAAAACCTGTCGCAGGGCTACCCGGGCAGCACGATGGCGATCGACATGCGGGCGTCGGTCGGCCGGCCGTACTTTGAATACTGGGCCTGCCTGATGCCGCAGCAGTTTGTCACCGAAACGGCGCACCTGCCGGACGGCTCCGCGGTCGTCATCCCGCCGCCGGCGCCGGCCACGACGCGCGAGTATGCTCGCGAGCAGCCGAGCGGCGACACCGCGAATCCCGTCCCCGACCTGCTGGCAGCCTACGGCCCCACAACGCGTGCGCCCTTGGGCTACGTCGTGCTCGGCCGGTCGGGCGACAAGTCGTCCAATGCAAACGTCGGCTTCTTTGTGCGCCACGACGACGAGTGGGACTGGCTGCGGACGCTGCTGTCGGTCGCCAAGATCCGGCAGCTTCTCGGCAAGGACGACACGGGCAAGCAGATCGACCGGTTCGAGCTGCCCAACCTGCGCGCCGTCCATTTCCTGCTGAAAGACCACCTGGATCGCGGGTTCAACTCCACGACCGGCTTCGACAGCCTCGGTAAGAATCTGGGCGAATACCTGCGGGCGAAACACGTCGACATTCCCAACAAATTCCTGGAACGTGGGCGGATCTGAGCGTGACGTGAAGCAGATCAAAATAAGTAGTAGTATTCCAGTGTTTGAATTCAAAAGGCCTTTCAAATATCAAAACATCCAACATCCACATCCAATATGCAATATGCAATTGTAAATCGTATTATATCATACACTGTATGTCCTGCAACAGTCTCCATTCTCACATGGGAAGATAGTCCAGGTCCGTCTCCATTGTCATTGACCGTTGTGGCACCGGCCGTTCAGACGTCGCCGGAGATGTTGTTGTCGACGGTGACGTTGTCTGTGAGGCCGGGACATGTCCGTAGCTTTGCTGGCCTTGCCCTTGCCCTTGCCCTCGGCCTTGCCTGTGCCCCAACAACAACCTTGCCTCCTCCTCGGCCTGAGCGTCGTCGATCTTTCGTGCCATCTCGGGAAAGGCTGCCCGGAAGATGTCGCCCACGTCCCAGTTGCCAATGTCGGCAATATGATGCGCAAAGACCGGGTTGACGAGGTAGTTGCCGCTCTCGCCGCCGTCGTCGTTGCCGTCTCCCCCTGCTGGATTTGACTTTGACTGCCCTGCAGACTGTCCAGGCTGTCCTGCCGGCCTTTGGGTAACAATGACGACCATGGACGGTTCGTACGGCCACCGGATGTTGAGGGATGTGCCGTATTTCGAGGCCCAGTCGTCAATGGATATGTCTGGGTGCGAGATGAGGTAGTCGCGCGCGGCCGGCCACGGCACTCGGTCGATCCAGGATGCGTGGACGACGGTGCGTTGCATGTGCGTTGGGCGGAGCCACAACGGGACAGAGTTCCAGCTGGGCTCGTCGAGGTGGACGAGCCACTGAAAAACGAAGGAGTCGGAGTGAGCAAGCGAGCGAAAAGGAAACGAGCGAAGCGAGGAAAGAAAAGAAAAAGCGAGCGGAGCGAGGAAAGAAAACTTACTCTGATGAGATGCGTCATCAAGAAGTGGACGGCGATCTGTTTTGGCAGCGTCTCGATCTCGGCGTACGTCCGCACAATGTCGCTGGCCACCTTGGACACCGGGTCGGCGCCGCGGCGGCGGCGGTCGAGCAGCGGCGTGATGTCGGGGGACGTGGGCACGGAGGGCGTTGGCGACGGCGACTCGGCCATCACGCGCCGCTGCGTGTCGACGTAGCCCTGGAAGAGCTGGTCGGCAATGCTCGTCGGGGGCGTGTTCAGCGGCAGGGCCGTCCAGGGGGCAGAGGTCGTCGCGGGGCAATCGCCAGCGGCCGGTGCGTGGCCGCCCCCCTCCGTTCGCGCCCGCCGGAGGACAGCATTCTCCCTGGTGACCACCTCCAGCCTCTGCCGTAGCTCGCTGAGCTCGTGGCTCTGCCGCTCGACGACCCGCGTCAGCGTCGTCACCTGCTCCGACAGGTTGTGGATCGTCGACCGCGTGCGGTCCCGCAACGCCTGCTGGGCGCGGCGGTCGCGCGCGCGTTTCTTGTCGAGGGGACGGTTGCCCTCGGTTGGTGCAGCCCGCCGGCCGCCCGTTTTCTTCTCCTTGTCCTTCTCTTTTTCCGTTGCCTTTTCCTTGTCTTTCTCTTTTGCGTCTTTCTTTGGTGGTTCCGGCACCAGAGGGCCCGGTTCTGTCCTGCTGTCTGCCATTGTGCTGTGCTGCCTGCTGCGTGCTGCGTGCTGCGTACTTTTCAATGCAAGTGGGCCGGGTGGATCGTCTTCATCTTTCCCCAGACATTGGCATCCTCTTGAAATGTCGCTTCGTGCCGAATTGTCTTCAAGTCGACGTCCCTGACGTTGACTCGCGCCGTCCTGTGATAGTGTGGGGTAGATGCCTGAGCTACTGCAGCTTTTGGGAAGGCGCCGCTGGGTCTCGCCTGCCCCGGATTATTATTGCCGGGCGGAGAGCAACCCAGCAGTTGGTCCCCCGTCACGTCGTACTGCACTTGCCTTTCATTCACACTCGGCTCTTGCACGTTTTGCCCACGATGGTCAACTTTTTTCGTCAGCATTAGAAAATAGGAAAGAGCAAACACGAAGACTGGTCTTGTTCCTTCTCTGGTACAGTCATCACATGGTGACTAATCACGCGACTTACACCACTGGAGCCCCACATCTCGCCGACCTCGTCAAATATGGCACAACTGCGGATCCCACGATGCTTCTTTTCCATAAAACTCAACTCCACCGCCCCGTAGACATCAAAAACCCATTCAGGGCGCGTGGTTTAGTGGTATAATTTTCCCTTAGCATGGGAAAGGTCCTGGGTTCGATTCCCAGCGCGTCCAGATGAAGTTTCTTCGAGATGTTCGAATTTTTTTGTCGAGTTTGGCGATGTGCAAACTTTTTTTTTTTAGCTCAGCAAATTTTTGGTCGCTATCATTTTACTACCCTCACAACTGACCACCACAATCGCAGATAAGAAAGCTACATCCAACCGTCGGCTTAAGCCTCGGCTAGCCTTGAATAGCCATTGTTGCGTCTTCGACATTGTGATATCGTTCTCTCTTTTCTCTTCTCTCCTAAAAGACAAGTGACAAATTACTTGTTATGGAAATTTACATTTTGAAGAGTCATGCAAAATTCTCGGCCTGAATTTGCATTTCTGCGGCCGGCGACCGGCCGCACCCCAGCTCAAGGCCGCCGACAAAAGTCATACAAACGTAATTGTTGAGTTGTGACGTCCGATATCGACTTCACACGAGCATCTTCCAGAATTGAGTCACCAACCATTACGACGGCCTTTAACGGCCATTAACGCCCTTTGAAAGCCCTGACACAGTTCCGAAGGCAATACGGCTGTAACTCTATGGCGTATGTCGCCGCTGTCAAGGTCTGTAAGACGGCTCAAGATGAAAGTGAGAGGGCGATATCGGCCGATGTCGGCGTCAGCTTGGAAGACGAGAGTATGACACGAGGCTGTCAATTCAGCAAAGGATTTACAAAAGCTCGCCAAAGAGGAATGCCGAGAGAAATGCCACCCCGACAAGCGAGCTGCAATTGACAAGGCGCGTTGGCAGCTTGGGAGACTGCTTGACTGATTGCGAAGTACGATTTATTTGTTATCAAAACAGGGAGACGAGGGCTAGGGCGATATCGGGCAGATGGAAATGCGAGACAAAGCCAAGCACAAAGAGCAAAAACAATGCCGCTCTCGATGTGAATGACTCTTCAGCCTTATCGTTGACGAGAAGCGACTAAAAGTCGTTGTGGGGAATGCAGTTCTGTGTATGTCGTAAAATAGGCCGAAAAGAGAAAAAGAGACGGCGGAAAAAGTCGGGAAATAGAATCGCTGGCGAGCGAGGAATTGGGCGAGCAATTGATAAGAGACGGTGAACGACGGAAGAAATCGAAATCGAGATCGAAATCGGCATTCAAGGGAAACAAACAACGAAGATGAATAGGAAGGAGGAATTGCATGGAAAAATCAAAGAAAGTAAAAGAGCAGCACGTATTGACTGGACGGCTCCGCGGTGAGCATTGACGCTATGTTGACCAGGGCGAGCACATCCAATCGGTCTTTGCATCGTCGACCACATGTGTTGATGCACATTTTTCTTCTTCTTTTTTGGTAGTTTCTCCCCTCACCACGGCCATGACGCGCAGCTTCCATCTTCCATTGGCACGTTGTGACATCAGGGTAAATAATATCCTCACATGTCCTCATTTACCGAATATTTTGTACGTAAAGTGCGTGCATTGGTACTCTGTAGATGCAAGGGGGATTTGTAGTCAGGGACTGCCAGGGACCAGAAATGACAAGGGAGGCCGTTGCCAGTTGTGAGGGTTGCACTTCACGCTTGTCGTGTACACAGTACACAGTAAATGGAACGAAGGCAGATCGATCATCGAGCAGCCCTTTTAGGAATGTAGGGACCATGTGGTTGTTTTGAGTGTTATTACCGTTTTATGTCACGTCCTTTCGTGTCTCGCCTGCACGATGTTGTATAGAGTGCCGACATTCCTATTCTGTTTCCTTTCGGCTTCCTTGGCTTCATTCTGCCCTGTCCCTGGCTCTGATGGTTGGCTACGCCGTAGTCTGTGCCGTAGTCCGGCCGTAGCTCTGGTCTAAATTTGGGGTGTTTTTGATGTCTGTTGTCTGTTGTCCCTACACAGGAAAGTGGCAATGTGATCCAACACACCGCGAAGCGTGTTCGCGGCCTGTTTGGCGATCACCAAACGTCGTAGCGTGTCAATTTGGCGTTTTCTCTTTACAAAAGTCCGTACTCACTTGCACGAATCTCGTCACTGTTGATGGCATATTTGTCGATCAACAATGGCAGCATTGGACACGGGACGACAAGAGTGGAATGAAGACGACAAAGGACCCTTTGATGTCGCTTTGGATATCGACTTGATATCATCTTCATATCATTTCGAATACTGCCTGTGATATCGTCTGTATCTCGACATGATCCATCAAAAATGACAAGAGCAGACAGACGAAAATAACAACAGCCTCAACCCGTCCCGACCCAACACAGCCTTCCGGGCGTGGGGGTTTCGACAGAAAATACATGTACGTTGTAGACGGGACGTTGGTATCCTCACCCGTCTCCGGCATGCGGTCTCGGTACATTCTGTCCCGTGTCTGTTTTTTTTTTTTGCTTTAATCTTTACTGTGTATTTATTCGTTCATCATCCATCGGCTGGTTGTGCGATAGGAGAATAAAATGGCATGCGAGGGCACGGTATGCAAGTGTTTCACTCTTCGGGAACGAGTATCACGGAATATGTAGATTATGTCGTTATCTACAATGTATATCTGCAACGCACATCTACAAAGTACAAAACGATACAATGATGCGCACAGCAATATGCATACGACGACGGATGAGGGACTGGAGCCCTGGGAATCTGGATATCTGAAAAATACCGTGCCGAGGGATGGCACGGCTGAGATGCACGCCATGCACGCCATATTCCATCAGCGACGTGGGGTGTGGCCGACGAAAAAAGAAAAGAAGAAGAAAAGAAAATGCAACAAAAACTGGTTCCGATATGGGCATTGATACGGATATACGACGTACTTTTGACCATACTGATGCAGCATGGGTGTCCATAAACCGACGATTACCGCTCGGCTGACACGTACTCTGTGCCTGTACGTCGTACTCGCAAGGGAGATCGACAATGGATGAGAAGGAAACCTGAGAAAACATCCCCATTGAAACATGATCGAATAGGGAATGTGTGATGTGATGGATGAACCACTCCTTCATCCTTGGTGCGATAAAGCAACTCGTGCAATGTGCAGGACAAAAAGTGTGTTTGAGCGTATCGCTCTGTGCAGCTCCCAAAAAGGAAAGCCGTAGATTATGTGCGAGTTTGACTCTTTCTGTGCAGAGTGACAACAAGGATCGCCCGCTGACAACAGCGATGGGCCAATGAAACAGGAAAATCAGGCAATGTTGACAGGGGGCTGAGGATGACCGGAGAAGAAATGATGGCAGATTTGACAGAAATGACAGAAATAGAAGAAATGGAAGAGCTGCAAAGAAAGACAATGAGAAAGATTGTGAAATAAATTCAAAAGTCTTTATGGGCGACCTTGGCGACCTTGGCGACAGTGCCTGTGCCTCTCTTGTCGTTCAGACTGCCTCTATTGATAGCAGACCCCTCGTTTGCTTTTGTTCACGGCTGTCAGGGCTGTCAGGGCTGTCTCAACATGGCAGGTCCGGGATAGGCGCATATTTTGCAATATTCAACTGGAGGGGTAAAAGACCGAAAGACTGTAAAATAAACGAGGTAGAGCAAGGCTCACAAGAGAAATAGATTGCACTTTTCCTCGTTTGTGTAGACGGTTTGCCCTGCAGCTGCAGCTGGACATTTTTGGACATTTTTGGGCTTTTTTTCCAGGTCTAGTCTTCAGGCCTGTTGCTGCTCTTCAAGGAGGGTTGCATCAATGGTTCAATGGTTGCTCAAAGTTGCGCTGCTCCCCCCGCAGGACCCCTCCCCTCGTTTGATCCCTCTTTCTTGTCTTTGAGATTGCAGCTCATATGTCCACCGATACTTTTGCTGATACAAAGCACTCTCGATACGATAACAATCTTTATGCATGAGGAGACGCCGTTTTATCGACGACGCAACACAAGAAGATACCCCCACGTTGACTAGAGTTGAAAGACACGATGAACGAGGCGGGGGAGGAGAAGGAAAAGGAAGAAAGCCAGAGAAGAAAAGAAACGTCAATGGCACACTTGGTTGATGGATTGCTGCAGGCAGACGCGGCACGGGAAGCACGGAAGACGGAAGACGACAGAAGGGCAGAAAGCGTAGCCTAGGAGAGCAGTGCCCTGGATTAGCTTGATTGCTGAAGAAAAGCAAGTAGTATTACGGAGTACGTCGTCGGCAAAGATGCAAGAAAGAGCAAGATTGAGAAGCGAAGATGCAAGTATCCGTCACCGCCAGCCGTTCACCGACAAGTAATTACTCTGTATCTTCCCTGTAAATGGTACATGCACACCAGGCATCGACATCGAGACAACCGCCGAGTCCCGACCTTGACATTGGTTCCGTCCGATTCACGTCCCTGGTCCCAATTCTGGTTTCCCGCCCAGGTCAAGGTCAAGGCCAGTCCCAGCTTCCAACAAACCCGAGCTGCTCTGCCGTGTCTTGTTTTTATGTTTTGTCTCAATCAATCCTCTTGACCCCTCCCCCCACGTACTATCGTGCCGTCTGTGTAAAGAAACAAGTCGAAACAAGAAGAGATGGGCAATGAGGTAAACAGAAACGAAAAGACGAAAAGATGAAGACGGAATTGCAGAAACAAATGACACGCCAAGGTGTCTGTTGGGGATTGTACATTACGATGTATTGTAGCGCTTGAAAAATGATAGACCGTTCTACAAGGAACGCCGTTCATGTACAACAGTGGTCCAATCACAACTATTCATTGGCCATGTCGACGGCCTTGTCACTTTCAGGCTTTCAGGGGTCAACATGCAGTTCGTGTCTTTTTCATGACTGGACAATGGGCCGTTTGGGCAGTTTATGGGCTGGTCGAGACTGAGCTTGCCATTGGCTGTCGTATGTTTTTTTGTAAGAGACGTCTTATTTATTTTTCTGTCTTTTCTTTTTCATGATTACTCTTGTTTTTATGTACTTCGTACCCGAAAACTCTGCATTTTCATAACGAGTTTCATATTGTGAGAATCTCGACCTTGTCTCGCCATAAGATACATCCACAAATATGAAAACTCTGTACTGCCAGCGTCCACGCGCTGCGATAGACGATTTAGATTGGTAGTTTAAGGCTGTCAAAGCCTCAAAATGGAGCCTTTTCACGACATTAAACCCTTCGGCTGCCCCATACCGACAAGACAGACATTTCTGCCTAAGAGCAAAAAATATGGGGGAATCCACATGGAAAGAGACTTTTTCACACCCGCAAGGGATCGAAGACTAGGATCGTGAATAATTATGGACAGCAAAAGAAAAGAAAGTAAGGTGAACGGGCATGAAAAATTTTCATCTTATCTGCAATAGATCGGTTCTCATCGACATGCTCCTATTTTTACCTTTTATTTTTACTTCAATGTCAAACAGTTGTGTCAAGTCTTTTTGGCTGCCGGCTCCATGTGGACCTCCCTTGCCCGTAGCTGCAAATCCGCATGGGAGAAAAGTACGGGGGACCTGCCACAGGACAAGGTACGGTGAAGGATTGCGCCTTGAATAAAAGGAAAAAAGAAATAGACGATGGCGTGCGCACAGGGCTGGCCAGCAATAATCCAGTATCTTCAAATTCTTCATTCTTTCAGTCTGGTCTGGGCCAAAGCGGAGTCCTGCACGCTATTAAAATCAAGGAATAAAGAGGTGAAAAGAGGTGAAAAGAGAGTAATGTTCACAAGTAATAAAAGCTAAGCGAGAGGCGGATAAGATAAAGATGACGATAATACAAAAAAAAAAAAAAAAAGACAGGCCAAGGACCTACTTTGCATCGATACAGCTTCAATATGGAAAGAGAAACAACAGTTGCAATAATAGTATCAGTAAGATAGACATAAACACTGCAGCATGCAATTGGACTTCCGGTAATTGCCCTCGCACACCGACATTGACATTGGCAGCGACAGCCGTCTCGTTTCGTTGGCTGAATGATGTTTTCTATTTCCATTTTCCGTGCAAACTGACCTCTGGCCATTCACTCCTTCTTGACTTTCGCAATGGACGACCCAAATGGGGCAAGATCAAAAAAGGCAGTGGCGCCTTGCTACAATTGGGTTCGCGTCACCACATTGCACATTGTCACCGCCCGCCCGTCTCACACGTTTCCACAGGGCTGGATTGAACCAAAGATGATCTTCATTTTTTTTTTTTTTTTTTTTTTTTTTTGACGTTTTGTCGTTTGTTTGAGTTCAGTCTACTTCTTGTCCATTGCCGTCGCTGTTTGTTGTGCCATCGTGTCGTGAAAAACTCTTCAACTCTTGTCATCATCTCTTACTGACCGCTTACTCTTTCGTCTCCACCTCGCCCTTGCCTCCCTCGTCGTGTCGTCGTCGTATTATTGCGTCGGTTTCTGAACATGGCTCCTTCCTCTTTCCTTCTTTCCCGTCTCTTTTCTCCCACCCGGATCCGTACACCGTGTCGGCCGTAATGCCCCGCTGTGGACACTGTGCTACCGAGAGCAGGAAAGAGGTGAAGAAAAGGGAAAAGGGGAAAGGGAAGGAGAGACCAGAATTGCGCAATCGCGCCCTCTGACGCTGTATTACCGGTCACTTTTTAGAGGTCTTCATCTAGCGCCTAGACCGGTGTATCTTACGTGTGATCAAACGTCGTACGCCATGCCGGCTGGTTTTGTAGCGCCTCTGGACTTCTGGACGGTCTCTTTTGTTCTTTTTTTATTCTCTTTTTGTTCTCCCTGTCTTCTCTTAATTGTTCCTCACCTTCTTTTCCACAGTGGTCCGCTCGGCACGACGGGACGTGACTCGTGGAAAGAACGCGGTCGCTCCTGCCCTGGACTGGCTGGTCTTGGCCCTGGACCTCGTGAACTTTGCCCTGCGCCCTGAACCGGTCCGGGTTGGTTGGTGTCCGTCCCTCTTTCCTATTACCTAAACTTGCTCATGCATCCTCCTCACCTTGGCTCTGGCTTTTGGTTTCGCTTCTGGCTCTTTCCCCTCCTGCCTTCGACCTGCCTTCTTCCCAGCGGCTTCCTCGGCCCCCAACAAATCACATCGACAGTGCAAGAACACCTGATCCGATTGCGTCTGCCTGCGAAAGACAACACGTCAACGACTGCACATGCCGTGGAACCGTCCTTTGCACTTCCAACTCTGCCTCTCCAATGACTAAGAAATGCCCCGACTGAACTCGTACTCGAAATCGTAAAAGGACAGTTCTGGCCCAGAACATACCCACAAGGCCAAAGGCAAACAATCCACAACACCCTGTGGGCATGCCAAAAAGACTCGAAAAGGCTGGCCAAAGCTGTCCACACCAGGTGCCGATGCGTGCTGTCATTGGTGACTTCTGCAGTATCTTTTCTTTACATAGCACAAAGTGGTCTCCAGAAACCCGCCTATCTCCGCTTTCGGATCGGCGTGGCGCTCCTTGTGGGATGCTGCGAGGGCAGGTGTGTGTGGTGCGTGTGGTCGCTCCCACGAGCTCGAGAGTACAGCCCGGTCACAGCCATACACAAAGTGACTTGCATGGTGCATACGAACCACACACCGAGGCAGGTACCGGCCATATCAAGGACAATAGAAATGTACTTGCACATTCCTTCCTGTCCCTCCAGGGCAGGGACGGGATTGATTGGACTGTCTCAGCAGCAGCGACCAACGGACAGGCGCACCTGCCATCCCAAGGCCCTTTGCTTTCTCTCTTACGTTTCGCGCCTTGCGTTTTACGCACGTCTTATTTACGTCTTTCGTCTTTGCGACCGTCGTCTTATTTAGTCATTTATTTTTAAATGCTTTTTTTATTTCGGCGCGATCACGCAAGAACGAGTCATACAGGCGTCCATCCACAGCTCTCCAAAGCTCCAAAGCTCGCCTTTTCGGCCGCGTCGTGCTCCATTCTTGTAGTCATCTCTGCATGTGTACCTCGTGGTGTGTGGTTTGTTCAAAGTATATCACTTCAAGGGTCCCTCTTTTTGTTGTCTTCTTTCTCCTTCGGTCCTGGTTTCATTTTGTCTTCTCTTTTCGATTTCTCAATCTTCAATTCAACTTCTACCTCAACAGCAAGGCTTCTTGTCTTTGACCTTTGCTCCTTCCTCCTCGTCCACACCCCGGCCAGCCGCTCTTTCCTCTTCTCACCTCCTCGGCGCCTATTCACCTTCCCGCGCTACGTCATTACCACGGTGCTCTCGGTCCTCCGTGCCTTCCTCTCCACGACTACTCTCTGCTCTTTCTCGCCGGTTGAGCCGAGCAGTAGACAAAACACGAATCCCCGAGCAATTCGAACATCACCGCTTTCTCTCTTCTTAATATTCAGTCTCTCTCATTCCCGCACGCCAACAATCTCGTCTGTCGTGCACCCATCCACCCCCCTCCGCCTCTCATCTTCTTATCCACAATCTTGTCTCACGGTCCCCCCTCATCCTCCCCCCTTCACATCCAGCAATCCAGGCACAAGGGCCGACAAACACCAAAAACAACCAACCACCACACCATCTTTTTGGCCAGCTAAAATACTCTTAACAGCGAGTATCACTATCATTATCAGCAATCAGCAATCGGTATCAGCATCCCTCGCTGCTGGTGCTCTATCTTCGGCCTTTTCGATACCCTCTCAGCCTTTCTTCACGACAGAGGGATCAGCCTCCGTCTCGGAACGCCCACGCAAATCAATCGCTTCTTGTCCTCTTGTCTTGTCTTGTGTTGTCCTCCCTCGCCTCATTTCTCCCCTCATTTGTTTATCACCCCTCCTGCGATCTCCCAAACCCCCTGACCAACCTACCGACCAGGGGTTCGCTCTTTACTCCTCTTTTGGGGCTCCTCTTTTGGCTGCTTCGCTCTAGGTCCCCTTTTTCCCCACCCCATTCTCGCGACATCTCTCGTCTCTCTCTTGTACTTGTACTCTGTACCCTCACAAGTACATACAAACATACGGAGTATTTCGTGCACCAGACGCCAGCTCGTGCCATCCACCACCCACCTGACACCCCCCGTTGTCCATTTCCCGCTACTCAGTACGACTTAGATTCGAGGATTTACCCACCACTATCTCTACCTGTGGTCCCCTTCTCCTCTTTTTTCGTCCTCTTCACTTTCTCTATCTTTTATTTCCTGGCTTTCTCCCCGCGACTATTTTCGACTATCCCGACTATTTTGGCTTTGGCTTGTCCGCCATCCGCTATCTATCACTTTCAAGTCCGACAAGGCTTTGGTCAACACCCTCTTCTCAAAACACCCCTGGTGAAAATCAAGCTCAACAGCCGAGATAGCCCACGAATAAATTCTAGCTGCGAAACAACCGCACCCAAGAATTCTCCAGAGTGCGGCGTACAAAGACGACAAAAGCAACGAAAACGCACCAGCCAGCTGCTTCTGCATTCTGCATTCTGCACAATCTACGACATCTGCACCAGCTTGCCAAGGCTTCCCCACGATTTTTATCACGACCAGGGCCTCATTTCATCCACGGCGCTAAAGCCCGCTCTTTATCTGTGGCATTCCTCTCTTGACTCTTCTCTGTTATTCAAGTCCCTTGGCTGAGTCCCCATCTGACTCTCGTCTCTTTCCCCTCCCCACATCTCATCCACGCCCTTTCCCTTTTGACTATTTGACTCTCGCCGTCCGCATCTTCTCTTCTCTCACCTCACATCTACCACTCATCTTTCTTTCGGCGTCCTTACCAAGCCACTTCAAAAATCAAACGTCAGAAGTTACAACGCCAAGAGCTTTTCCAGCAACGTTAAACCGTTAACACGCAAACAACCACTCAACCAAATAACGGGAATACCGCAACCCATCCCACGCGCTCATTACCACCCCCGAAGGCAGGCCACGCCCCCAAAAGCTGAAGGGAATAAACCCCCATCTTACACCCCATTCACATCCCGAACAGGCAAGCGATAAAAGACAGAGTTTTTTTTCGCTGCAGCCCAAACTGCCATTTTGCCACCTGCGATAACACAAACAAACACATTTGACAATTTTTTTTCGTCGTGCTCATTTTCTTGTGTTTATTTTCGTCGTCGCCTTACACTCTATAATTACGCACTCGTTGCCCACCCTTTCACTTTTTTCCCTTTTGATTTTTGAAATTCAAATTTGCACATCTCGACTTGTGTTTTTTTTTTCTCGAATCATCACACGCCTTCGTCACGACATTATTTATTTGGCCTTGTTCATATAAGAGCTTGGCCTCCCCTCACCTATCTCAACCCGCCAATCTAAAATATACAACAAACCACAACACCTGACCAGATCCACCGTGTTACCATCACTTTCCCATACGACACACTCTCCGTATTCTCGTCAAACTCACGGGTTGAACACAACAGCAGAAAGTTGTGACACCGCAACAACCGCCAGAAAATCAAATCTCACACAATCCTGCACACATCTCACAAAATGCATCACTCTCGGCGGAAATCCGGCCACGGCTCTATGACCGATGTCCGGAAGGCTGCTTCCACCTCCGACTCCAAGCACAAGTCGTCGTCAAAACAAAGCAGCAGCGGAAGCAGCAGCCGGCGGACAGGTGGTTCCTCGTCACACCAGTCCAGCTCAAAATCCAGCAAGTCGAACCGGGACGCAGAAAAGGCGCGTGACGACGACTACTGGTACGACGACGAAAGGGAAAGCTTCCCGCAATTCTGGTAAGTCACAATCACAAAACACAGAAATCACAAAAATCACAAAAGCCACAAGAAAGCGAACATGGAATCTTGTGTCCCCTCGCCTCTTTCCCCTCTTTGTTTGGCTCTTCACAGACGGAATTCCCACTTTGGTCGGCCTGCATCGTCGCCTGACGCGCGCAAACCTGGCCTTGTTGTGAATTGGAAAGGCCCGCACTCTACCGAAAGCCCTTGGTTTCGTTTCGTCTAAATGGCAATAGCCCGCTAACTGTGTCTTTTTCAATATAGCATGACGTGCGAAAAGCAATTTGTCGCAAAGGACGACCGTTTCCTGTACTGCTCAGAAGCGTATGTTTCTCCGCTTTCCCCTCATCATCATCAACAATTCAATCTACGTGGTACATGACATTTGATATGAAAGCGGGGACTCCAACTAACACCGATTTTAGATGCCGGGACTACGATCAGGAACACGGCGCCAGTGTGAGCGCACAAAGCTTCAAGGACACCTATGCCAACAGCAGGATATACTACACCGAGGCCCAAGAGCCGCGCGACATTATTCCCCGTGCCTCGCCTTCCCGGCCCAGCTCCACCTACTTCTCTCTCCCGCCCACGCCCGCCAACATGTCCTCCACGATGCCAGCCACGACCTCTTCCGCCATGGCCGCATTGCGGTCACTGTCTCTGCGTGACGCCAGCCCACCATCACCAACGCTGGCACCGTCATCCTCGGGTATCTGGCCTTTCTCCTCGCGCAGCAGTGCCGCCAGCCCCAGCACATCATATACACAGCCGTCCACAGTGTACGCCTCGACCTACGACCAGGGCCAGGGCTACTACCGCAGCACCGGCGCACCCAACTACTACACGTATGGCGCCGGCTCGTCCGGATACCCGGGCGCAGAGCGGCCACTGCCCCCACGGCGGCCTGGCAGCTATGCTCGCCCCAAGAGCATTGAGCTCGTGACGCCCCTCCTGGGACAGTGAGAGTGAGAATGACTTCTCATTTCTCATTTTTACACGTCCCTGATTTACCAGATCAGTTGGCAAAAAGCAAAACCAAACCGGGAAAGTGGCGCATGCTGGGCATGCACTGCTGCTGGCTCTGATCTGATCTCACGGGGAGAGAGAAGAAGTGGGAGAGGGATTATGGAAGAAGGATGCATAGTGTGGGGGGCCGCGTGACGCCAACCGGTGTTCCAATCTGTCCCCGCGTACATTCCATGCATGCACGCAGACAATCAGAGGTGACCACTGTGGTGGGGAGAGACAAACCAATCGCTTGGCTCACGGTATCTCCTTTCTCTATCCTCTTGGGGTCCTCCTCTCACCCCCGCCTCATCCTTCCACCCTGACCGTCAACCTTGTCTTCCCGCCTCCGCCTTCTCGTCGGCGTTGCCCATTTCCCCATTGGGTTATGGGCAGAAGCACTACACCGAGCGGCACAGCTCTTGCGCAAGGTCAGCAAAGCACACCAATTTGATTCGCAATCGCGTACCAAATCAAGATCATCAAAAGTCGGGGTAGCATAGGGCGTTTTCTTTATTTTGTCTTTGTCTTTTTATCAGGAACTTCTTCTCCAGCGAGGGAATCGAATGCATGGGCACAGGGTGTTTTTGTTTATGTCTTATTTTCATTTTTGTCTTTCAACTTCATTCAGTCGAGACACGTCGGGCCGGCTGCTGCGTTGTTAATTACCCACCTCATCATAGCTATTGTTTTGTTTGCGTATCGCTTTTTACGCTATCTTTCTTATTTTTTATTTTGTATTTTGTCCATCATCTTAGCTAGGAGCGAAACCGGAACGGTCATGTTTTATGAAAGTATGTTCTCTCATCTATCTTGTCTTTTTATTCAGCCATCTCTAGCAATATCGAACTTGAACTTGAACTTGATGTATTGTGCGAGATGTAGTCTCTGCGAGAGCCTCTTTAGACAGAATGGTAATGTATATCACCAAATTGGGTCAAGTGTGTCATCGTGTCAGACACCAGTGCACTGCTCTTCCTCTACCAGCCGAGAAGCCTCAGTTACATCCACGCTCGCTCCAAAAAAAACGTAAATAAGAAAATTATTTCCGCAAACAAAGGGAAGAAGAGGTCAAGCCAACACGAAAGGGTGTTGGACGTTCCAGTTTAGAAGCATCATGGGAACCGCAGTTGTGCCGTATTTGATGAGGTCGAAATGTGGGGCCCCAGTGGTGTAAGTCGAGAGATTAGTCACCATGTCATGACTGCAGCAGGGAAGGAAAAAGACCAGTCTTTAGAAGGAGCTATCGTGGTAGAAATCAAGCTAAGCTCGCGGGCTGCTGGGTATGGTCATGGGTGCTGCCGTATCCGTGGTCAATGTTGCTGTTGCTGTTGCTGCTGTTGTCGTTGTCGTTGTCGCTGTCGTAGATGAGTCTGTCGGCTCCAGGATGTTGACGACGGGTGACTCGGTAGACAACTGAATATCGTCAGTGTCGCCGGTGTTGGTGTTCGTTGCAGTCTCAATATCTCAATATCAGAGTAGTAACGACTTCTCCATCACTATCCTTATATTGACGGCGTTCGAATAGTTTTCTTTTCATTTTGTTTTCGGCGGTGGTGGATAGACTGATCATTGGAACGACTAAAAGCTATCTCTATCAAATACGACGTAAAGGTGTCGGTATGGCTACACGAGGCTGCCAAAGGGGAGAAATGTACATGGACAAAGAAAGTCAAATGATTTGCCTGATTGGTCCCGTCCACCATGCAAAACGCTTACCAATAGCACCACACAGAATCATCTCTTCCACTGCCAACATAACAAGTGATGGCAACAGTAATAGATATTTCCACCAACGCTTAGTGACGCTCGCTGTAATAAGCCGTGGATGCTTTAGGGTTAAAGACTGGCGGAGGCCCGTCCAGTAATAGATATTTCCTTTAACGCTCGGTGACGCTCGCTGGCGTAAGCCGTGGATTCTTTTGGGCTGGAGACTAGCGGCCATGGTTCCGGTGGCGAAAGCAATGTATATATAAACAAGTAAAGGTTAGCCAAAAGGCTGGTACGTCCGTCCCCCAACGAATCTCTTTCTTCACTGCACATGCTCAGATGGGTTTAAACCGTTCTGTATCACTGGGGTGGGACGTACCTTTTGATGGATGGGGATCAAGACGGTCAGGGGGATCAAGACGGTCGGGGGCTTCATTGCTAATGATGAGCTGCCTTCTTCGGGAGGCAGCATACTGCTGAAGCAAAAAATAAAAGGAGGAATCAAGCAGGAGGGTCATCGCCGCACCCTAGTCGTACTATTTTTCGCAGTTCTCACTCGGGGTTGCAGGATCATGACGGCTCACGACGGATCATGATGGCTTCGAAATTCAAACAAGGGCCACGGGGGCAACGAGAGGATAACGACAACGTAACTGACGGCGGCCAAGCGCTCTTGCATTCTTTCTGCAGACTCACTTATTCACGGTCAGGACACACAAGTTCATGTCTGCAGCGGTAAGGTTGTCCTTTAACGGTTTATTTACAGATAAAACGAAGACGTCCATATTCAATCAAATTTATGAATAATTATTCTGCCAACTCGGTGGTGGCAGTCTCGTCCGCCTCTGCCTCTGTCTTCACCAAGTGATCGGGCGCCGAAGGAGGCGACGACGGCGGGCTCGTCATGGCACCGGCAACGCTCGAGCGGTCGGTTTCAACGCCGAAGAAGAAGATTAAACCATACACCACACACCCTTTTATTTATCCCCTTTGTCTACCACGTCTGCTTTTCTCCCCGCTTTATTTATTTTATCCCACACCTTTAACTTCGCACCCTACTTGTTTTACTAAAGGGCCTCCACAGGCCAATACACACCCCGTAAGCCGGAAAGTTTACACACATAGTTCTATGGTAGTTTTTTCCCCATGAGGGTTCTGCCTAGCTAGTCGCCAATAGTCAGGATTGACTGAGAAAGGCGGATAATAATAATAATAATAATAATTCTGCCAAAAATGAAAAGAGAAAAGGAAGTTTATCAAAAAGATCACGATATTTTTCTTCTTCTTTTTTGCAAACTATGATTGTGACGTTGAACCTGTTCCATTTGACTGTATTGTTTGAGATCCCTAATTACCTCCTTTCTGTCGCCTTGAAAAAATAGCAGAAATAGTTACCAAAAAAGTGAAAAGGGGAAATGAGCAAAAGAAGACGACAAAAGTGAAAATCCCTTTACATTGTACAAGAAGAGAATAGGAAAGTTCCAAAGTAGAAAAAGAGCAAAAATATAAAAGAACAAGCTTGCCCGGAAAATAGAGAGAAGAAAGATGAAAAGATAAAAAGATAAAAAGATAAAAAAAAGATAAAGCAAAAACAGCAGGATGAAAAAGCACTTTGGTACACCGACGCCCCAAAAGAAGAAGAAATTCCACGGTTTCCAAATATCACGTCGCCCTTACGACCACACTGCACCGAAACACACATCCACGCACTGCGCTTCTTTTTCTCCACGACCCCCTTGATCTTAATGCGCCCGCGAAGAGGCCATCTCGCCGTAGCGACCACGCACCTGGGTGGTGTCGTAGGCCTGCAGCACGCGCGTCTGGGACTCGTCTGCCTGCGAAAAGGCATAACCGCGCTGCTTGCGCATCCGCTGCACCTGCCGCACCTTGCGGATTGCCTTTTGGAATTGTTCCATTCTGTAAAGTTAGTGGGTGATGACCAAGAAGAGACGTAAGTAGGGGACATACCTCGGCCGGTAATCCTGGATGTTGTATTTCTGAATCTCCTGGATGTGGTGGTAGGTCTCGGGGCGGTACATGCGCTTGGCGTACTTCCAGGCAAAGTCGCGCAGCAGGCACAGCGTCGCCAGCACGACCATTTGCAGCCAAAAGACGGCGCTCGAGTACAGCTTGGGCACGACGCCCTCGTACTCGGTCGAGATGCCGATGAGCGGGGCAACAGTGCCATACACAGCAATGAAGGCGATCCAGATGGCCATGCTGCCGGGGATGGCTATGACGTGGTACTTTGTCCAGTTGTTGGTGACGAGAGCAGCCTTGCCGAGGACCGTGAGGAGAACGGCTCCGTACAGAGCCGTACCCCAGACCCAGTGGCCGCCGGTCTGGCCGTTGCTGAGCATCTGGTCGTCGTACCAGAAGAGCTCGCCAAAGACGTACAGCAGAATCGAGTGGTAGGTGGCCGTCAGGATCCAGCCGACAAAGATCTTGATCTTGAAGAACTGGTTGCGCTGGCCGAGGCCGTAGAGCTGCGGGTACCGGTCGAGCAGGCGTGCCGAGATAAACTGATCCAGAATACCCATGGCCAGAGGCGGCAGCACGGTGTAGAACACGTTGTAGAAGGACAGCGTCCACGACTCGTAAATGACCTGACCGGAGAAGACGTTTTGGAAGGTGTACCAGAACTGTGTCAGGTACAGCGTCATGTTCTTGTAGAAGGAGTACAGAATCGCCTTGGAGACACGGTGGTAGCTCCAGGCGCCGTGGACGAGCAGCAGCTTGCGCAGGTACCGGAACTGGCCAATGGACACATCGGCACTTCGCGCAGCCTGCAGACCCTCCATACCGCTGATGCCAACACCAATGTGCGCCGCCTGGATCATGGACACGTCGTTGGCGCCGTCGCCGATAGCGAGGAGAATCGACTCCTTCTGGTAGCGCTTGACGAGCTTGACGACGAGGGCCTTTTGGAGCGGCGAAACACGGCAGCAGATGACGGCCTTGCACATAATGGCGAGGTCCAGGAACAACTTCTCCAGGTCCTTTTCGAGTGCGTACGTCAGCGACTTGCCGTCGATGACAAGGGCCAGGTTGTCCATCTCAATGGCGAGACCCTCGCCCTGTGTGCGGATGGCGTCGAGCTTCTTTTGCAGGTTGTCGCGCGTCGCAGCAGCCGTCTCTTCGTTGACAATCAGCAGCATCATGTCCTCGCTCAGCAGCTTGCAACTCATGCCAATGTTGATGGCCGTCTCCTGGCGATCGCCCGTCAGCACCCACACCTTGATGCCGGCCTGCTGCAGCGTGTGGATCGTCTCGGGCACGCCGTCCTGCAGCTTGTCCTCAATGGCGGTGGCGCCCAGCAGGTAAAAATCGTGCTCGATCAGCTCGGCCGCCTTGTCGAGCTCCTCCGCACGGTTGCCGCCAACTGTGGTGCCGGCCGCCTCAAAGACGCCCATCCACTCCTGGAACTCGTGCTCGGGCACCTCACGCATGGCGAGACACAGAGTACGCAGACCCTCGGAGGCGTACTCTTCGAGATGGCGCAGGGTAGCCTCGACGTGCGGGTTGTCGTCGTTGAGGCGTTCGAGAATCACAGTATCGGCGCCCTTGGTGTAGCAGCGGATCTTGCCATCGGGGCAGCGGTAGATGGAGGACATACGCTTGCGCGTCGAGTTGAATTCGCAGACGGCCAGCAGCTCGTACTGCTGCTCGACGCCGTTGGCCTCGATGATGACAGTGCGCGGCTTGCGCGCCGTGAACCGGTAGCCCAGACTCACAGCGCCATCGACCAGCGCACCCTCATCGGGCGACGCTGCCTGGTACTTGATCTCGTTGCCCTTTTGCTCGGGGATGACGGTGTGGCAGGTGGCCAATAGGCTCAAAAACTGGTCGATCATGCCGGCCGACTCGTGTGTCTGGAGGTTCTGGCGCAGCTGCTTGAAGTCGTGCACGCCCACCTCAACGCCGTCCTGGACAGTGGCACGGCGGTCCTCGGGGACGTCCTCGGCGTACATGATACCGGCGATTGAGCACTGCTTGAACTCCATCATGTTGCACGTCAAGGTGCCCGTCTTGTCGGAGAACACATATTCGACCATGCCAAGTTCTTCGACCAAACTCGATGTGCGGCAGTTGGCGGGTGTGTCGGTCTTGTCGTAGTACATGTCGAGGTCGTCGTTGATGAGGATGGCGTGCCAGTACTTGACGAGCTCAATGGTGACGAACAGCGAGATGGGGACGAGCGCGGAAAACAGCACCCAGTACGTGACCATGTCCTTGAAGAAAGTCGAGACGACGGCGCCGGCGGTGGTGGTCTTGGCGAGGTACAGGTAGTCCAGGGAGTCGCCGCTGTGGTTGCGCTTGACGAGATCGCCGACAGTACAGATGATACTGAGCGCCAGCAGACAGCCAATGAGCACAAGAACAAGCATGTTGAGCTGGCGCTCAACCTTGGTGCGCTTGATGGGCGCGGCCGTGGCGTTGCGCATCAGCTTCGTCTCGTGGCCCGTAAACACGACGACGCCGTGGATCCAGGGCGTGTTGCGCAGCGTGGCGCCACGCAGAAGCAGCTGCTCGGGGTTGAGCGGCAGCTCCTTCTCGCCACCGCCCGCGTTGACGGTCAGCGTAGCCTCGTACGTGTACAGGCTGCTGTTGGGCTGCTCAGAGCGAATGCGACCACCCAGACGGCTCAGGTCGCTCGAGCTGACGTAGGTGGTGGTCTCGGGCAGGCCCTGCTTGATCTTGAGGTTCGTCTCGCCGTCCAGGTTTGCGGTTTCGATATAACACAGACCTTCGGGCTCGGAACTCGCGAGCAGCACCAGATCGGCCGGGAACGGCTCTTCGGACTCGACACGGATAATGTCGCCCACGGCCACGTCGATCCATTTCGTCTCCACAAAGGAAGACCCGCGCAATATACGGGCCTTGGACAGGTTGAGCGAGCGATCGGCTTGTTTCCGGCGGTAGTCTTCGACCAACTCCTTGCCGGCCGACACGAGCAGCACGACAATGAGAGGGCCAATGGTCGTGTACTGGTTGGTGGGCGAGAGGTTGGGGATTTGCTGGAGGGCGGCAGTAAACAGGAAGAAGATGTTTGCGTATTTGGAGAACTGCTCAAACAAGAACTTGGGCAAGAAGGTGATGATGTTGTACTTGGCGGTCGAAACGTGGTTGTCGACGTACTTGTTGACGGCGTTGGCGGGGGGGTTGTTGAGGTGGATGATGCGAGGGCCGAGTGTCGCCGGATCGACCTTGTTGCGGCCGAAGCCGAACTTGAAGTTGCCCATGTCGAACGACTTCTTCGGCCGCCGGCCGCCGTCTGGTGCACTCAGACCGCCGCCGCTTCCACCACCACCACCACCACCACTTCCGCCGCCGCCCCCAGCACGACCAGCCGACTCCGTCAACGGCAGGTCCATCTCGGAGTAGCCAGGCTGGCCCATGCCCAGCATGTTTTTAGCGCGACCAAGTAGGCCGCCGCCGAGGCCGAGGACACTGTTGCGGTTCCGTGCGTTGGCGTGCCCCGGTGTGTCGCCCGAGTTGATGCGGCCGCCTTGGTGGTAGTAGGACTGGCCATCTTCTGGGTAGTCGTCAAAGTCGTCGGCATACCGCTGGTAGTTTCCGAGCCCTGATGTCTGGCTGTACTGCCGGTCGGCTTCTGTGAAATAGGGGCCGCCCGGCCGTGCCGACGAGGACGAGGCATAGGAGCTGTCGTAGGCGCCGGCGCCGCTGTTCCCTGCTCCGCCAACACCCCTAGAGCTCGAAGCTCCTCCTGAACTGAAAGCATTGGCGCCGCCAGGACTTGTCTTGACAGACGGGTGTGTGGTCTCGCCGGCACCGACAAAGTCGTCGTAGGACACAGAGGGCCGTGTAGGGAGAGTCTCGTCGTGGTCGAGCGTGTAAGTGCGCATCAGGTCGTCATCGTTGAGGTCGGAACGCTGGCCGCCGCCGTAGACGGGCTGATCGTCGAGATCGAGGAGGAGGTCGTTGTTGCTGCGCGCGCTCGCGTAGCCCCCTGATGGGGCCGGTGGGGGACGCCCTGTCATTCAGATTGATCTGGGCGAGGTCGGGGGTGAAAAGAAAGTCGCAGAAAAGGATGTGGTTGCGAGGCTGGCTGTCGAAGTCGAAAGCTGTCAAAAAAGGGAGAGGCCCCGTTGAGAAAAAACTATGTCAGCTAAGGAGCAGTCATGGGACGCAGAAGAATGGCGTGACGGTGCTGTCGTCGATAAAAGATGGAAATATATCGTAAGGTCGTTGTGCTCGTCGAATTCGAGGTCGTGATGGATGCAAAGCGTCGTGTGGTGATGCGGTCGTTTTGGCAGTTTTCTTTGGTTTCGATTTCGAGGTTTGGATGTTTTTGGCTTTTGGCAGTGTTTCCAGTGTTTCTGCTCTTTCCTGCCCGTGTTTCCCGTGTTTGGTGACGAGGCCACTGCCACGCTCGTTTTGGCACAGGTTGCTTCTGTGGAAGGGGACAGGTCCCCTGGGATCTGCCTGGGATTGGCCCACTAGCACAGCCACTCTGGTGCCCGTTGGTGGAATTGGAACAGATTTGGAGGAGACTTGCTGGTCTTGGTCTCGTCTTGATGCTGGTCTCGGAATTTACCAATTAAAGTTGCTATTAAATTTAATTGCTCTGCCCTGCCCCTTCCCAGCCTTGGTGGCCTTCTCTACCATTTTGGTGCTGTATGGCAAGTTCGCACAGTGGAGCTGTTACGCTACAGTGGCCAGAATAGTGCTTTTCGGGGAAGTAGCGTCTTTGTACTCCGTATGTGCCCCATTTTGCTGCGCGTTTCCGCCTCCCTGAAACAAACGCCGTGTTCTATTGGCTGCAGCAGTGGGCGTCGCAAAGGGGGCTCACCAACAGGAGCAGGTCTGATGGAGCAGGAGCCAGGGCGCGCTTTCCTGTTTTACTTTCTTGCTGTCTTTCTTGCCATTTCTCGGGCGTTTCTTGTGATGGTCGTTCTCGTCTTCCATATTTGCCTACGGCGTGGCAGGTACGAACAAGAAGGCGGGTACGAAGTACGCTTCGTCATATGAATACGGGAGTACGAGGAAAGTGCGACGTGGAATACGACATACTCCGTACACGATGCACGACGCAACATGCAGCAGGAGCGCCACAGCCTGGCTGGGCATGCACATGCAGAATGCGGAATGAACGTCGTAGAACTCAGACTGCTCTTTCCTCGTGTGGCTTCGCAACGTGCCTTCTAGCCACAGCAAGGAGCGCAAAAAGGTCAAAGATGAGGTCTTTGTACACCGGTACACACCTTCTTAAATTGAGATGGACAAAGGTACAATGGATGCAGAGAAAAGCTGCAGAACGGAAGCGTGGAAGAAGGCACGACCGTTGCGGGTGCTTCGTGTCTCAGATGTGCTCCATAATAGAAGGTGGTGGCCCCTGACAACCCTGGCTTTTTGCCCGGCTCCTACTGGAAGGGCACACATTGGTGGACAGCTCGACAGGCACGCCTGCCAGTCCCCATATTTTTGGCGCCACGCTCCAGCCACAGAAGTACGTATCTTTCCCTCAGAGAAAAGCTGCCTCTCAGTGGCAAAGGGCTATGATAATCAACATCAACATCAGATCTTCCAAATCAGCTGCGGCTGACCATCACCAGACAGAACTCTCTAAACAATTCAAGTATTCGCCGAACAAGCGCCAGCGCTCTTTGGGTCGACTCGCAGTGCATACTCACTATTGAATCTTGGCTTCAAAACTATTTTGAGAAGCATTTCATCGCCATTTCGTCGCCTTATCGATCGCATCGCAACTCAAACTTACCTCAACTGCATTTCACCTCCAATATGGTCTGCAGCAAATGCGCCAAGCTCGTGACGGGCACGTCGCTTGCTACGCCTGGCGTGAAGAAGAAGAACGACATGTACTATGGCTCGACTGCCGCGTCGTCGTCGACCGGCGCCAAAAAGTCAACAACTCTTGGCCAGAACGGCATTGGCAAAGTAAGTGACGGGAGACGATATCCTGTGGCTGTGGCTCTTTCTTGCAGTGTGTTTGCTGACGATTGTGTCCTCAGAGCAAATTGACGTCAAAGAACGCCAAGAATCCATACGCGCAATATTCAAGGTGAGTCCAGCTCAACCCTATGACTTTCTCCATGTTTTGAGTCTTCATAAGTCAAATCCACGTGGAAGTGTCCATTTGTGAGCCACCTTCGAACCGTGTCTAACACTGATCTAGTTCATGCGACAAGTGCAAAGTCAAGGTGTCCCAAGGGCATAAATATTGCCATAATGTGAGTATGTTCTGAGTTGATTTCTACCCACAAGACCATGTGCTAACGGTTGCAGTGTTCCTACAAAGAAGACGGTGAGCCTTGTCTGCCTGACGCATCCTACCCTCGTTCCCCACTAACCACTTTAGTATGCGCAATGTGTGGAAAGCCGAACAAAAAGTCCAAGTCTGCAGCTCCGACCGTCATAGGCCAAAAATTCACCTTAAAGTGAGACTTTGGTGTAGGACCAAGACAACCTGAGACGAGACCCGAGACGGAAGAACCGATGCCGACCCCGAGACCCGACCACAGGAGCGTCATTATCGTCGAGCCTTACAAGGCTGCCAGAAGCTGTCTAGAAGAGCATGGTTTCGGTGGCAAGACACAATTGTCTTTTCTGTCGGCGAGATTCTGAACCGGGGCGATCCCGGCCGAAAATCCAGACTACGAAACCTACGCAGGAAACAGCAATGTTTCTCTTATTGGGCCAACACACCGTTGCGAATCTGAGGACTCTCCAGAATAACCAGAGCCTGTCGTTTTAGGGCAGACACGATACAAGTCACTGCGGTGCTAGACGAAAAAGAGGCACGTTCAAACACGTTTGGAATCATGGCTGCGTGATTGTATACGACAGCGGTACTGCATAACAGGAACAGAAAGTTACAAAACTCCACAATGCAAACATAATCCAGAACCGACACGCGGGACCCGCACGGTATTCCAATCTTGTCTCCGCCATCTCCGTCATTATTCCATTATCCCGTTATTCCGTTATCCGTCGCTTCCCGTCAGTTTCCAACACCACACCTCCTTACAGGGCAGCCTTGGCCGCGGAGCCGTCCAGCAGCGGGGTCAGGAAGCCCTTGATCTGGTCGTTGACAGCAGCGGCCGACTGCCACAGCACCCAGTGGCCGCCGGGGACCTGGGACTTGGTCAGATTGGTAAAGTGCTTGCCCATCTGCTCGGTGAGAATGGGCGGCAGGGCCTGGTCGTGGGTGGCGCTGAGCATGAAGGACGGCACAGTGATCTGGCGGCGGGCAGGGTCGCTGCTCTCGGCAATCTCGCGCTCGTCGTCATAGTTCTGCTTGAGCGTGCGATACCAGTTGGTGGGGCCCTTGAGGCCGTGGCGGGCGTACTCGGCGGCATAGTACTCGATCTCGGCCGGACTGAGGAGGGGTGTAGGGCCGACGGTGGCCAGGCGGTTGAGGTGGACACCCGTGGTGGTGTCAAAGAGGTAGGGGCTGGCCTTGGCCACCTTCTCCTCGTCGCTCAGCGTGGCCTTGCCGCCGTACATGGCCTGCAGGAACTGGCGCACGCGCGCGGGCTCGGCGTCGATGAAGCTGTACACGACGTCGCTGGCCAGCTGCTTCTGGTAGGAAAAGTTGGGCAGCAGCTTGACCATGTCCTCGATGGGGACAAAGGGGCCCTTGGAGGGCGCAAAGTAAGGGGTGCAGACGCTGAAGACGCCACGCAGGCGGTCGCCGTGCCACAGGGCAAACCGCCAGGCGGTGGCACCTCCCCAGTCGTGGCCACCAACGAAGAAGCGCTTGCTCTCGTCGGCTTCGCCAGCAGGGCCACCGCCAACGACACCGACGTGATCCACCAGGGCAACAAGGTCGTCGCAGATGCTCTTGTAGCCGTACAGGGCGACGTCATCGGGAGCATCGGTCTGGCCGTAGCCGAGCAGGTCGGGGACGATGACCCGGAGGCCGAGCTCTTCAGCGAGGACGGGGACCTGGTTGCGCCAGCCGAAGCCGAGATCGGGGAAGCCGTGGATGAGGAGGATGGTGCCCTTGGGGGTCTGGCCGGCGGGAGGATTGGCAACGATGTAGTGGTAGGTCTTGCCACGGATGGCGGCCGTGTGGTGGGTGACGCGAGCGTCGTCGGGGGCGAGCTTAGTAGTCATTGTGGAGGTGGGGGTTGAAGGAGAAGCTGAAGAGGGGGGAATGGTTTATTGTTCAAGACGAAGAGTTGAAGAAAGCTTGAGAAGAGGTTGGTCTGATGTCGGGATTTCAGAATCGACGGTGGAACTGGCGGAGAACTTGTCTTTATGCTTGTTGACTCGGTCGTATGATATCGCCGTCTCTCCGCTTCTGGGATTTGTCGATTTGTCGATTTGTCGACTTTGTTCCGTAGACAGAAAGAAAGTGTACGAAAAAGCAGCCGATTGGATTGTCCTATTTTAACCACCACTTTTTCTTCTCTTTTCCTGGTGTTGTTCGTTTTTGTCGTCACTCAAAGCCTAGCTAGGGCTTTCATGCAGGTCCCTGGAGCTTGCCGTCCGATACCAATACTATGCAATAGCTGTCTGTGTTGTCGTTCCTTCGATTGAGAAACAGAGATCCTTCCGAGGCTTTTTATGTAGTGGATGTCATGTTTAGAGTTCTGAGGGAGCGCCACTGCTAGAGCTACGAAGCCAGCAAGTCGGCCACCAACAAAGCTCCATCCACGGAGCCCGCCCAAAACGGCATGGACTGGCCGGCGGATAAGAGCTTATTAGTGGACGACGGTGTGAGGTGTGTCCGCTGAAAGCACTGAAACAGTGACAGATGGAGACGAGCCTCGGTATGTGCTAGTGAGGGGCTTTGGTACAAGGGGGCCAGTACCCCAAAGATGCCGCAAAGGTCCCTGTACACAACAGTTCCTGGACCCCAGCGGGGCCTCCACGTCATACTGCCAGAGGTTTGACGAGCGATCCTCCCAGGAAACACCTTTCGAGGCGGCGCCCGTCTCGTATACTCGGACAACACCGAGTCCTTTCCCCCCCCTCCCCCCCAATAAAAATGAAATGAAAGAAACAGAAAAAAAACGCAAAGAGAAGACACCGGGTCATGTTTCTGTTTTTATCTCCGACAAGACAAAACAATCCCAACGGACAATCAAATCACCGATTCTCCGACTTGGGAGAAGATGCCATTAAAGGACAACAAGACAAATTCAGAAACAAAACAGAAAATCAGTCAATGGAACGCTATGGTGCTATGCAATGCTTCTAGAAACCCTTGCTATCCAACAATGCCGTCCTGCTTTCTATGAATGCATCAAACACCGGGAAACGAAATCCAAAAGAACAAGAACTCCTCCAAAGTACTCGTGACAACTCTTGACAAAACTCCAGAATGGACCTCACCCTTCGTATCGAACGACGGGCCGTCGACGCCGTGGCGACCGTCGGGGCTCCAGCTCGTCCCGCTCGACAATCTGCGCTTCGATAATGCTCTCGTTGGCGCCAGCACAGGAGCTCTCGTCAGCCGCAGCCGCTACTCCTTCGCTCAACAACTGGGACACATCCGCTATCGTCCGACGTCGGCTGCAGAAGCTCACGTCCCCTGTGAGTGAAGCCATCGTCGTGGTTCCTCCGCTTCCCACAAGCTGCGCTTCCGTCAGCCAGCCAGCTTCAACTGCAAATCGCACGATATCTGTGGCGCTCGGAAACGACAACACGGCCGGCGGCGCATCGGGACTCATGTGCACCCAGAGCTCCCGCGTGGCACGGCGAAAGCTGGCCAGGTCCGCCTTTTCGCCGCAGAAATTGCGCACCAGGTACCCATACAGGTATGCCAGCCACAGGACGTTGGTGTACGGACGGTAGTCCTTCCACGAGATGGGCTTGTTGTCGGGCCCCAAATCGTACGGCGTGTTGTGGCACTCGGGCGGTAGATGCACGCGGTCGTCCTTAAGGAGGTGCGAGCGCATCTGCCGGTACACCTTGCACTGCTCGGCGTGGGTGCTTGTGAATAGGCTCAGGTCTTTTTCGAGGTCAAAGGCAATGGGCTCGCCGCGCTCGTCGTCGTCCACGTCTTCGGCGCGTGACAAGCCGTAGTCGAGAATCGTAATATCGAGGCCGGAGAAGCCAAACACAACAGGAGATTTGTCGTTGCCGTCTTTGGTCTTTGGCGGCCCAACTTGCCGCACACAAAGGTTTCCCTCGTGCAGATCGCGGTGCTCAAAGTTGATCTGGTCTTCGGCCCGTGCCAGTGCAATCGCCACATGCAGAAACACGTCCCACAGCTGCGACGCCGAGTCCAGCGACATGTCCTCGAGAGCCCTGCCGGCGTCGCCTAGTTCGATCACGAGAAACTGTGTGTCGTCCAGATAGCGGCTTGGCGATGGGTAGAATTGCAGCCGGTCGGGGTCTTGCCGCTTCGCTCGCCGGTGGAACGTCTGGTGTGTCTCGAGAAGGTCCTTGGGGGCGCGGCCTTTGACAATGTAGCGCTCTTTGTAGACGACAAAGCCAGGAATGTCCGCCAGCCACTCAGAGATTGTAAGCTCGCCGCGCAAGTCTTCTTCGTCGTGCGGCTCCTCGTCAACCAGCCCTGACCGCACCTGCGCCTTTGTCTGCGCCTTGATGGGCGATGCGAGTCGGATGGCCTTGATAATGCTTGTTCCGCGCTCGTTGGTGACGCGGTACACTTCGGCGTAGGATGCTTCGGCAATCTTTTCGATTCTGTCTCCGGGAGGACACATATCGGCCCATGTGAGCACGCGAAGGCCGGATTCGATGCTGTCCTCGTGATAGTATGATTCGTCGAGTAAAGAGTCTTCGAGCGGAGCTTCGGGGGAAGTTTGAACTTCTGGTGCGGGTTCCAGAGCAGGTTCTGGCCCAGCATCAACCCTCTTCTCTATTGTCTCCTCTTCCGGTTGCTTGTCTTCTGTTTCCGCCTCTATTGATGGCGGCTCGTCTACCTGGGCTTTGTCGTTTGCCGGCTCCTTCTCTCGTATTGGTATCTCGTCTTGTATTTCTATGGCCAGCTCTTTCTTCACTTCAAAAACGTTCTCTTCTGTCGGCTCAAAGTCAAAGTGGTCGAGCGTCAGTGCATCGTCAAGCGACACAAACGTTAGCTGCTCTGTGAGTTCGTCGAGGTCGGCCTCGCCAAATCCAGTCTGTCTGAGACCAGTACCGAGAAGGTCCGTCTTTGTTGTAAACGGATTCCTTCGCCGTCGATCGGTCGGACTGACTGGCAATTCTGTTTGGAACAGCATCGGCGTCGTCCTGGTGCTGGTCGTTCGCCGGCCGCCGTAGCTGCGGGTTGTTGTCGTACGCGACATCTTTCAGTTTGTCGCGGCAGGTCGTCGTGTCATAAAATTTCCATTAGGGCTGTGGAGGCAAGTTTCTTTGGTGAATTGTCGGTTGTCGAATGTCGCTGTTCACGATGCTTTTCGTACTTTACGCGTCGTTTACGCTGTGAATAGCTGCATTTCGCGGCAAGAAGCACCGACTAAACAGCTCCAAGTTGTCAAGGGCAACAGTAACCAATGGGCTCTTTCCGTCAACTCAAAAACAGAGACGGCCCAGAGCCTCGAGGCGACCCACTTTTTGCCGTCCCATGCAAATGCACAGCACTCTGTCTGCACGCCTCGCGCCTCCATGCATGACAGGACCGTATTACGTGACGCTTGTGGATTAGGGGGTGATACGCCGTAATTTGGGGAAGGCGCGCAAGCGACAGCACGCAAAAAGGAAGGTCCCAGTGGACGGCTGCACGTTTTGTCGTCAAGAGTTCCTTCCCCAGAACTCGAAGCCCCATCGCACAGACCGGGCCAGGCAAAGAAATTGGTCGAACCCTCGAAATTCCACAACGAACCATCCAGCCAATCAATCAACCCAATCCACCAATCTAGCCCCAGTTGTCCTTTCACTGGACGCTTGTCTTCTGTCCATCTCGCTGGAGCTTCTCCTCTTTCCTTTGTGCTCCTTTTTCTTCCATCCCTATCGACGAGTCGACAACCCGACAACTCATTTTCGCCCATTGAGTTATCCTCCCAGTCGTCATCCACAACCCAATTTCATCATGGGTATCTTTGGCGGCAAGGCAGACGAGAAGCCAGTCGCCTCTGGCGAT
Source organism: Sporothrix mexicana (assembly GCA_021396375.1). NCBI lineage: Eukaryota > Fungi > Ascomycota > Sordariomycetes > Ophiostomatales > Ophiostomataceae > Sporothrix > Sporothrix mexicana. The sequence goes on from WNYC01000002.1 coordinate 297,487, forward strand.
GCGGGTGCGTGAAATTCGAATAGGGGAGGCTGTGGAGATGGAATCAGAGATGGAGAAGGAGATGGATAGGGGAGACGGTGATGATGATCCTCGATGGTGATTCTCGATGGACACAGCTAACGCTCGCTTCTACACAGACTTTGCCGACTTCGCAGGCGTCCCCGACCCGGCCCCCGATGCTTTCGCCGCTGCTGGTGCTGCTGCCGGCGGTGCTGCCGCACCTGCCGTCACGGCCGCTCCCTACACCAAGTGGTACAACGTGCACGAGCGGTACTCGCTCAGCGACTTCCGGATCGAGGGCATGATCTTTGGTGTCATGGCCATCGTGCTGCTGGTTCACTTTGTCGGCTCGCGCCTCAACCGCAGCAAGGCCCGCGCGTGGGCCAAGGCGCACGCCAAGCTGCTGGCCGGCGAGTTTGCGCTCGTTGGTTTTGGTCGCGTGCCGGCTGCCGTGACGGCCCAGGCTGCCGACGACGAGGCTGCGGCGCTCGAGGCTCTGGCCAACGCCACGACGTCGTCGGACCCGTCCAAGCTCATCAAGGAGAACTCGCTGTTCGAGTACTCGTCGTACGCCTCGGGCCGCCAGAACGTTGCCTTTGTCGACACGAAGCTCAAGCTGGTCAAGCGCTTCAACCCGTTCATGGTCGTCGCCGAGTACATTCTGTCCTTTTTCCTCGAAAGCATGCCTGCCCCCTCGGACACCCTGGAGGCCACCCTCTACCCCTTTGACGGCAAAGAGGCGCTGACGGTCGCCGGCGGCGCTGCCGGTGCCAACAAGAGCACCTACGACGGTTTTGTGTGGGCCATTGTCAACAAGGACGCCATGAAGGGCGTGCGCGACGACCGCTTTGATGTCTCGATTACCTTCACCAAGGACCACGCCAAGCTGCCCCCCTGGCTGACTGTCATGAGCGAGAGCGCCGAGATCACCGAGGCCCTGCTCACCCCCGAGCTCATCAAGGCCGCCGAGGTTGCCGGCGAGGCCCTCGACTACCTCATCATCTCCGACCAGCCCATTGACAAGCCGACTACGTGAGTCCCCCTGTGTTCGTTTTGAAATAGCCCACCCTCGTGACATTGTTACTGACTCCAGTGTCAGCCTCGACGAGACTGCCCCCCGGAAGCGCGTGTTCCTCAAGTACCGCCTGCCCTCGAACAACGACTACGAGACCCTCCTGCCCATCTTCTCCTACTTTTTGCGCTCCGCCGACGTCCTCGTCCAGGCCGCCCATCTGCGCGCTGAAGTCCTGCGCAAGATCAAGAACGCCCGCGAGGAGATTGCCAAGCAGATCCGCAAGGCCGACGAGGAGGAGAAGGCCGAGGAGCGTGCCCTGGAGCGCGAGCGTCTGCGCAAGCAGAAGCGCGACGCCGAGCTCAGCGCCCTCGATGCCAAGGCCCAGAAGAAGTACCTCGAGCGCGAGAGGGAGAAGGAGCTGCGCAAGGCTGCCAAGAAGCAGACGATGCGCGGTTAAGCAGACGAGAGCAGATGCGATGCAGCTGTTCTGCCATATTCCTTCAAGGGGATACAATCCCGTGCTTGTGCGAGAGTACATACGGAGTGGATGCATATTGGGGCATTGGTGAGGCGGTGGTGAGGTTATTGGGTTCTTTTAAGGGCTCTTCTTGTTGTGTATTACTTCTCTTTTTTTTCCCTTTTTTCTCGATTCGCGTATCTGTTTAAATCACCCTAATCTTGTAATTTGAATCTGGAAAGGATAAAAGCAAGGGAAAGATAAGGAATAAAATAAAATAAAATAACTTTAAAAGCTTCACAATCACAACGCTCCTCTACTCTGTCTTCAAGATGTCTTGGACACGCTTCACCTTGTCGGCGGCCGTCTGCTTCTTGTCCGTCCGCGTGCCCACGCGCATCGAGCTCTGCACCCGCAGCACGCCGCGCTGGTGCACCACAGTGTGTGCCTGTCCAATAACCCGCATCACGTCGTCCCAGCTGCCTTCGACCGTCGTCCCGCTCGCGTGCATCGTCACCGTCAGGCCCGAAGCCTGCAGAAGCCGCTGCACCTCGGCCACGTCCTCGGCCACAGAAACATTGCCAGTGCCGACCTACGACACGGTCAGGGGCCATTCTTTGAATTCTTTGATGCTTGGGGCGGCGAACTTACCGGAATCAAGCAAAAGTCGGCATAGCAGGCGGCAGGGGTGGGAACGGTAGAGTAGTCCATGGCGAAGGCGAAAGGGCGGGCAGGTCTTGTAATGGAAGCACGAGTGAACGTCAACGTTGTCTGTAGAAGCTTCCGGCGTGCTAGAAGCATTGTTCGACCGGCGTTGTGGCGCGAGTGTGGATTGTTGACTGAGAGAGCTTCAGTGGGTGATCGGAGAAATTCACTCAGAGAAGGTGCTTGTGTGTGTCTCGGCATTTAGCGTCTATCTGCCCGCCCGTTTAGAATCGGGTTTACCAGAGCTTCTTGAAGACGGCTACACAGAACGACAATGCACAAAAGGCCTTTTGCGTCCTGTTTCTGATGATCTGAGATGTTTAAATCTACAATGATTCTTTGTCAAAATATACTTCAATACTGACTTTGGTTCTTTTTCCTTTTTTTTTTTTTTAATCACATAGATAATAGAGAAAACGTTTGATTTAAATTTTGGCATAAATCCATTTATCATCCGAACAGATATAAAATGGTTCGCTATTCTACCAATTGGCTTTCAATTTGCTCTCTAATGAAATCTGTAGGACTATATAAAATGTGTTCACCTCTTCGCCAAACTTGTCGCACTTCCATGACCACTCGGCGCGGCGATTAACGGTGGTTATCTGGTTGGTCTCAAGATCGGACAAGAGATCGGCCTGGCACGTCCCAAAATTGTGACATGGGACGAGGCTGAGATTGAATGGTCGTGGAAACCTTATGTAGACACGGCTGGTGATCTCGACTCGGCGTAATTGCAATTGCTCGCTGAAGAACGGAATGCATCGGATAGTGGCCATGTCGGCGCCTGTCGCTGTTGTTGGAACTCTAGTATTCGACGGTGCACATTATCGACGTGCAGTTGTCGACCACTCCAACGCTTCAAGGCCCCATGTCCATGCTGACCCGGCGCGAGTTGCACGGGCTGATCTCCTCGAAGCTGCCGCGCCACGGCTGCGAGGCGCCAAACTTGATGCGGTAGGCATTGAGGCGGGCCTGGTGCCGCTGCGACTCGGTCATGTTGCTGTAGCGGAGGCCGGAGTCGTCGCTGAGGGCATGATCGTGTTCTTCATGGTCGTGGTCGTTGTCTTCAAGAGTCGGGAGTTTATTGCACTTCTTGCTCTGGCCGGCCATGGGGCAGTCAATGGTGCTGCCGATGCTGCTGTGCGTTTTGGACGACGAAGACGACGAGGGAGCACCGGGGAGAGTGCGGACGCCTTTTGTGGAGGAGCTGCCCCGGCTGCCCGGTCCCCGGTCGCTGTAGCCCGAGGCGGACGTGCTGGCGGTGCTGGTGGACGTCTTGCTGCTGCGGAGGCCGAACGTGCGGCTTAGAAAACTGCCACTGCCGGTAGAAGAAGAAATGCTGCTGTCGTTGCTGGCCATTGTGTAGGTGGAAGAGCCGGACTTGCGGACCACGCGGCTCCAGCGATCTCTGAAAGTCATGATGAAGAGGAGAAGAGAGAGAGAGTCGATATGAAAAACGTGGGAGTTTTGTATAGAAATGACGAGGTAAGAGTATGCCCGGGTGATCGTCAATGGCTGCTTATTGTAGCAGTCGATGCAATGTTGTAGAAGAGGGCGATTGTCATCAAAGGCGGGTGATGTTTCAGGAAGAAGACTGGAATGGAATTGGAAGAAATAAAGAAAGAAGAAGAAGAAGAAGAAACGAAAGACGCTTGTATAACACCAGCCTGCTGCTTGCTTATGTGTTCGTCTAGTAGTTATTTTTGTCTCTTTTGTCTCTTTTGTTGTCTTGCTATCCTGTTTTGTCTTGTTCGGACTGGCGAGGCGGGCAGATGTGAGACCTTGTAAGACGTATCTCCTTAGAGCCGAAAATATGACTTTTTTGTGGGCTGGCCTTTCATTGGCTAAAACGCCGTTTTTTGATCCACAGATACTTACAGATACATACAATCACCTAACAAATAGAAGTACCTTATATTCCTCTCTTTCTCGACACCGTAAAACGCGACCTCAATAATTCGGCCGATACTTCGTAATAAGTAAGTTAATAAGATATAAGAGACGACGGAGACGAGAGAAATATTAACGATAAATAAAAGCGTTAGTAGAAGGCGTTGTTAAAAGGTGTTAATAAAAAGCGTTGATGCTGCGATGTTTTTGTTTACTTTTGGCTGACGATGCGCGTTGGGCACGCGTAAAGAGATACAAAAAATCAAACCCCACTCTCTGTACACGAATGTCGTCGGTTGGACCCATAAAAAAGTCATATTTTCGGCTCTAAGGAGATAGAGACTTCGGAGGCTCGGGAAGGATGGGGGAAACAAGATCTGAGATCGGACCGTGGGATGGGGTCTGTGGAATATAAGAGGCAATGCAAAGGAAGAAGGGAAAGATGAAGTAACAACACGAAAAGGTAAAACGCAAGAAAAAAAGGAAAGAAGTAAAGATAAAAATGTCAAGGGGAAAGAGCTAGCTACACTACGTTCATTCGCTCTTTCCAGCCCTTTTTGTCTACAATTGCTCTTTCCTTTCTTTCACCTTGAACAAATGGCTCGCCCTACTCAGTCCCTCAGTCTGCCTGTCTCCCAACCTCTTTCCTCTTTGTCTGCTCTTTCCGTCGATCTTGGTGGTTCGCCCTCAGCATCGGCCGGACCGCCGGCCAGGCCTGCATAGGCCCTCACTTTCTGGAAACGAGCTACGCCTTAGGTCCTTCTCTTTTGGGACAAACGTGGGGACTCCGCGAGAGACGAGGAGCAAAGAGGGGGGACGAACAGAGGCTCCAGAAGGAAAGAGGAAAGCCAGAAAGAGGCAAAAAAGAACGGTGTGTGAGAAAGAGGGAAGGGAAGAAGACCAAGAGACATGACAGCCGCCCTCTGTTCGTACTGTGTAGCGGCTTTGCCGGTGTGGTTGCGTGGCCTACGGCGATATGCGCCTGCGCCAGGAGCTGGAGTACGTATAGCGTCGGTGAAGCGTCTGAAGTGCCTGGAGCGTGTGTACAACAATCGTGTGCTTTGTGTGGTGAGACAAGACACACAATGGTGATGCTTTTCTTTGTACTCCTGCAGCCTAGTGGAACTTGAAGACTTGGGGCGAGACGAAAGAGATGCGAGAGACACTAGAAATACTAGAGGCGCCAGTGGAAAGGTCCACAGCGCTATTCGGTGGACCAAAGAAGAGAAAAAGAGAACGAAAAGACGAACGTGAGTTCAGAGAGTGCCGAGTGCCAAAAAAAACAGTGTCGGCGCAGAGGAGGCACGGTGTGCAGGAAAGTCCCTCGTCTGGCATCGACTTGATCAAGACTTGCGACGAAACTACAGACTACCCACCAACTATCAGACGCTCGCCACTTGCTGGTGGATGGGTTGGAAACGTTCGATGCAGCACTAGGCTCAACAGTTGTGGAAAAAGAGGCGTCCATGTTCCCCTGGTGCCTTTCAGGGTATGGAGTACGACATACAAGATACAATAAAAACGAAGAGAAGGCACAGATTGTACGTTGCAACGGCCTGTCATCGGAGAGATGTCAAAAATAGGTGGATTTTGAAGGGTCTGAATGGAGAGACCGGACGAGGGTGGATCTTGACTTGACGGCCGTGGAGGCATAAGATGTAAGCAAGGGCGCTCAGCAGGCGGTGTCGGGTGGCGGCATACGAGTACATGTACAGACGTGAGATGAGAGGCAGTGGAGGATGTTGAAGATCGGGTTTCGTTGGAAGTCATTTTCAGACGAATTCCATGGTAATGATCGTACGACATATTCCAGGCACTTGCATGGCGATGCCTGGCGAAGCATGGCGGCTACAAGGCAAGAACAATCTTGTTCATTCAAGACAGAAAGAAGAAAGACTGATCTGTCCGTTCCTTCCCTCTGGATTGCCCGCCAATTGTCGATCTTGGCGCCGGGGAACCCGGACACAACGATGGGTTCCACGCCTTTTGAGGCATTCCTGTTCTAGGGAATTGTTCTTTTGTTCTCTGCCTGGTCCTTTGGCATATTGCAACGTTCTTTTGAAAACTCGTCATAAGGAAAGATTTTGAAAGGCTGGAAGGCTGGTTCGCTTTTCAGGACGAGAGAATGACGTTGAAGGCGTCTTTGCTCAATGCACGAGACTGGAATCCATACCGTAAAAATGTCCATGTGGCTATATCTCGCCTTCTCAGAAAAAGACGAGAACACGAGCCACATTATCACTTCATATTCTCGTCTTCATGGCCTCGTAATGACTTCTGTCCCTGAGACTCGGATCTTTCTCACTGCCTCTTGTAAGACGATATTGGGAAACGATGCTAAAAATGGAAAGAATGTGCTATGCTACTGACGAACTACTGGTGTGCCGGCGCTGTTTTGGGGGAAGGTGCGCTAGAAACTTGTCTGGCCGCCCAAAACTGCTAGCTTCCAGGCCCCTTCAGGTCCAGGGCTACCCTAGAAGCGGCACTTTGGGGGAAGCTGCTGGTCCGTATCGCTCTTGCCCAGATGTCAGCCTTTCGAGACAGCCACCAATCAGTGAGCACCACCCAGCTTGGCTCTTTCTCCCTTTTGCGACACTTGGCACGCGAACTGAAGCTCCACCCCACGACGACCAACAAAGACAGAGACAGCGAGACGGAACGCCAGAACACAGCACGGCGCGAGGGCAGTCCCGATCCACCGACCATTACGACCTGACGGCTTTACGCACTGCATCTTGTTTACTTTTCCCTTTTTCCCTCGGTGCCCCAGTTATTGGTCCCTTTGCCCACTTGCAGGGCCGCCTGTGCAACATGTACCACCTGGCCAAGGGCCTCTATATGATGGCCACGAGCAAGGAGGGTAAGTCGTGATGGCTGTGACGGCAAAGGAGACAAGTGCACGTGCTGACGACTGCAGAATACTCGGTGATCCTCCTCGGCCTGGACAATGCCGGCAAGACCACCTTCCACGAGCAGGTCAAGGCCCTCTTCTCGCCCGAGCCAAACGCCGAGCCAAAACTCCAGACCGTCCCGACCGTCGGCCAGAATGTCTCGACGATCACCCTGCCAGATATGTACATGAAGCTCTGGGACGTCGGCGGCCAGCTCAGCCTGCGCAAGCTGTGGCAGAGCTACTACCAGAGCTGCCACGCCATTGTGTTTATCATCGACAGCACAGACATTGGCGACGGCCTCTTGGATTCCGTGACGGCGCCAGGGCCATCGGGGGCGTCTGCAGCGGATTCTGCTGAGCCTTCTTCATCCACTTCCGGAGACGGCCCCGCCGAGGCCACACGACTGGATGAATGCCGCGCCGTCCTGGAAGATGTTCTCCAGCATTCCGATACCGAGGGAGTGCCCCTGCTGATCCTGGCCAACAAGCAGGACCGTGAAGACTGTGTCGAGGTTGTGCGGATCAAAGAGGGGCTTGTCAAGAAGGTGTTTGAGGGCGAAAAGGCGTCCAGTATCCGTGACTCGCGCGTGCTGCCCGTCTCGGCGTTGACAGGGACTGGTGTTCGGGAAGCCGTGGAGTGGTTGCGGTCGCGCGTCAAGTGGAACAAAGAGTCCCGGCCGCCAGTCATGCGGTAGTCGCGACGATGGCGGCGTCAATGTATTCTTTTGGTTCTTCATATACTTCAGCGCTGTTATCCCTTCGATACTTTTCATACTTGTTCGCCAGCGACCTTCTTCTGTATATAGAATTCCCCTTATTATATCCCGCTCCACATGTGGAGAGTACGTTGGTTATGTGTAGAATTTTTGGTTTATTTGGTTCATTAGCCCAGTGGCCCATCAGCTCCCTTTTTCTATGCCTTTTGCCTTTTGAATTTTGAATTTTGTGTCGCCATGTGCTATATTACAGGGTATCATTACGTCGTGTTATATGCGCTGTCTATCCAAGACAGTCGATGCGTCTTCTCCAAACCTCCTATCTGGTCCACCTCGCCTACCGCTCGTTCTCGGCCGACAGCTCGGCTATCAGGCCGCCCTTGTCACGCCGCTTGGCATCGCCTGCCAGCGCCTTGTCCACAATCGTCGAAAACTCACGCGCCTTTTGCAGCGCAACCTGCGTCGACTTGAGGAGAGACACAGCCTCAACGGGCGTGCCGCCCAGCTTGGAAATCTGGCAGATCTCGCCGTGCCGGTTCAGGCTGATCGTGCAGCTGCCCACCCGCGTCTGCTCCTCGAGCAGCGTTCCGTCCAGCAGCGCAATCTCGCCCTCGTCCCCAAAGTAGCTGAAAGTCACGCAAAACGGCGAGTGCAGCCAGCTCAGAGGGACCGGCTCGCGCTCAGCCGGCGTGTAGACTGTGAGGACACCGCTCTCAATGCTCGTCTCGGGCTTGCGGAAGTGCCGCAGCGCCGCCACAACCGCCAGGCACGACGCGTCCACCAGGTTGCCGTCGTGCGCCAAAACGTGCACATCCACGCGGACCGACCAGCACTTTTGTCCTGCCGCGAGGCACAGCGACTCGGTATCGAGGGCGCCGGACCGCCGCAGCGTCTTTTCGAGAATGCGGGACAGCAGGACCTCGGTCTCGTTCGGCCGTCCGGCCTCGAAAGAGGGAGAAGCCATGGGGCTGAGTTCGGTCACGATATTGAAGATGCCGTCAAACGGCCGGTCGGAGTACGGGACGGTCACTTCGGCAGAGGCTTTCGCGGTGATCCTAGACAGTTAGCAGGTGTTCAACGGTTATTTCGAGTACGGGCTGCACACACCTCGTGTTGCCGAAGCGGACATTGGCGACGCCATATTCTTCTCCCAAACTCAGGCTGATCGGCCGGTAGTCTTCGAATCCGCGGCCGTCGAGGCGCAGGCCGTCCTGCAGCGCCTGGCCAACAAACGCCTTCTCGTTCAGAGACGGCTCGAGGTCGCGCGGCATGGCAATGGCTGTGGGTTGTTGCTAGGGGAGGTGTTTATTGATTTGTTTGGTTGAAGTCGATACCGTAAATCACTGTAGATGCTGTAGCAAAATTTAGGTGTCGTTAGCGGATAGCTTCGCTGAGGGTACCTAAAAAAAAGGCGGCGAGGGGCAGAAAAAGAAATTCTGCCAAAGGCGGTGAAGATTTACTGTACGACCAGGAAGGAGCCGCGAATTGGTGGCCATGCCTTTTGCGCGCCGCGCCTAGCCTCATGTCTACGTCGATTTGCATCTTCCTCTGTATTCCTTTGCCATTTATCTTCAGCATAATCACAACATTAACCATCGCCATAATGACGACAGCTCACAGACCTACATTCGACCCGGTATGTCTACTCGATTACACAAAAGATTCAATTGCGACAAGATACTAACAAGCTCTAGGCCCGCGGCAAAGAGGCCCCCAAAGGCCCTGCCTATCACCAGCGTCTTTTGCCAGCACACACACAGCTCAAGTTTCGGTACGTGCAAACGATTCTCCCCTTTACCATACGGCCATAAACGACGACTAACGCTTCTTCCCGAAAACAGGAAAGCTGGACAGGGTGGCGATGCCGACAACCAGGTGCGCGATCTGCAGGCCGAGCTGCTCGCTGCCGAGGCTGCTCACTACGCCAAGATCCGTGGTGGCCCGGCCCCGGCTGCCTCCGAAGACGATGCGGCTTCCGAATCGGCAGCAGCAGCAGCTGCGAAACGGCGACTGATTACCGAAGATGCAGACGATGCCGAAGCGAAACGGAGGAGGATTTTGGAGGAAACACGAGACATTGACGCCGACGACTCGGACGACGATTCAGACAAGGACGGCAGCGAAAAAGATGATGATGATGACGACGAAGACGACGAAGACGACGATGATGATAGCAGTGACGACGACAGCGACGACGAGGACGAGACGGCTGAGCTGCAGCGCGAGTTGGAGAAGATCAAGCGCGAGCGTGCAGAAAAGCGAGAGCGAGAGGAGCGCGAAAAGGAGGCGGCCGAGGCCGAGGAGCGCGAGCGGGACATTGCTAGAGGCAACCCGCTGCTCAACAAACCCGACTTTACAATCAAGCGGCGCTGGGACGACGACGTCGTTTTCAAGAACCAGGCCCGCGGCACCGATGACAAGGGCAAGCAGAAGGAGTTTATCAATGTGAGTCTACCACGTGCCGGAGATCGTCAACCATCCCGCACTGTACTAACTGCTTTATAGGACCTCCTCCGATCTGACTTTCACAAGCGTTTCATGAACAAATATGTGCGCTGAGCTGGATGCGCGGCGCTGTTTTTTTTTATATTTACGGGCGTTATCAGTGGATTGGTTGGGTTATTCTTGGACTTTGCTTTGCGTGGCATCAATTATTTTCCGGTTTCTTATATCATTCTGTCGTGGCTTCCCGCACACGGCCTTTATAGCGAATCATAATGCCTCTTTGGCTTCACTACCACCCCCTCCCGCTTTTGCTATGGATCTTTACCTCGCCAAGAACTGCCGAAGAGTGTCAACCAGGACACGCACTTACTCGCATCGGAGAGGAAGCAACGTGCCGCGGCCCGATGTTGGTGTCGCATCGCATGCCCTCAGACATGAGAAGCGCGGCAGTCGCAGTCAATTGTGCCTAGTAGGCAATGATGATACATGAAGGGCATCCTGTCAAAATGTTGGCACTTGGCCACAATGGCAACAGAACCTTTTGCGAGCTGCACTCTGACGTGTACAGCTTACTGCTTTGCCACTCGGAAGTCTTTCCCTGCACGAATTCCCAGCAACCGGTTTCGAACATCGAGTTCGAGCCTCAAGAGTCGACTCTGCTCCCAGCTCCCAGCTCTTGGAGACAGATCGACATAAAGACGCGGAATTTATATTGAGAAAAGGGGAAAGAAGATATCAGATGAGGCACAGGCCATGATACCGGCGTGCTGGTAAGTAGGACGTCTCTAATATCTGATTTGCCAGTTTGACCATTTTTTTTTAGAAATTTGCTCTAGCAATCGAAAAGGTTATATATTTTTACTTTTTCGGACAAAAATATACATCACGATCCTTTATTTGATGTGCATGATATCCATGAAATAACTCTAGATATTACACACACGTCGGCTAAAACGGAACTTTATCTGTTTGACAAACCATCTTTAATTTCCATTTCTGGTCAAACTCCCGTTCTTTGCTATTTTTCTTTTCCTTCCACTCCTTCCCACACAGCATACTCGATCGGGTTCCTAACTGAGAAAATGCTGGCTGAACCCTGCACGCCGCCAGTCGGAGGGAAAGCAAGTATGGCTAGCCAAACACGGATCTGCAACCACGGCGTCCATGTCCTGGTTCTTGTTTTGCGCCGCACGGGATCGAATGGGAGGTGGCATCGAGGCTCGAGGCCGATGTCAAGCTTTTCACATTATGCACGCAAGGACGGCCGAATCTAGGAGACTGTGAAAATATAAAAATCTAGCAAAAAATAAGACGGAAAATAAAGAAAAATAAGCTGTTGTCGTTGGGCGTGTCTCTTGTAGGTCTGTATCGCCAAAAGCTGAAATGTTCGCGATGTTTTGGTTAGTTAACGTTACAATGTGCTGAACTGCGCTGTCGGTGCGCCAAGTTGCCGCTGCGGGGACCCAAAGGTGAAATGCACGCCAGGCCTTTCCTCCTTCGGCCAAGTGCCGATCCCAGGACGGGAATGCTGTCAGGTGACGGACGATTCGCGACATTTGTGTTCTTGGTGATTGGTTCCTGCTGTTTCTTCAGGCCGGGGACCTTTCCCTAGTTAGTACTATCACTCCTCCTGTAAACGGAGCTCAAAAAGTAAGAAGCGAGGAAAGAGGGAAGGATGGGGATCAACGGCAGGCATTTTTTCGTAGAATACGGCTTGGATGTTGCCCTTGCTCTTTCCTTTTGCTCAACTCAACTTGGCGTCAAAACCGGGTGTTTTCTACGGCTCTTTCCTCATCTTACTTTTTGCAATTCTACCGGTTGAACTCTGTATTCTACTTTATGAAAGTGCTAGACTGTCCAACTGATCCTTAATGCAGTATGTTGCCCATTTGCGTCATTTTGGAGTGACTCCGCATTTTACGAGCCTTCTCCTCATCCTACAGAGCACATGAAATACACTTCGTACATCCGACGTGCAACGAGGCAGGAACGAGACTGCCGGTATAAATCGCCGTATGGCGCATCTTGCACGCGGCATCGAGTTTTGTTGGAGTTGAAGATTGTTTTTCGAGAAGGAGCAGACCGCCGTTGTGTTTGGCCGTTACTTGTTTAGGAAGTCGTTCGTGCGCGTAAGATAGTTGCAACGGCGGAGGCAGGTGCGGAAACAGCACCGGGGGCGCCTGTGAACATACACAGTAATAATAATGGGGGCGGACTTTCTCTCGCAGCCCTCCTCTTGGATCGCACTTTCCCACCTTTTCTTTCATTTCTTGGTCTTCCTTGCCGGCCATGGTTTCTCTCGCCTTTTTTTTGTCTTGATCGCAATTGCCTTCTTTCTTCAATTGCCTCACTCTCTCTTTCCTCGTCTCTCGATTATCCCCCAATTTCCTTCCTCCCTTCACCTTCCTCCTGCCTCTTTTGAATGGCGGCAGCGCGTTTGCGACACAATAAAGAACAGGCGCACTGAACCTCTAGCGACCTCGGTGGGCACATGCCGCCGTCGTTCCTTCCCACATATTCGCCATCTGTCCTTCGACCAGCGGAGCAAATAAAAACATCCACGAGCAAAATCTCCCTACTTCTCTCTCAATCAACTTCGACATCATTTCGAGTCACACAAACGGCACCCATCGCCGGCCTTCCAACAACGTCCCCAATCCCGCCACTTGCTACCAATTCGCTGGCTTGTACACCCCCTGCTCCGCCTTCGTCCGGGCGTTGAGCATTCATTTTTTGAGAATTTTTGCCGCATGGCCGACCCTCTTGCTGGGTCGCCGACCACATCGGCCGCCCAGTCTGCTCCACGCATCAAGCGCAATACGGTACGTTGTGTTCCTCCGTCCCATGCGTTCCTTTGCGCATTTTCTGTCGCATGTTTTGCGGCTGCTCCCGTCGCGCACGCATCATCTTTTATTAGATGAAAAGGGCCGAGGCGGGGAAATCTACATCTCCAAAGTTCGAACACGAAGGCTGACAGTTTGTGTGTGAGATAGGCGTGTGTCAATTGCAGAGACAGCAGTATGACGTCCCCTTCCCTCAATTTTGTTTTTCGTTTCCTAATAAAGCCCATATATTTCATTCCCCCAATCCACAAGGCCAGCCCCATCCCATAAACCCCATCCCAGCCTGCGCTTATTCTGTCCAGTCCCTTTACCTCTAAATTAACGTGCCTTTGTCACTTAAACATCGGCACCGATTCGCTTTCAGCCCTTGTCTCGGACAGCCGACGCCCTATCAGAACAAGGCTGCGCCAAGCTCCATGGCATCGCGTCGGCTTCCGTCTCGGCCACTATTACACCGCTGCACATCACATTCCCACTCTTCTTACTTTTTTGTTTTATTCCACTCTGCATGACTCTTTTATCAGTACATTGCCCTTTTTGTTCATTGTTGCCTTGGTCTCGACGAATCCTTCAGTTCACATGCCCCTTTTCTGTTGAACTTGTTTCGGACGATATGCGGACTAACATTCTCGACAGAGGTCAAATGCAACGCCAACTTGGATCCTAGCTTGCCATGCATGCGATGCTCCAAACTCCAACTTCAGTGTGTCATTGACAAGTCTCACAAGAGAGTGAGCCGCAGAAGGTGAGCACAATATTGTTTTGTTGTTCATTCTGTTCGGTTTTTATTTTTCTTCACGAAAACATCCATTTTTTTTCGGATCACTGTCCTCGGATATGCTCGAGAGATGTACCTTGGCATGTCCGAGTCATGGCAGATCATCGTCTCCGCCCTGTTTCCGGTGAATTGGATTGGCAACAGCAAGGAAACTCTAGACTAACACTCTATCTCAGCAAACTTGAAGAGCTCCAGCAAGAAGTACGCAGCATCAAGGAGGCTGTCGGCAAGTCGTCAGTGTCGTCGCCTATTTACACGCGCACCCTACCGCCAATCAACTCTAGAGATGGCCTGCTGTCGCACACATTGCCGCCTATGCGGCCCTACGACGCGCCGGTCATGCTACCTCCAGTCTTGACGCCGTCAGTGACAACGACACCGACTCCCAAGACAGTCATCTCGTCTCTTGGCGGCAGAACGGCCGAGCCACGTGCTCTTAAGTCGCGGGCCTTTTCAGGAGAGGATATTAACTTTTACTTTGACAAGTATGTGCCTTCAATCTCAACAAACTTTTGGACATAGTCCCGTCTAACAAGCCTAGGTACTTTGAGCACTTCCACCCGCACTTCCCCATCATCCGTACACGCGACCCCGACAAGTGCTACGAGTCCGCACCGATACTTTTCTGGACGATCATGGTCATTTCCGCCCGCCGTTTCGCGAAAGATAATACTGTCCTACCGTTCCTCACCGAATCTCTTCCGTCCGAAGTATGGGGCGCGATGGGTAATCCTCCGCTGCCATTGGGCGTAATCAACGCGCTCTTGCTTCTTTGCGCCTGGCCATTCACTACTATCCGCTTCATGCGTGATCCGTCCATGATCTTCTCGTCTATAGCTATGAGCTCCTGTTTCATGATCGGTCTGCACACGGGACGCGGCGAGCACCCGGAGCTTGCGAACCCCAACTTCCAGATCCGTAACACGGATGAGGAGGCGACGTACACCTGGGCCGGGTTTAATATCATCTCACAAAAGTATGTTTAAACCGCTAGCGGTTTTAATTTTATGAAATAGGGATTTGTACTGACTCCTGCTTCCAGGGTGTCATCGCACACCGGCTCTCCTTCCACTGGGCAGTTCTTCAATAAGACGATCGAAAACATCTTGGACCGCTCTTCGCCGGTCCCCGTGCCGATAAATTTCATCATTCTCTTGGAGTGCGCGAGATTCTCGAACCGTGTCAGCAAGACGACGTGCGCCAGTCTGGAAGAGAACCGCGGTATCTCTCATCACATCGTCGACATGTTTGAGGAAGAGTTTGACAAGGTTCAAAGATTGCTGTTCCCTGGAATTTCTGAACTGGACTACTTTACCCTCCTGTCCACCCTACAGGACGTTCAGGCATTCTACTTTATGCCGGTCACCGGTTTCAGCTCCGAGATATTCAAACGCAACGTCTTGAAGGCATACAGCACGGCGCAGCTGGTCATCCGCCAGGCACTGAAGCTTCAGGACGAACTCGGCTTCTTGTACTATGCGCCACACTTTGTCTGCAGAACGCTACTTGCATCGGCCTGTATCACGCTCAACGTCTTGCTCTCGCCGTACATTCAGGACATGCCCGTCCACGCCAAAGATGCCCTCATGCACGACGCCATCTCCGCGATCAAGACGTGCTCCGTCCACGATGGCGATCTTCCATCCCGTGCCTCCAAGATGATTGAATCGTACTGGTCGGTTCACCACACCAAGGGTCCTCTTGAAATCCCAATGAAGGACGTGTCGCAGTTCTCGAGCCGCCTCGGTACAAGCTTTGCATTCGACTACATTCGGCGGTGGAAAAGAGATATTGAAGCGTCACGCTCGTCCGTCACCAATGCCAACGGCAAGAGACAAGCGGCTGGCACTCCAAGTAAGTCATACTACAATCGCCGTTTCCCAAACTTCGTCACTAACACGTACAGCCGCATCAATCGACTTATCCACGATCCAGCCCGAGAATGCACAACTCATCGACTGGGACGCCTTCATGGACGACTTTGACTGGAGCTTCACGCCAGACTACTTCAACCCGGCATAGGCGCCTGTCTGAAGACGATCTGAACTTTTTGCGGCATTCACATTCTCGATATCTTTTTATGCTCTTGGAGCTTTGTCTCCGTTTTATCTTTGGATATATCTTTGCCCTTCCAACGGGCCTGACCAAGTTGATTTATTATATTTCTAGAGGGCGACCCAATGCTAGGTATATACCTGGCCAGGCACCTCGCACGACCTCTTCTCTTGTTTGCATGCTGCCTTGGAACAGGCGGCAACATACAACGACGAAATCCATACCGCATGAAGATTACGATGCCCGAACCGGCCACGACAGCTTCGTCTCGAGAATCGGTATCCTTACATTGTCCTCTGGCCGAGGCGGAACACTCGATTACGACAATGGGTCCGAGCTTCTTGGCTTGGCCTTTTCTTCTATGCAGTTGTGGACCCCCTCCCTATGCTTCGGCAAAGGGGCCTGCTTTCCTGAGACGGAAACAGACCCTGTGGTTGCCTTCTGGGAGGTGGAGGGTCTTTCTTTCCGAGTTTCTAGGTCACAACGAAGCGTTGTCTGTATTGCCAGATGGCTGAGATGCGTTGCATCAGGCTTTGGACGACTGCCGACTGTTTGTGATCCTTCCAAGAAAGAAGACAGAAAGACAGAATGAGCGATTCTACTTTGAAAGCCCAATTTGGAACCAATTGGATTTTTATTATTTCCTTTTTCGTTTGATTGATATTTTGCGTGATAGGATGAGGGCACTCAGCAAAGTGACTCAAGATATGGGGTAAAAGGAGGAAGGCAAATAGATGGCGGTATATATCTGTTTGTATATATCTGGATGGGTAATGGAGGAGGAAAGAAAGATGAAATATAATTACATTTTCTGGTTAATTTTTTTTTCACTATTTTTCGGATTTGGCGCACCTTGTTGACGATGTCATGTTGTTGATGCTTTAGGGTTTGGCGGTGTAAGCGCTGTAACGCTGCTGCGGACCCTGACAAAATTAGCGGGTCCAGACCCCAATTATTTACATCGCCTTTTTCCACGACCCAACCTGACACCGCTTTATTAACCTCGCACATCTTTCACCACGCACGCGCCACCCGCTCGACGACTTCAATGAGAGAAGCATCCGCTCATTTATCTTGTCGAGAACTGACGGTGTAACCTCAATGACACTCACGGATAGTGTGGCCGCGCTCCTTGGCGGCCTCCAGCCAAGTCACCCCTATTATCCTCCCGGTGTCTCGATACCCAACTATGCGCCGAACTCGACGCCATTGCATCTGCTCTTTGTCTATTTCTTGTCTGCCCTGGGTTCATTCTTGGGAACTGCATATGTTGGCGCTATATTGATCAAGCCGCGCTTCCGTCTGGCATCAATACCCGACAAGGCGTTGTTCATTTGGTTCACATTATGTACGGTCCATCTGAGACGTATTTAACTTTAACCCGGCGACAAACATGAGCTAACACGATCTCATCCAGGCGGGGGTCTTCACTGGTTTTTTGAGGGCAAGTCAACCTATCGATCTTCACATTAATGTCCCCTGCTGACCGTCTAGGCTACTTTGTCAAGAACCATGCCACATTGGCTGGCTCTCAGTCAATCCGTGCCCAGCTCTGGAAAGAGTACTCGCTGTCAGACTCTCGGTACCTGACGTCGGATCCGTTTATGCTCTGCGTGGAGGGGCTGACCGTGGTGGTCCATGGCACGCTCTGTTTTCTGACGGCATTCACCATTGTCTCTGGGGCCGGATTGCCGCTGGGAAGCACAGGCTTGCGACATGTCCTGCAAATGCTTGTCAGCACGGTACACCTTTTCGGTGTGTTGCTGTACTATGGCACACTTTTGTTTGAAGAGTCGGTCCACGGAACGAGCCACTGCCGGCCCGAATTTCTGTACCGCTGGGTCTACTTTGTGGGCATGAACGCGCCCTGGGTCGTGGTGCCAATCTGTGAGTGAACACATTTGATGGGCAGTCTTCATCCTTGCCATATGCTGACGTCTTCCCCAGATATAATTCACTCCAGCTCAAGCAAGATTTGCAAGGCGTTTTCAACGCTCAACTGGATGTCTAGTATATCACCAGACACTGGGAGCTTCCGGCTACCAGAGAAGAAAGTTCAATAGGAGCTTGCACAGAGACAGCACAAAATGTACATAGGGCATGGTAAGACGCGATAGGACATAATAGGACATTGGACAGGACAACGGCATAAAGGGCATATAGCACATAAATAGGATATCTACAGGTATATATCACACCATTTTCTCTGACTTGACTCCGTTTGCTTCTTGACCGCTTCCGACCCTACTCCAAGCTCCTGAGGAACTTGGTGACCCGGTCGGCCATCCACAGCTGCGATTCAGGCTGCTCCACGGCGTGGCTGGCGCCCGGGATCGAGCCGGAGAACTCGGAGAAGACGCCCGGCGGACAGAACGACTTCCAGCGGGCCACGTTCTTGGGCACGTCGATCGTCTTGGGCACGCACTCGTCCTGTTCGGACGGCAGCACCAGCACCGGCTTGGTGAACTGGCTCCACTCGTCGGCGAGGCGCTCGTCGGGCAGGTCGGACGAGAAGAAGTCGTCGTCGCCACTGGGCAGTCAGTATTTTTTTTATTTTTTTATCAATATCTCATGGGTGGTGGGCTCACTTGAACGAGACCAGAGAATGCCAGCGGTAAGCCGAGTGCGGCGCCGTGATCATCTCGGGCATGAACTCGGGCGGCACAATCACGTTCTCCTTGCCCTCCTTGATCATCTTCTCCGTGGCGGCCACCGTCATGTCGTGCTCGCCCGGCTTAAAGTAAGGCACCAGGCACTCGCGGTCCGAGACTGGGCCCTGCAGGATGAACCCGCTGACCTCGGGGCTCTCGCCGGCCTTCATGGCCTTGGCGTATGCCATCTGGTCCTGGCAGCCGGTCGAGTGGCCCAGGAATACAATCTTGCCGCGGCCCAGCTTTTCCTTCAAGTGCTTGACGAGCGCCGACAGGTCTGCCACGTCGTCGGCCAGCCGCTTGAATCCGTAGCCGTGGAACGAGCTCGACATGCGCAGCTCAAAGACCGAGTACCCCAGGCCCTTGGCGGCGTCCGTCGTCGCCAGCTGGTCGGCAATGGTGCGAATGTAGGGCGTCGTGTGCGGTCCATCCGTCAGGCCGCCAATAAAGACGAGGGCATGGCGGGCGTCCGCCGAGTTGGCCGTGACGAGCTCGTAGGCGCAGGATTGGCGTGTGGGCGAGTCAAAGGGGTGCACGGTGACCGAGAACGGCTTCTTGGTGGATTCTGGGGTGGCCATGGTGAAGGTGAGGTCGGAAAAGAATATCGTCAGGTTGGTGATGTTCAGGGAGCTGTTCCCTCAAGAACAGAATGGGAAAGAGTGAGGGTTATATATGGGACGCAGGCACCTTCCTTCTTGACGTCTGCCAAGACTTAAATTCTCTCAAACTTACAAAGTGAACGAGGAAGGTGAAAAGTGGAAAGAGCAAGGCAAGTCATCGCCGAATCGCACCTTCTTCGCGGCCCTAACAATGCCGACGTTGTGGGAAGCTCCACTGATGGTCCCTTGTGATAGCTTGTGAGCCCTGGGCGAGTGATGATGGTGAGTGCCCCACCCCCGCCTAAAAACGCCGCGAAAAAAAGTGCCTGCAAAATACGTGTGCGACCACTAAAACGTGTCGCCGTAGCGAAGCAGTTCGATCTGATAGCTAAAGCACGCTAGCTTCAGTTGGAGCTTGTGGTGGGGGTTGAAGTTGATGGGTGGCTGTTGCACTAAAAACTGAAATGGGACAGAGGAAAATGTGCCTGCCTTTTGTAATCTTGAGGCCTCATTCCCACCTTCCCTAGCGTCTAACCAAGACCTCAGCAACACCAGGCTGTAGAATTCTGGACGAAGAAAGAGGGTGAAAGCAACCCCGAACAATCTCCATAATACAACCTGACCTCGCATTCAAGCTCAAGCCGACGACAAGCGAGCGAGACAGACTCACGCCCTTGACAAGACCAGCCATGCGTTAGCTGACGCGTAAATGCAAATCGCATAAACGCAAAACGCAATGGACCCTCATCCACAGCTGGCCTTTCGCAACTCGTCGACTCAGCGATCTGAATTCTTCAATAAGGTACGCTCTCAGCCTGCTTATATTAATGATAGGAGCCCCGCTAACTCAACCCTGCCCTCCAGCTCAAACCATGCTGTCTTGAGATCGCCAAGGCGCTGCGCAAGAGCGGCGGCCGCGATGCCGACCCGGGCGAGGCGTCCGACGCGATCAACCGCATGATCGAGCAGACGGACGAGCTCTACAAGATTTTGACGGACCAGGTCGGTTACGACGCCTCGGTGCTCGACGTGTCCATGGCCGACTACGCGTCGTTCCCGCTGGTGACGATCCTGCAGCATATGCGGTCGTACCCTGCGCGGCTGATTGAAAACGCGACAAAGTGTCTGCGGGTGCTGATCCAGTACGGCTGGAAGACGTCGATTTCGGGCGAGAATGCGCAAATGTTTTTGATCCTGCTGACGTCGGTCGTCACCGGTGGACAGCAGCCGACCAAGAAAGGAACGACATCAAACGCTACGTATCTTCCTGAAGAGACAATCGCTGAAGGATACCGGGCATTGGCGGCACTGATGAAGGCGGCTGGTGCGGCCTCTTCCAAACCTGGCTCGGCCGAGTCTCCTCTCGTGACAGCCAATGTGGTGCCCGTCCTGGCCCACTCAATCTCGGTGGTGCTCGAGGGCGTGACAGAGTCGATCATCCCGGCAATCCAGATCGAGGCACTCGGAGCTCTGGAGGCAATGTACACAACCATCAAAGACCAGGAAGCTCTGGCGTCTTTTCTACCAGGAACGGTTTCCGCCCTCGTACGAGTAGTGGCCCAGCCGGGGGCCCATAAGACGCCAAAACGCGTGGTGGTGCGGTCGCTCGAGGTTCTGTTTGCTGTTTTGGTGAACACCTTGGGCGATATGCAGACGAGACGTCTTCAAAGGGAGGATCCGTCAAGGGCGGAAGAAAAAGAAGACGGGAAGGCCAAAATTAAGGAGGAGGTAGACGAGGTGGAAGATGAGATTGTCAGCGACACAGTATCGGCATCAGATGTGCTTCCACCACAGTCAAGGCCTGTATCATCCGCGTCTGCAGCACCAAAGAAGCAGAAACTGGACGCGGCATGGCTCAAGGCGACGGCAGCACAGATCAAGCTGGCCCTTACGAGCGTTTTAAAATTACGCAACCACGAGTCCGAGGACGTCCGCGATGCTCTGCAGCAGTTCTGCGTTGGTCTGCTGGACGAGTGCCACACATCGCTCGCTGACAGCACGTCCATCCTCGTTGAGAGCGCCGTTGTCACAGCACCATCTACCAAAGAGGAGAAGGATGATGCGGGAGAGAGCCTTGGTGCCATCAAAAACCCCATGTCTTCAGCCTTCCGTAGCTTCGGTCCGCAAACCACCCTCCAGGACTTGGCTATCCTTAATCCCGAGCTCAGCGACGTCATCAAGACGACGGCATACAACTGGGCTACCAGCTTGCCACGAGCAATGCAAGCCAGCGATGAGGGCGTCAAGCAGAGAGCGCTCCGCAATGTGCAAAAGGCCATTGCGGTAGTGGAGGCTCTCCGTATAGACTCGACGGTTTTGCGGGAGTCTCTGTCGGCAGCGTTGCGGGACAGCATTGCCACACTGGTGCACGCCGAGGCTGGCTCGCGGGCCGCCGTTAGCGAGGCCGTCTCGGAGAATGCCATTTTGCAGTTGGCGGACAACAAGACAGACGAAACAAGTACCGAAGCCACGCACACGCCCGGTAACCAACTCGCCGTCCAGTCCATGTCTGCGTACAAGCCTGTGCTACTCAGTCTGGGCAGTCAAAAGGATACCCGGGATGCTGTCCTCGACCTTGTGGCGAACATCGGCCCGCCAGCCCAACAAGCCCAATTGGCCGGCGAAATGCTCGACTTTGTCCGGGACGCCAGTGGTGTGGACCAGGTGTCGGCATTTTGGCTGTCGTTTGAGCTTGTCAAGGCGGCGTTCTCGGGTTCGGAAGAGGACCCAGACAGTCTGCTGGATCTGTCGTCGTTCAACGAGAGCGCCGAGGCCGAGGCGGTATTTGAAGAGCTGTTTTCGTTCTCGGTCTATACCCTGGTCTCCCATTCAGATGTTACGTCCGTGGCCGCCGTTGAGGGTGAAGTCGACTGGCGGATCGGTGCTATTGCACTCGAAGTGACAGCATACGCAGCAGCACGACTAGGTGAGGCTTTCCGGCCCGAACTCATTGATGTCCTGTACCCGATTGCGACGTACCTGGGCGCGCCCGAAGATCGGCTGCGGGCCCACGCCGTGGCCACGCTCAACAGCCTGGCCCAGTCATGTGCCTATCGTGACGTCTCGGCCCTGATTGTGGACAATGTCGACTACATGCTCAACTCGGTGTCACTGCGACTCAACACGTTTGATATTTCGCCGGCATCAACACGTGTTCTGACAATGATGATCCGGCTGGCGGGCCCAAGGCTGGTGCCGTACCTCGACGACGTGGTGGCAGCGATCTTTGCGGCGCTGGACAACTACCACGGATACCCCATCTTTGTGGAGAATCTGTTTGCCGTTTTGAATGAGGTTGTGCAGCAGAGCGTGCAGCCAGCAGCAGCGTCTGCCCTGCTACTGGAAGACGGCAAAACAAAAAAGGGGAGCACGACAGCATCGTCGAGAAACTTGAAGAGACGCCCTGCGTCTTCAAGCACAGACGACCTGGTGGCACTTCTGGACCGGCGGACAAAACGGCGGAAGGAACTCGCAAAGGAGGCCGAGGACGATGACGTGGAAGAGATTGGGCACCCCAAGCAGCCGTGGAAAGAGGCAACGTCTGAAGCCGACAAGCTCCTGCAACAACACGAGAAGAAGGGTGACGATAGTGACGACGAAATGGATGGCGACGACAACGATGGACCCGTCGACACCAACAAAGAGGGCAACGAGGTTACCAAGCCCGAAGACCCCAAGACGCCGACATATGCGCTGCTCGCACGGATTACGACACTGACGCAGCATTACTTGACGGCGCCGACGCCTACTTTACGAAAATCGTTACTGGACTTACTTGGGACCGTGGCCCCCGCCCTAGCAGGCGCCGACGAGAACGCTTTCCTGCCGCTCGTCAACGCTGTCTGGCCTGTTGTTGTTACGCGGCTGTACGACGGCGAGCCGTATGTGGTCATGGCAGCCTGCGAGGCCCTGGCGGCGCTGTGTGAGAGCGCCGGCGATTTCCTGAGCACGAGAATCAAGGCTGAGTGGCATGCGAAGCTGGGAGCTTGGGCGGCGAGGGCCAAGTCAGCAGCCGTGGCCAAGGCGGCCGCCCCAAAGCCGAAAGCTTCTGCCTCTTCGACTTTACTGGTAACGCCACCCACGCCTGCCTCGTCGAACACATTCATCGGCAACCGGCCATCCGTCATCCATATTCACCAGCGGGAAACCGCAAAGCGCACCCTTTCGCCGTCGACAGAGGTTGCCGCCTCTTCTTCTGTCTCGTCTCCAGCCTCATCCTTGACGCCCGCCGGTCTCGGCCGTTTTGCCCAAGTCGTGCAGGTCTGGGAGGCTGTGGCCGGTCTCCTAACAGCCATTGTCGCCTATGTCAAGGTGGACGACGACGTCTACGACTCGATCCTGGACCTGCTGATTGGATCGTCGACTCGTGTCCTGCCGGTATCGGCAGAGCGCAAGGCGCGCAAGGCCCTGGCGGTCGTCAACCCAGACGCTGTGTGGCTGGCGCTATATCGGAATGGCCAGCTGGGAGAACATCAGAGAGAGGACAACGAGGCAGACGAAGACAATGAAGACAACTCCTGGATGCTGGCCACGCCACCCGTCTTGGCGGGCGTGTCGTTTGTGCCGCTTGGGTAGGCAGTGCATTTTGTGTTCAAGAAGGGTAGATATACGGACAGATGCCAGATACCAGACACCAATAGACGAATACACGTCAGGTTTGACAATATATTTGATCAAAGACGGACGACGGACCACGGACGACGGGAGACGGCACAGGCCGGCATTGACACACGCAAAGATGGAGAACGCCCACGGCAATGCCCATGCCCAACCTTGTTTATGATGCAAGTACGATCAAAGACAGTGTGACTTGGCCAGGCTTGTTCTGTCCAAGCCTTCTTGGGCATTCCCCATTGACACTTGGCTTGTCCACGAGGCGGCATTTTGAAGCTTGGTGAGCTTGACAAGCTTGTCTTGTCTCAGATTGCCGCATATGAAAAGAAGTCTGCCACCCAGCCGTTTGCCAACTCGCGTATTCTTGCTCCGGTGTGATCAAAAGCTGGAAGCTAGCTTTTAGTTGACAAGGACTACCTGTCAGGCTGCAATAGCTTTCTGTGTCGATTCTGGGGAAGTGTGTTTGGATGCAAGGAAAAGTTCCAAAAGCTGCAGATAGGCAAGGGCTGTTTTTGCACAGCCTCGAGATAACACGACAGGAGTCGACGTGTGGTTGGTCCACGATGAGAACCAGCATTGATTCAGCCTCGCCTGACGCTTGGCTTTTGGAGAGGGGGACATGTGACCAGTTTCCCAGAGTGTGTTAGCGCTTGATGTCCGGTGCTGGCACAGGACCCCACAGGACCTCAAAAGCCCCGAGCAGCACCTAACAGCACCCAACGGCTGCTCATCGGGCGCTAACCAGCTCTCCACCTTTCAAGGCATCTGCAGTCTCAGGCAACCTTCCAATAAACAAATGTCTTTACAAAATACATTGACAAAGGGCATCTTTTAGCATATCAATGACGAGAAGAGCCTCAATATTCTTTAGTTCTTTTCTCTGATCTCAGCCTCTCATAGTGTAAAAGATCTACCTATTCTCGTCAAAGGACAGAATGCCCTCGTCACAGCAGCCAAGGCTTTGCTTGGCTGTCTTTTGATTGTTTTTGTTGGCAGCTCTTGTTGGCAGCTCCCCTGTCAATTTCAATTTCAGCCTCAACCTGAAGAGAGACACACAGCTTCAATTTGAGCCTTTGGTTTACGCCCGGCATACATATTGCATACGGCTCACGGTCTTTCGCCTTGTTTTCGTCACATTTGTTTTTGATGTATCTTCTCGCTTCTCATGTATGCGTAAGTCTTTTTCCAAACGGACCTTATCTGCATAATTTGTTTAGTTTGGTCGTCTTGGCACCGTCCATTGTCCACTTTGCACATCACTTTGAGTGAATTTCGTCTCGAGGTCGTTACAGAGTACATACGACGTGCTCTGTATCTAATCATTACCAAACTTACGCTCAGTCCCTTTTGTATCACCATTTTCTTTACGTTTATTTTTGTCAGTATCGAATGCTGGATCTTACCAAGCACTGCGGTTCCTTTGTCCTGACCTGGTCATATTTGAAAAATAGTTATATGCACGTCCTCCGTATCACCTCACTCCATTCTATTGCCCGTTTTTTTCGACTATCTCTCGAGCCTTTGCCAAGAATTAAAGGATCCTCCACTGAACGTAGCGGAGGAGCAAGAGAACGGAGACGAGCCAAAAGAACGCAAGAAGGATCTCCTTTTGCAGGGGCCCTTGCCTACTATGAGATCCATAATGAGCCCAGACAAGCACCGCACAGGCCATCGACGAGAACGAAAACAGAAACAGAGGCTCGGTGAAGCAAAATGGAAGGAGGTCGCGTGTACTGTGCCATTCTGGACTGAGGCCTCTTACGACGAGGCCAGAAGGAAGAGGAAGAGATGAAAGAGGGGCCAAAAGAGAGGTTTGCAAACAAGAATAGCAACAGCGAAAGCAACTGACAATAACGGCCGAGACTTAAAATTCGGACTCTTGAAATTTTGCCGAGACAGGATGGCCCGGACAGCTGCCTGAGGTAATTTTCAACGAGGTCAAACGCCGTGAAGATGAAGAAGAATGGGACTCAAAAGATACGAGAGAAGAGAGGGCCTCTTGTGACCATGTCAACTCTCTTCTGTCGACGGCAGGATGTTTTCCACATGCATTCCATATGCATTCCATATGCATGGAAGCATTCGAAGCCTGCATAGAAGGACGGGAAACGACCAAAGAAAGCTGAAAAAGGTTGATTAGTCCAGCGAGCCTGCACACAAAAAGTTGGAAGACGCGGATAATAGGCGGCCAAGGTGGCCTGGATTGTGGCGATGCCGCCGATCGTGAGAGGATGAGGGACACACAACGAGAAAAGGAAAAATGAACATGAACACAGAGAGGGGAAAGCGAGGAACACCACTGCAGAAAAACGCCTAGAAGGTTTCTAGAAGGAGCTTATTTTTAGTGTGGTAGGGGTAGGACGACACCTGAGTGGTGTGTTTGTCATGGAGGTGTGGGGAAAAGGGACAACTGGCTCTTGGCCCTGTTGGTGTGTGTGGACGACGCGACGGCTGGTGGTGTGCCCATTCCGCGTCCCCTTTGTAAACCTTTGCGACGCAACCATCTGAGCTGCTTTAACTCATTGAGCGTATCGCCTGTCGATTGCCGCCTTTTGGCGGCAGTGCAACGAGTGCAACCGCCTTTGGAGCGAAGCGTTCGGAGCTGTGGGCACTGGCTAGAACATTTACAGCGTCACATTAGAGAAAGAGCGACTGATGAGTACCGCCGTCGTCCGACAGGTTGCGGCTTGTTTAGGCAAGCGAGATGCAGCGTTGTATTACAGTATTCGTCACCAGGAAGCAGGTGAGGAAGAGTAGGAAATTTTGTGAAATGGAAAGAACGGACAATTGTCGATGCCGGGTGGCATTGTGGATCTGGAAACGAAAGTTGGAGCAGTTGGAGCCGCGAAAAACAGCGCAAACGCAAACACAGCCTTTGAACTCCTCTCGCCGGTTGTTGATAACGTCGACAGAACGCCCCACTGATCGGAGGACTGCTCCTCTTTGGTCTCCCCTGTCTTTGGCTGTCTTTGGCTGTCTTTGCCTGCATTTTCGCCTGACCTCTCATGATCGTCGCTCACCTCCCCTTAACATTCCTTAACCTCTTTCCTCTTTTGTACAAACTCTCCGCGCGGATCACTCTTTGTCCCTTGCCATACGTTTCTTGGCTGGAATCGAATGGGTCCCTTCCTCCGTACTAAAACTATCACAGACTAAAAGGACTCGCTCGGGCTCGCTAGAGTACCGAATTGTTCTGGAAGGAGGATCGTCATGAGCATTTTATTTTCAGTCTTTTCAGTCTTTTCAGTCTTTTCAGTCTTTTCAGTCTTCTCTTCAGCAGAACACAACAAAGTACATTGTGTGCAACATGTCATAAAAGGCTATTGCATCCGAATGAGACGGTACGATGGTCAGACGTGAGACGGGCAGATGAAAAGTGCGAAGATGAGCTAAATTATTCTGGCAGATGCTCGATACGCAGTGCAGCGAGCAACAGCGGTACTGAAATGCACCTGCATCGCGCACTCCGAATATTGGCAGCATTATGCTGTCTGCTACTTTTGTGGTGCTTTGTAAAATAGCTGCAATGTTCACACTGTATTTACGGAGTACATAGTAGACCGATTATGTGACCTGCAGGAGCGTCGTGATGGATCTAGCTCGATCTTCATTCTCCGAGACATGTTCTTCCATGCCTTCATCCAACCGTGACGCGTCTCGACACCATTTTCGTTGAACTCTTCCAAAGGATGTTTCTCTTATTTTTCTCTTCTTTGCTTCGTCTCAACTCCCCATGGGGTCTGGAGTCGAACGTCTTGGACTTTGGAGTCTGGGGTCTGCTAGTTGCTCTCCGACATTTCTATGACAACAGTTTTCCACCAAAACCCACAGAAAAGTGAAGCTGTTACGAAATAGCATCGGTACTTGACCTCGATTTCGTACTACTCCGTACAGCTTGGACGTAAAGTTCCAGACCTTTAGACCTTGTGCTCCGTAATACTCCGCTTGACCCTCAGATACTACGGCATCCTCCGCAAAACAATACCTGTAACATCGCCTTCTTTTCGGAATATGGAAGCATAATGCACCGAAATAAGGTGTTGTCTTGGCCTCGGTGAGCCAACTAAGCTTGTATTGGAGAATCAAGATGGAGTGACATACAATGCAATCGCTGCTCGTACGAATGCCTGAAAAGGTATCTTACTTGTCCGGATTACTTGTGATTACCTGGGATTACTCGTCCGAAAGTTTACATAAAAAAATTACACTTACATTCATTCGTTTCCATTTAGCGGGAGCGGAACACTCTTGGTTACGCGTCTCGGCCAACATGCACCGATGAACTAGCCAAACCAATGATGAAAACCAAAGACCTCGCTGATTATTCTCTTTACCACAAAATATTGCCTGGTACCTTGACCTGGCTTCATCTTGTTGGCTTCGTCTTGTTGGCTTCGTCTTGTTGGCTTCATCCTGCTTGTGACCTGTAAGGACCATTGCCCGCCAAACTCGATGCAGCCATAGCGTCTGCGGGGAGGCCCTTTGGGGCCTTTTAGCGGGAGACTTCCCTAGCCCGTAGCGTCTCACAATTCTGTTAGTGGTGGTTCGCCCAACACAAGAAAGAGAGAGAATCTCCAAAACGCCTCAGATCGCGCCTTCCTCACCTGCACTTGGGCAGACGAGCTCTTTCCCAAGCTGAAGTCAAAGCACCGCCTCTTTCCTTTTTGTATCTTTTCTCGTATGTCTCTTTCCGCTTCGTAAACCTGCGTTTCGCACATAACACAGACTGGCGAACACGGGCAGTACCTTCCCAGTCTGGGAGCATATCTCGTTACCTTTTACCCTCGTTCAGGCTTGGCTCCTGAGCTCCCGTCTTGATCCTCTTCCCACTTTTTACCCTCGTTTATCTCTCTGGTGTTACGACAACCAACAACAAAACAACCAATGTCGTCTGGAACTCTGCCTTTCGACTCTCCAAATCCAACTCACCCTCCTCCACTTCCCACATCCTACCCACTCTTCGGCCCTCCATCTACTTTGCTTCCCTAGTGCCGGTGCTATCTTCTCACCTGCAGATTCACTCTCCAAGACGTGCTTGACTTTCTTGGCGAGCTTGTCTTTTTGCTGTCTCCCGTCTCGCCTGTTTGTCTGCTTGTCTACTTGCCTGTTTCTCCATTGTTTGCTTGCCTTTGTGTTTCCTGCCCTGTTCACTCGATTCCTCAAACAGCCTCCAACGATCCTTCAAGAGCTCTCCACTTTCTCCACTTCCAAAAACAGGTAGGTCAGTCAATCATTATTGTCATCAGTTGAGGCACGCAGTACGTGTACATGTACTCCGTACATTCGAGAGATATTAGAGTACGGAGTCCCTTTCGTGTTGAATGCTCTCGTACACTTTGTCCTCCCCATCAAACGCCACAGAGCCTCCATTTGACCACAGCGTCGTTGCTTAGGACTTGGCCGCAGGCGGAAAGCCTTCCGGGCGGCGGGTAACACAGGGTATTCTCGGTCCTGCCCATGCTTCCTGCTCTATGTGTACGCACTATTTTGTCCGTTTTTGTTCGCCTCGAAGCTTGTGCTTTCTGATGCGCCCGTTTTCTTTTCTTTTGTGTCTTAACGTGCCTGTGTTCGTGTTGCATGTCTCACAGACCAGTGGCTGCATTGACATTGTACTTTGGTTTGCCCTGCCCCCTGTCTGCCCTGTATTCTGCCCTGTGCCCGGTTGTTTCTTTTTCCATTGTTTCCTTTTTTCCTCTTGTTCGTTTTGTTACTTCTACACTTCACAAGCACACCATTCGACACGTTTTGCATTCCCCGCGTTTTGACTCTCACGTTCTCCATGTTCTTACACGTCACGCTCGTGTACGGTGTGTATCTGTCTGTGTTTGGCCGGCCTCGCTCCAGTCTGTGTCTGTCGTTTATCTCACTCATCCCACTGTGATACCTATTTGCTTTTTTTCGTGATGGTTGATCTCAGTCAACAAGGCTTGGCTGCAGATGACAGACTGCAACTTCAACAACAGCAATTTTGACTCAGATGCAGCTGAGGCCAAAATGTGTCTTGAAGGCTGGAGGTCTGAAGGTCTAGGCTTCCCAGCCATCCTGCCCATCCTACCTATCCAGGCTATCCAGAACACTTTTTCTTTTGAAGCACAGCCGCCACCAACAATGCTGTCAAGTACCGAACAACAAGCTGCACAAAAGTGCAGAAAGCAGAAAGAGTGCAGAATAACCGCAGACTGCAGAAACACAGACACACTGCAACCCGGGCACTGAAAAAGAAAAAGAACGCCTTCTGGCCAAAGCTTGGGCAGCACCGCGGCTGTGTTCAAGGGATCGCCCGTGGCTGTTCCCAATTTCCCTTGGGTGTCTCATCTGTTATCTTTTGGGTCGTGTTAGTGGTTGTTGTCCCTAAAGTACCTTCATGTCTCTAACTGCTTGTCAATCCTCCACCCTGGACCCCTGGGCTCTCCCCAGCTCTGGTCCCGACTTACAGATCGTCCCTGTTCCTTGCCTTTCTGCCTTAATCTTCAGTCCCTTGACTTGCTTGTATCTTTCTTGTCTTCCCCCTCGACCCTGGCTGACTCGTGCCCTGTGCTTCTTCTTCCAGTCTACTCCCAGTCTGCCCATTATCTTCTCGTCCTCTCCCATCTTCTATTAAAGCGACCGTTGCCCCCGTCCCTTCTTCTTGTCTCCCCTCCCGTCTTCCCTTTATCTACTGGATTCTTCTAGCCCTTTCCTCCCTGACCTGTCAACCGTTGACAATAAACTTGCTCGACATCAACATCAACGGCGATCAACATTTCAGGCATCAACACTCACTTTGCCCTCACTAGCATCTTATAACAGATCTCGTCACCTCTCATCCCATTTTGATTTTGTCGCATCAGGTCAATACTGGGGAACACCGCCCACCATGTCCGACCATTACGAAAAGGAGGTCACCTCGGTCTCAACGCCGGGCCCGGCCCACCTCCGCTCCAGCAACGGAGACTACCTGCCTGACAATCTCCCCAACGATGAAGAGGTCGGCGCCGTCAACCGCGACAACGGCGGCGGCGGCTCCAACCTCAAGCGTGACCTCAAGAGCCGCCACATGCAGATGATTGCCATTGGCGGTGCCATTGGCGCTGGTCTGTTTGTCGGTTCCGGTGGTGCTCTGCACGCCGGTGGCCCTGCTGCTCTCATCATCTGCTACCTGATTGTCGGCGTCATGCTTCTATTCACCTGCCAGGCCCTGGCCGAGCTGTCTGTGCTGTACCCCGTCAACGGCGCCTTCTACACTTACATTGTCCGCTTCATCGATCCTGCCTGGGGTTTCGCCGCCGGTTGGGACTATGCCCTGACTTGGCTGACCATCCTGCCGTTTGAGCTGACGGCCGCTTCCATCACCATTCGATTCTGGCGCGAGGACCTCAACGAGGGTATCTGGATTGCTGTTTTCCTCGTGGCCTTGGCCAGTATCCAGCTGTTCGGTGTCCGCGGCTACGGCGAAGTCGAGTTTATCCTCTCCATGATCAAGATCGCAGCCTGCTTGGGTTTCATCATCCTGGGCATTGTCATCAACTGCGGCGGCGTCGGCAACCAGGGCTATCTGGGTGCCAAGTACTGGCACGACCCGGGCGCATTTCAAAACGGCTTCAACGGCTTTGCCAGTGTGTTTGTCGTTGCCGCCTTTGCCTTTGGAGGCACGGAGCTGGTCGGTCTTGCTGCCGCCGAGTCGGCCAACCCGGCCAAGGCCATTCCCCAGGCCTCCAAGCAGGTGTTCTGGCGCATTGCCGTCTTCTACATTGTCAACCTGTTCATTCTGGGCCTGATCCTGCCGTCCACGGACAGCCGTCTGCTCGGTGCGTCCGGTGCCAACACCAAGGCCTCGCCCTTTGTCCTGGCCATCCAGGATGCCGGAATCAAGGTCCTGCCCTCCATCTTCAATGCCGTCATCACCATCTCGGTCATCAGCGTCGCCAACTCTTGCACGTTCGGTTCCACCCGTACCATGCAGGCCATGGCCGAGCGCGGCATGGCTCCCAAGTTCCTGGCCTACGTCGACAAGCAGGGCCGCCCTCTGTGGTGCATTCTCGTCCAGTTCGCGTTCGGCCTGCTGGCTTTCATTGGCGAGTCCGGCTCGGCCACCGAGATCTTCAACTGGCTGCTCTCGCTGTCGGGTCTGTCCTACTTTTTTGTCTGGGGCTCCATTTGCCTGACGCACATCCGCTTCCGCTACGTCTGGCAGGCCAAGGGCCGCAGCCTCGACCAGATCCCCTACAAGCCCAACTTTGGCGTGTACGGCTCGTGCATCGGCCTGTTCTTGAACGTCGTATGCCTGATCGCCACCTTCTACTCGGCGCTCTACCCGAAGCCGGGCGCGCACCCCGATCCCAAAGTCTTCTTCCAGCAGTACCTGGCCCTGCCTATCGTGCTGGCCCTCTACTTCTCCTGGAAGGTCTACTCGCGCGACTGGCGCTTCTACGTGCGCGTCGAGGATATTGATGTCATGGACGGTCTGGTCGAGTACGACATTGTCGAGTTGGATAAGACGCCCAAGACCTGGGCCAACCTGCCGGTGCGGATGGCCAAGGCTCTCTTCTAGACGACGAGCGAACGAGCGAACGAGCGAACGAGCGCTGCGAGTCTGCGAGTTCTGCGAGTCCGTCAAAGAGCAGTATACGAACCAGCCTCTCTCTGGTAGCATCTGTTCGTCAATACCCATCTATTTTGTAGTTTCTTGCTATTCATACCCCGGGCGGCATTCGGCTGTGGACATCATACACCATACAATATACATATATCTAGAATACAATATAAAAAATAAAAATAATATGAAAAATATGATAAAAAAAGACATTCCACAAATGTGCACTCTGTACTCACAATCACAACCGGTCAATTCACGCCATGCCATGCTACCTGACTGTACTCTGCACTATGTCATCCAATGCCCAATCCCAATCACATGCTTCCTCCTGCGCCGTAACTATGCTCACAATGTCGTCCAGGACCGTCCAATGCCATCCTTCCCAACGCCGTCATATTATCGTCATCCTCATCGTCTCGTTTTTTTCTTTCTTCCTGGCCTCGTTCACGTTGTTCACTCGTTTCTCTCTTCGTGGCCTCGCTCGCTGTGCTCACTCGTTTGTTCACCCTTCTTCAGGAGGCCGCCGCCTTCTGTCCCGTCCCCGCGGCCGGCGGGTACTCCTTGCCGTCCACCGTCACCTTGGGCGTGCACGCGCACCACTCGCTCTCCGCGACGCCCGACAGCGCCTGCGGGATGTGCCGGCCGCAGCCGCGCCAGGTCTGCTTTGCTGGGGGGGGAGTGTTAGTGGCACCGATCGACGACAACCGGAGGGAGGGCCTAAGCTTACAGCAGGTAGGACAGGTAGCGCCCATGCACATGATGAAAGTAGATGCGGGGTCGAGTCGAAAAGGTAGAGGTGTCCAAAGGCTGAGATAAGGATGTCGTGGTGCAAGTATCGAGAAGCAGTTGTAAAGTTGAGGTTGTACGTGGAAAAGTAGAGCCAAAAGTGGTGACGAGTAAAAGTGGTGACGAGTAAAAGTGGTGACGAGTGCTACTAGTTGTATATGTATGTCGTAGTCTCTGGTGCCAATGTGGAAAAGACAAAAGGTGGGCGAGCTAAGGGTTTTTAAGTGCGAGCCGGCGGTGGCGATGAGAAGAGTGACGGCAGGAGAAAGCGGAGTGCTTGGAAATAAAGACGGAAAGAAAGAAAAAAGGAAAGAGGGAAAGAGGGAAAGATGGGGAGTTGATAAATTGTCGCCGTCTCGGTTTCCCAAATAGGATGCTGGTGATCAAAACTCGAAAGGAAGCTGCGGCAGGATGGGATCTCGGCAAAAGTGCTCGCCGACCTGCAGGTGCGACACCCGGAGCGGGGAGCTGGGAAGGAGGGCACGGGGAGCTTGGACGAGCTGTAGTGGGGCCCTAATCGCCGAAACGAACGGAAAGTTCCCTGCCTTTGCCTTTAGCGTTTAGCTGAAGCTTTGTCATGCGGGAGTTCGCCGTTTGCCCAAAGAAAAAGTCACTTTTGGTGAGTAAGGCCGCATGCCGTATTTTACGCCGTCAAAACTGTGCTTTGAAGTCCTCTCTTGTTCTCTTGTTCCTTGCGAAACGGCCTCATTTAGTCAAAGTAAACGGCAACGACGGACAATGGTCAGCGGAAAAGATAAATGGTGGTCAACACGAGACGGCGTGGTGTGGATAACGGATGACAAGTAGCATTCGATCTATACACACGACTGTTGCAGTCTCACCTTGTGCCGTGCCCTGCAATGTTCACCAACGGTCTTTATGCCTTACTTTACCAGCATTGGATTTGATCGACCCTACTGATAGTATCCATATCTCAAGTGAGCCTCGTCATAATCAAGTCTACTTTCTACCTTTAGGTCATCCTGCGAGAACCGGCTCCTACTTTAGGTTTTATTGCCAGAGTTGTCACCGTCTTCGTGGCCGTCCTCGTCGTTCTCGTCGTTCTCGTCGTTTTTGTCGAGGGATACTTTGATTTCACTCCGCTGACTCGACGCGTTCTCGAGAATGAGCCAAATGCATTTACTCCTAGTGAATCGATCTCTTTTTCACGGTGCTCGTTGGTAACCATCTGGAATTAAGAGGACAAAAATGCATGCCTGAAAATTTGAATCCTTCGGTCGGCTTGGCCTCATATGTCTGTGGTCTGATTAGCTGATCTTCTGGATGTGATGCTCGTTTGCCTCGTTTCTCAATTGTCAAAACGCGAGTAACTGTGTATATGATATATAATTAAATAGATATAAAGAAAAGATATAAAGAAATAGATAGAAAGTAGAATTGTGTCCGTATCTGTCGAGAGACAATGACAATTTCAAGAAATAAAAGTTCATCAAATTCAGCGGTCCCCCAACACCTCGCTACAACAACATCTTACCACGCCATCTTGGCCAGAACACTCTTGGGCCAGCGGCGGACAGACGCCTTACGAGCCTCGTCCAGACCCAGCAGGCCGAGGCCCAGGGCCATGGGCAAGAAGTAGTACTCGGCCGGGACACCGGACGTGCCCAGGACGACCTGCAGCTGCGGGATGTAGAGCCAGATGACGGCAATGCCGAGCGACAGGACAATAGCCGGGAACAGCAGCAGGTTCTGGGTCTGTTTGTTGAACGCAGGCGGGTGCTGGAAAAGGGACAGACGGCGCGTGCGCACGGCCATGAGATTGAACCACTGGAGGACGACGAGCGTGATAAAGTACACGGAGCTGGCCTCGTTGATGCGCGACGTCAGGCCATCGAGGCCGTCGACTGTGGCCAGGAAATCCGGGTCGTAATTGCCAAAGGACAGCCACAGCTCGCCAAAGGGCACGCCGCGACGGACCAAGTACCAGTAGGCCATGGTGAACGACAAGACGACTTCGATCATGCCGACAAAGCCGTAGGCGTGGAGCATGAGCTGCCAGTTGACGAGGCGTGTGGTGCGCTGGTTGCGGGGCGGGCGCAGCAGGAGATCGGCCTCGGGGGTCTCGTAGGCGAGGACGATGGCGGCGATGCAGTCAGTGAAGCAGCTGTGAGAGAAGAGTTAGTGATGAAGAGGAGATGGAGAGAATCACGTGTGGAAAACGGATGGGGAATCTAATAGGGGTAAACACGGCGTGCAGTGACAGGAAGGGAAGGAGTAAATGTGGTATTGACGGGACAGGTAAGGAAGGTGCAAAGTGGCACTCCACAACATCGGATGTGGAAGGCGACACAAAAGGAAAGAACGAGGAAGCACTTACCAAATAATGATCATCAGGAAGGACGACAGAATCTGAGGGAGACCCAGAATGACGTTTGTAAAAACAGGCCAGAACTCCGACCACGAACCAGCCGGCAGCAGATACGCAATGATCTTCTTCATGTTGTCAAAGACAAGACGGCCATACCGAACAGCCTCGACCACACTGGCAAACGTCGAACCGCCCAGCAGAACCATGTCGGCAGCCTCGACGGCAATATCCGAGCCGCCCGCCAAAGCGATACCGACATCAGCAGCCTTGAGGGCGGGCGCGTCGTTGACGCCGTCGCCGGTCATGGCCACGACGGCGTCGCGGGCCTGGAAGGCACGGACGATGCGCAGCTTCTGGTCCGGGGTGGTCCGGGCAAAGACAATTTCGGGGTAGTGGGCGGCCGAGCAGATCTGGTCCCACTGGTAGTCGTTGACTTTGAGCAGGTCGGCGCCGGTCAGTAGAAGGGCAGTGGGCTGGGGCGGGGCGGGCGGGAGGTGGTCGACGGGGGCAGCATCAGCATGCGTCAGGTGCAGCTTGATGGCAAGCTTTTTGAGGGGGGATGGCTCCGTCTTTTTCTCGTTGTACGTGTCGACATCCTGTTGGAAGCGGACGAGATCCTTCATGCCGTGGACGGCGCGGGTACTGACCATGCCGCACTGGCGGGCAATCGCCAGGGCCGTCAGTCCAAAATCGCCCGTCACCATGACCGAACGAATGCCGGCGCCACGAAGCGTCTGCATTACGTCGTGGATCTCGTCGCGTGGCGGGTCCATGAGCGCCAGGAGACCGACCAGCGTGAAGCCGCCAGCATGCACCTCGCTCTTGAGGCGCTCGTCGTTCTTGGCAGCGGCGCCATTGACCAAAACACCGGGCGCCAAGATCTTGCGAGCGACCAGGATCACACGACGGCCCTCGGCGGACCAGGCGTCCTTTGTCTGCTGGACAGCAGCCCGCGTGGCAGGGGTCAGGTCGACAACAGTGCTGCCACCCTCGCCAACACCGGCCTGGACGATGCGAGAGCACGCGTCGAGCAGCATATCGGGCGCGCCCTTGAGGAACAGAAGCGTATTTTGTTGGGCAGCCGGGACGGGAAGAGCCGGAGCGCTGGGATTGGCCTTGCCAAAGGTGCTGCTGGCCACTTCGCCATGGGTCAGGCACTGGTGGGCTATCTTGTCGTTGTTGTTGGAATCGTTGAGCGCGACAGCCGTGGCCATGTACTTGGTCTTGCTATCAAACGCGAGGTCGGCGACAGTCGTCCATGCCGAACGCAGCTCTGCCACAGATCCGAGGCTGTCAGCGAGACGAAGCGCGGCCTGGTCGGTGGCATTGCCAAAAATGCGGCGTTCCTTCTTCTTGCCAGCAGCATCAAACTCGACAGCCTCGGACGCGTCAAACTCGGCCGTGTTACAGAGCCCGGCACCGGCACGAAGCTGGCTCAGAGGCGAGGGGAATGCGGACGCGGCAGCACCTTCAGCCAGAAGCACAGCCTCGTCGGTCGTATACGTTGTGACGCCCAGCGAGCAGTCTGTGACATACATCTTGTTCTTCGTCAGCGTACCGGTCTTGTCGGAGCAAATGACCGACACGGCGCCCAGCGTCTCGACCGTCTTGAGCGACTTGCAGAGGATGAGGTGCTTCTTCATGAGGTTGGCGGTAATCGTCAGGCTGGCCGTCGTGGCAATCGGAAGACCCTCGGGGATGTAGGCAATGGCCACACTGACGGCGCTGACAATCAGCATCGGCACGCTGATCCACTCGGGGTGTGCATGGCGAAGCCAGCCGGCCCTGGAGAGAAAGGAAGAGACGTTAACGACTGTTTTTATTGAGGGACGGCTATCGACTTGGACTGGCGCAGGAACGTAACCAGAAGAGCCAGGAACATGACTACATACCATACAGCCACGAGCACGACGATCCAGGTCACCATGATGACAAAGATGAGCAGGACAAACCGCAGGATCTCGCGCTCCATGGTCGTCAACCCCGTCTTGGGCGTGCCCGTCAGCTTGGCAATCTGGCCAAAGACGGTCGAGTCGCCCGTGGCCACGACGACAGCGCGGGCCGTGCCCGTGACACAGTGCGTGCCCTGCAGGCCGATGCAGTTGGTCTCGAGGTAGTTGTTGCTGGATGCGTCTTGCGCGTTGCCTTGGGACGCGCTGGCCTTGATGGGCTTGGATTCGCCCGTCAGAACGGCACGGTCGACCGTCATGTCGTGCGACACACGGACATAGCGGACATCGGCCGGGATGCGGTCGCCGGCGGTCAGCAGCAAAACATCGCCAGGGACGAGCTCCGAGGCGCTGATCTCCGTCTGGGTACCGTTTTCTCGCAGAACATGACACGATTCCGGAAGCATGGCCGTGATGGACTGCATGACGCGCGACGAGGACCAGTCCTGCCAGCCGTTGAAGGCGGCCTGGATCAAGAAGACGGCAATCAAAACAATACCGAGGGCCAGGTTGGCAACGGCCGGGGCAGGCTCACCGAGCGGCTTCCACGAAAGAAAGACCAGAATGCCGCCGACGGCCAGGATGGACCCAAAGCCCTTGAAGAAGTAGCCGACCACTTTACCGAACCAGGGGTTGGGCAGTGGCGAGATGGCATTGGCCCCGTGCAAGCGAAGGCGGTCCTTGGCCGTGTCCGAGGGCAGACCCGTGGTGATGTTGGTGTCGAGTCGCTTCTCGAGTTCCGCGGGCGTGATCTTGTGCCAGTCGATGGATTCGAACTCTGGAGGGAGGGGGTAGATTTTTAGTGACGGTTACCAGTGGCACATAATTAGGTGCTTCGGAGAACTTACTCGACACCATGGCATCCTTGGCCTTGGCTTGCTCGCCCTTGCGCTGGCGTTCGGCATCGTCAATATCCTGGGAGCTGAAAGGGGCGTTGTCAGTATCGGCGGCGTCCAGCAAAACGCAAAACAATGATTATTATGATTTATAATGCAGACGGCACATACAGAGTCCGGTATTGGATGGGAAGGGCGGCCGACGGATCAATGGACCGGCGAGACGAGCGCGAACGGTGACGGGCAGACTTGTTGCGCGGGCGAGGGTTGGACGACTCGGGCGAACCGTCGTCATAGTTGTCGTCGTCCTTGTCGCCGCTAATCTTTTCCTTTTCATCAAACCGATCACGACGAGACACACGGACACCGCCCTTTTCTTCATCGTCGGCAGTCTGCCAGACGAGGGTGTTTTCGACGGGCATCGTGGGATCGGAAAATGACCAGATGAGATAGTGTCAAAGGTGACAAGAGATCGACCCGAAGGAAGATGAAGGTGAGGTGGGAGGGAGGGGAGGTAATGAAAGAAGGAAGAGAGAACAGACAGAAGGGTGAAAGGATGAAGGGTGGTATCAAATCAAAGGAAACGGCAATATGGTGATGGCAGGTAGAGATATTTATGCCTGATCGGCAGGAACATCGCATGGGCATGGAACAACACAACGATATTGGCTTTGGTTCTGATTTGCAGACTTGTTCGTATTCCTCTCTGTTCTCGTCACGTATTCGCAGCGTATCCGATACGGCCCCTATTTTCCTGTCCTGCTTTTCTTTTTTGTTTTTCCTTTTTCTTTGTCATGCCCAGTTCTGTGTTCTGTCGGTGATGATCACCGCGTGCTTCCACCATACGTTTCATTTTACATGGCGCTTCTCGTTTTCCATTTCCTGAACAAGCTTTCCCGTCGCCGGACTCGTCTTTCCGCACGCGTGGAACCGAAGCCTTGCAGAATGAGGAAACTCGCTTCCTGCAGCTGTCAGTTTTCTGCGATATTGTCATCGTCCTTATTACGTTTCCGTTAGGTAAATGCTCATCAAGCCTTCTCGCTGCTTTGAAGGTGACGAACAGGCAAGAGAGTGCTCTTCCTGCCTGCATCGGGCCCTATACAGCGAGGGGAAAGTATAGTCGCGGTGTGTTTCTGTGAGGCATTTACATGTCGTCGTTTTGACTGGTGAGAGACGCCCTTTGACAGAGTGGGATACGATTTTTGCGAATTAATTTGTATACAAAGAAAAATAGAGAAAATCAAAACTCAAATGGCTGGAATGAAACCGAAAAAAGGTCATATGGCGATGTTCTATGGATCTGTCGTCGTCTCCTTTGGCTAGAAGATAAGCCGGGAGACAGTTCCTGTGTGGGCAGTCCCTCAAAGGGAGACTATAAATTTGGAAATAAAATGAAAAGGAAAAAAAAAGAGAAAATTAGACGCTGTCATGAAAAACAGGAAATTCGGCATACGACGACAACCATCACACGCGTCAAAGGGTCAAAGAGGCCACTCTGCGTATGGGATGGCTGTCTCTCGCTGCTCAATACGACATACACGTACGGCAGATGAACCACTAGTGGAAAGGTCCCTTTCTGTTTTCGTTTTTGGAAACCCGATGGAAAACATTGGCAGGGGGGGCAGTGCCTTTGATGGTCAAAGAGCCACCTCGCAAGACTCGCAAAAAGAATGGCTGGCAGAGGATACGAAAAGGAGACGGCCCATTGGCTGACACGCGGCGTCGTCAGAGCCAAAATGATATCAAAGAGAACGAAGGAGCAAAAGGGAAAAATAAAAAACGAAAAACAAAAGCTGACGACCCAAACAGGAAAGGAACGATGGCACGTCACTAAACTAGGCGCTCGGGGCGTGCAGTTTAGGTAACTGTTTGCTAACCCAGAGGCTCTGTACCAGGAGTGGGTGTGTGTGTTCTCTTTCTTTTCTCTTTTCTCACCCACTCCTCGCAGAGCTGCTCTGTTTCAGGTGGGACAGGGAAGAATGGACAAGAAGACCAGAAGGGGAATAATACTTCTCATTTTCTCAAGTTCCTCGCCAGCGGATGTGCTCCGACGAGCCGAGAAGGGAGTAGGGACAAGGGAAACGAGATGGAGGATGGTAAGAACATTCACCGCTCGTGAGAGGAGGCCTCCTTGTCCGGGAAACAGGCGGTGACATCGAGAGGTCAGGAAAGAATAATGAACAGCGGGTATCGTGGACAAGGAAAAAAAGAGGAAAAAAAGAGGAAAAAAAGAGGAAAAAAAGAGGAAAAAAAGAGGAAAACAAGAAGAACAGAAAAGGCTACCGTACGAAGTACTGTCGTACCAGCAAAGCTATCAACCCTGCAGCTCCACGATGCATGATCCACTTCCACAGCAATTTATTTATTATTTATTATTTATTTATATGGTAGATTGTGTCCAGGGTATCATCCACATCGAAACAGACGCACGCGCGCACAGAACACACAGGACACACGCACTCCCACACACATTTCGCACACTTCACACGAGGGCAACGGGGCCACGATCCACTAGCGCCCGAAGCTTGTTTACGTTTAATCGCCTTAGGGTTGTTTTCCCATGTTTTTTTTTGTGTCGTGTGGCGTTTGGGAGTTTGGAAGGGTCTTTTCTGATATCAAGCTGATATGAATTGCTTCACTTTTGAGTTGCCTTTGGGTTACGGTCGTGTATGTTGTTTTCATGTGTCGGTGATACTATGGGCATCTCACATACCGTATCTAGTGGGTGCATGATGGCGTGACGAAGACTATGTCCAGGACCAAAAAGAGATGTCTGCTGAAAAACCAAGCTGTTTGAGCGCTGTACATGTAGCATTGGTGTGTCTTTTGTCCTGCAAGATCTCTGAGAACGGCATCTCTGGCTTCAAATTGTATGAGAAAACGAGAGAAAGATGGGAAAAGTCGACGGGGTCGAGGGAAGAGCGGGCGTCGAGGTCTCAGAACGACTGGTGGGCGAAAGGATTTGGTGTAGGTCAGTGGCTATGCTGGTGTGCTCTGGTTTGCACGTGGCGGCTCCAGTAAAAGTTGAAGAAAGGTCAGAAATTACAAAAGAGGAAAGAGAAAGGGGACACAGGCAAGGGCAGCCAAAAGACGCGATGAGCGGCAAACAGGAAAAATCACAAAAGACAAAAGCCAACAGACAAAAGACAAACCACGCCACAATCAAAGAATGCAAAGGCCCAATTTTTGTTAGGACAAAAGAGAGTGGGAGACAACGAGAGCAAAGAACGTCGCTGAAAAACAAGATTTCAGGCAAGCTAGCCCGTTCACAGCTAGCAACTCTGGAAAAAATAGGGAGAAGGAGAATGCAATATGGAAGCGAGGGTCAAGTGGAAAAAACCAAAATATCTCGCTCATGACGTTTTCTTCGTTCTTCCACTCCACACTTTTGGAGAGTCTTACATCCCCATCTCCTTTTTTTTCCTTTCTCATTTTCTCTTTCTCTCGTACCCACTTTTCTCTTTCCAAAATCTCCTCGACTCCTGTCTCCATCAAACTAAACAAAGCGAGTCAACCACCCTGTTGTTTCCGCAAGCGTTGCCGCCAGAGAAAGAGTGTGAAGATGAGAGGATACGATGGGGGAAAGAAAAAAGTTAAAGCTAAATTCAAAATAAACCACGCACAGGTCACTAGACGGTCTGACTTTTTGCCCTTTTGAAATCAGTGGATGCAGTCGTCAGTGCATGTCATCGCTTGTAGCGCGCCCTACAGAACTGTTAGCGCCGGTACGTCGCGGGTACGACAGCGCACGGACCAGCTGGTTTGGGGGAGCTCCAGCGAGTGGGGCAACCCTGAATTTCTGAGCTTAACGGCTGCTACCACTGACGTAACTTCAGCCACAAACCTCGCTTACGATTTCTTTGAAACGTCGCCCTTTTTAACACTTCTCTCATGTCTTTTGCCTTTGTCGGTTGCAAGAAATTGCCTTTTTCTGCTCAGTCTTTTTTCTCTTACGGGTTCTTGCCCGTTTTTTTTTTTTTTTTTTGAGAATTCTACTTGGAAAAAAAATCAAAGCATGACCGAGGAAAATGACATGAAAAAATGAAAGCAAAACTTCAAAACTTCAAAACCACTTCTTATGGGAGCAAATACTCCTCATTTACAGTGGTTCTACGTTGCATAATACAGACTAAAGTTGAAAGGACACTACTGAAAGAAACAGACTGAGAGAATCAGTACCGAGGGATATGAACACCAAGTATATAATCAACGAAGAAAAAACAATGCCTCGATATTAGCGTCGAGTTTTACCAAAAACTTGTGATGCCCCTGAAGTAAACAATGCATCAATCACTTCTCGTAAAGCGTCGAGATACAATTGTACGTCGTACAAAACGCGCTTAAAATAACCACAAGTTCGGTGTACAGCAATACGACGTACTAGAAACCAAACAAGAAGAAACAAGCCCACAACACGGCTCATTGAAACACGGCCAAAAAAGGCAATGCAAAAGCTAGCCGACATACTTTACAAAGAGCCCAATCCCAAAACTTACACGGCCACCACCAAGTTCATAGCAAAACATCAGACAAACATGTGCCTGGAAATGTCTGTTGTGTTTTGTGTCAAGGCTGAATTATCCATAGTGATGGACACGCGACGACTCTTTCATCACCAAGACACCTGTTATGCCCCTGGCCTGTGATACAGTTTTGAGCCTCATTTTGGTTATGTCTATGTCGTCCTGGATGGCTGGATAGAGTGTGGCCATGAATATCAAAGAGCCTTGTAGACTGTCTAACCTGTCATGAATTTTACTGAATACAAGGGCGGCAACCATTCTCTAAAAGGCTGTCATCAAAGCCAGTAGTTTATTTTTATTTGGTTATTTTTTTTTCAAGATATTTTCCCCCCATTTTCACCAATATATATATCACATTAATGTACATAACAATTATACTCACACCCAAATCATTTTCTCACCCCATGAGCCGCAAGTGTGTCTATTACGCCGACGACGTCGCAGACACGTGTGATGCCTGGCAGGACGGTCTTTTTGAATGTCTTTGAGCGGCTGGCCGGCATCACGCTGGGTTGAGGCGAATTTACAGTGAAGGGAAGATCAAGAAAGGCCGAACATGAGTTTGAGTCCGGTTGTGACTGCGGCTTTACGCAAACGGCCTCGATCTGGCAGGCGACAGCTATCGGTCCTGCCGTCAAGTGACAGACAGGTCTGGGGCAAGTGCCAAACCAAGTACGGAGTAAGGCCAGGGCAAACGAAACGAGGGAGACTGTCACAGCAAAGAGCGACTGCAACGAGTGCGAGAATACCAAACCAAGAA
Organism: Sporothrix mexicana; assembly: GCA_021396375.1. NCBI lineage: Eukaryota > Fungi > Ascomycota > Sordariomycetes > Ophiostomatales > Ophiostomataceae > Sporothrix > Sporothrix mexicana. The sequence continues at coordinate 340,909 of WNYC01000002.1, forward strand.
AGTACCGGCCAAATGGTTGGCAGACAGAAAGGAAGGAGCGGCGGATAAAACGACGGAAGGAGCTCAAATTCTCCGACCTCCGTGATCCGCCACCGAATTCAGCGCCGTCTCTATTTGTGCTTTATCTTGCAGCTCCAAAGCCATTGCTTTGACAAGATTGGCTCCATCACGGCAACCGAAGATGGAGAATGGGCCGTTAAACGGCGTCCTTTGACCCCAAATATGCACTCCCAGGTCAAGACCATACCCGACTGTTCAACTGACTGGTGGCACGCTTTTTTTGTAGAAAAGAATATGTGGCACTGGCAAAGTCCATTCGAGGCCAGTAGATGCACTGTCTGTGCAACATCAGCGTTCCCGGGACATGGGACAAATTTGGCAATTTTGAGTTTCAAGAGGGCGATGCCATTGTGATTTCCAATAACTTTAGCTTTGGATGGGTGGTCAGGTTTGGACACCGCACTGGCTGGCACGAGGACGACCAGCGCACACTCGACACTTTCCTGGAGGCGACGGAGCGAGTTGAGACACGTTCAAGTAGAAACGAGGATCCACCACTGTCGGCGAGAATGCGTGCGTCGTGGGACAGCAAGCCATATCTCGTCAACTACGCTCTTCGGCGTGCCAACTTCAACTTGGGCGATACAATCGACATGTACCATGGCCAGCCGCAAGGTTTTCCAGCGGTGCCAGAAGCCGTTGCGAACACAGAAGCATGGCAAAAAGTGGTGCAAGAATATGACGAGTCCACCAAGCTGCAGATTGTTCTGTATGAGGCCGACCGTACTGCTCGTACGAAGAAAGATAAGTAGTTATTCGATATGGATAGTATTCCTTCCTATGGCATTCTTTTTTCCGCTCTATATCTGTCCTTTTGTTTTATTTAATATTTTGATCTTATCTTATTTTGATTTGTTTGTTCGTTTTATTTTGCGCCTTTCACAAAGTAAACGTTGAAATGTCAAGGTAAGATGCAACGTTGGCAATTGGTACAACCGACTGTAATAGAATAAAGAATTGAAACGATAAAAAATGAAGAGCAGTTCTATTGGCACAAAATTATCTATGACAAAATGAGCAGCTTTTCAAGCGATCAAAAAAAAATATTTAAAAAAGAGCAAAAAAAGAAGCATCGGTGTTGACCACATTTGTGGTTACCGTGAATCGAACACGGGTCTCCTCGGCCACAACGAGGTGTACTCACCACTATACTATAACCACCTTTGCTCATTTGTGGAGTAATGTCGGTCTTGTAGGCACTCTAATGGTCAAGACCGCCCGCATTTTTTTGAATTGGGCCTAGGGAAAGAGCGCTGGCTCCAGACAGTGGAGAAGGCGAAAATAGGACAGCAAACACAAAAAAGTGGGCATTTTCGCATTTTCCTTGTCAAAGCATCCATAGTGAAGCCAATCGGAGGATTTTCTCGTGATGCTTTTTTTGTCTTTTCTGCTTTTCAGTTGCATTGTACGGAGTATTCAGTGTGTCATCTCATCTTTTGGCCAGGGGCCGGCAAGGGGTTACTGTTGGTTTTCCCACTGTAACCTGTCTCCTGTCGTCCTCCCATGCACCAACAGTGACGTGTTTGGCAGGTGTCAATCAGTCAATCACACGCTAAAAGGTAATGACCCAACGTCATAACCACGTCACTCAGACATTAATATCTACTTTCATCCTTCTGTACAGTTTTGTCATGGGCATGGACGTCTTCTATTCGGTGATTATGGGAGAGGTCGCTTTTATCTCCCCCTCTTGAGTCTATCAAAGAAACCCAGCACGCAAGCACGCAGGCAAAAATAAAGACAGAACGCCGTGCATGAAAAAAAGAAGAGAGACAGAAATGTATTTCAATAAAGGTGACAGAAAGCTCGTTGGTATACGGCATATATGTGCAGGTGAATTATTTTGTAGCGTCGGAAGAGCAGCTCATCTATCGTCTGTGCGAATCCTCAGCCGACAGGTCCCGCTCCACCATCTCAATCGATGTCAGGCTGGGGAACCGCCGCGTAAAGTCGCGGATGTAGTCATCGCGGTCCTGCACAGACATGCCCTCGAGGACCGGTTGGCCGGGCAGGTCGGTGGCCATGAGGGCCGACTGCGATGCCGACGCACCGCTCTTGCTCGGAAGGGAGGGGCCTCTGGAGTTGATGGGCCGCGACGGAGGGTACGACGTCGACGGCGATCCGGGCCGGCCCTCGCTGTTGTTCTTGCCAATCATTGGCAGCGGCTTATTCAGGTGCATGGGCTTGGGCTTGGCCGGTTTGGGCGGCGGCGCGCCACCACTCCCACCTCCAGAAACAGGCATCGACGTCCGGCCAACGAGGACAGGCTTCCTACGCACCTCGGGCCGTTCATCGAAACTGCCCCGGCCGGCACCTGTTGATGAGCCGCCGACATGGGGATTGGGTGTCGACCGAGCGGACGAGTCCGAGGCGCCACCAGCGTTGCTGCCGTCATCGGTAAAGTGGCCATAGCCTGACGCTGTGCGAACAACAGGCGTCGACGACTGCGCCTCGCTCAGCAGGTTCTGCACACGGTTCTGGATCGAGACGGCGCGCGAGACGCCGCCAATGCTCTTGGGCATGGTCTTGGGCAGCGGCATGGGAGGCGCGCCGCTGGAGCTGGTCGTCGTGCGCGAGATGGAGGTGGAGCCCGTATCGGCTCTGCCAATACGCTGACGATACTCGGCGCCGGCAGCGGCCACGCGCTTCTCCTCCATGGACAGGCGGCGACGCTCAATCTCCCGGCGCATCTCGGGCGGCATGTCGTCCGTCACTTCGGGAATCTGGTCGGGGTCGTCGTAGACGTCGTCGGTGTATCTTTCGTTGCTGCCGCTAGCACCAACACCGTAGCTGCTGTCGTTGCGCTCCAGCTGTTTCAGAGGCGACGGAGTGCGGCTGGGCCCAGGAGGCGGATCCTTGTTGCCGCCGCTTCCACCCGTGCTCGTTTCGAAGCGCTTAAAGGCGTCGCCAAACTTGCCTGCAAGAATGTTCTTGGTGCCCGTGAGCGCGGTCATGCTCGACCGTTTGCCACCGGGAGGTTTGGCGGCGTTGCGATCGCGCTTGTTGCTGTCGGACTGGTCCTCCATGGACCGGAGGTAGTCCACGTTTGACGCGATCGGCGCATCATCCCAACCTCCGGAACCACTGTTGGCGTTGTTGTTCATCTCGGGACGGGGCGACACGGACGGCGCTCTGAAGTCGCTGTTGCCAGCATTGCCGCTGCCTCCGCTCACTTCGCGCTCACGCAAATAGTCCATGTTGGATTCGAGGTAGGTGCTTATCGGGCGAGGGCGAGGCGGCAAGGAAGGCACAGACGCTGTGACAGGCTCGAGAAAGTCCAGGTTGGGGCGCTGGCCTTCGAGTGACGGTCGCGACGAGGACGGGTGACGATTGTGCGCTGCCTGGGCCTGTGTCCGCAACTGAGGCGACGGCGACTGGCCATACTCGGTAGGACCGCCGCTGCTCGAGTCCTGGTATTGTTTCCGAGGAAGGCTTGACGACCGGTTCTGGTCGGCAGGTGGGAAACGGAAGACCTGGTACTGAGGCAAGCGGTTGGAAGGTTCTGCCGAAGATGAAGGCGGTGGTGGGGTCGGCGAGGGAGACGTCATGGTCCCTGTGGACACCATCTTGGGCTTCTGCTCGCGCTGTTGCGAAATGGCCTGGAGCTCGGGCGTGCTGGAGATGATGGCCGAAGCGCGGCTCATTTCGGATGACCTTTGCGGCACAGGTTGTGCCGGCCTCGAGATCCTCTCGGGCGAGGCGCCTGCGCGGCTCGGTAACCGGTTCGCCGAGTGTATAGGCTCAGACACAGACTTGCTGATGCCCGTTGTTGGCGAAACCTTGCCGGCAGCAACAGCGGCTGTAGCAGCTGCAGCCGCTGCTTGAGGTGTTGCCTTGGCAGTCGTTGGCGGAGCAGACACAAACGCGTCGTCAGCCAATCGCTCGGCCACCCGCTGGTTCAGATCCTTTTGTGCTTCAGGTGATTGGGGCACGGATGATGTGCCAGCCGCCGCTTGAGGGTCGTCGAAGCTGAAGCGTGTGCCCTGGTCATGCAAAATGGAGAACTGGTCCAGTGTAGGGAATCTGGCGGAGAGCTCGTCGGCGTTTTGGCTGGCTGCCTTGGCGTCGAGGGCTGCAAAGGGATCGCCCTTGGTGACGCGCATCGGCGAAGCACTGGGTTTCTGTGCCTGCGCTTTTGCTTGTGCTTGTGCCGGTGCCGGTGCTGGTTGGCCTGCGGGTGCGGCCGTCGGGCGGCCTCGCCGCATGGGGACAATATCGGGGATGGCTTGCTGGGGTTTCGAGGAGGGGGCGTAGACGGCGCCGACGACGGGAGTGGGCGCAGGCTTCTTGTCGGCAGCCGAGGATCGGTCGCCGCCGCGGGGCTCGGATTGTGATCGGCCGGAATAGATCTGCACATATTGTTAGTAGGTGAAGGGTGGGGCGTCTTTGGTGGTAAACAACTTACGTCTTTGATGGGGGTGTCTTTGCCTTGCATCACGCAGGACTCCTTAAGCACCTGGTAAATGTTTGGCCGGGCATCTTGGTTTTCACGCAGCATGGAGGCTAACAGGTTAGTTATGAAAATTCAAAATATGCAGTCAACGTTCTGTCGTACCAATCAAGGCCTTTAGGCGGTCAGAGAAGACGGGGTGGCTTGGGAAGCGGTAGCTGGCGTTGAGGATGGCAAGCTGCGACGACTGGTCCTCAAAGGGCGTTGTGTAGTAGCAGAGCTTGTATAGCAGCACGCCCAGCGCCCAGATATCGGACTTCTCGTCAATGGGCTGCCGCCGGTAGACGTCGATCATTTCGGGACTGCGGTACTGCAGCGTCGTGTGCTTCTGCACGTCCTCGTCCATCAGGCGGCACTCAACAACCGAAACAGGAGCAGCCTTGGGCGGGGCAGCAGAACCGAAATCGCATAGTTTGAAGCGACGGCGCGCACTGCTCCCGCCGCTTTTCCCAGCGCCGCCTTTGCTAATAAGCACGTTTTCGACCTTGAGATCGCGGTGCAAGAGTGGCGGCTTGAGGTAGTGCATGCAGGCGACACCCTCGGCGACATCGCTGAAAATCGACAGAATCTCGGGCTCGGTCAGACGGTGCTGCAGACGCGTGTTCATAAAGTCCATCAGACCGCCACCGTCGCAGTACTCCATGAGCAAGAAGACCTCGTAGCCGCCGCCGCGCAGTTCTGAAGCGTGCGAGTCAAAGTACGTGACAATGGCGCGGTGGCCCTTGAGGCGCTTCATGGTCTCGACTTCCGTGCGCATGCTGCGCAGGGCGTCCTTGTCGGGCACGGCGACGCGCTTGAGGACAGCCAGGTCGGTGCCGTCGATGGGCGAGGGCATCTTGACGAGGTAGACGTGGGCAAAGCCGCCTTCGGACAGGTACTTTTGGATCACGACGCGATGGCTGCCGACCTGGATCTTGGTGCCTGGCGCAAAGGTGCCCTGTGGTGCACTGCTGTGGGGAAGGACGGGCACATGCTGCTGTTGCTGTTGCTGGTGGTAGTGCTGCTGCTGCTGCTGCTGCATGTGGTATTGTGGCGGCGGCACTTGAGGACGATGTTGCCCCGGCCGTGATGCCGGCATGGCCTGGCCGTGCGACGCCATGCTGGTGGCTGTCTCGGCGATCTCGGCGATCTCGACGGCGGGCGTTTGATGGAGGAGGGGAGGGGCGACAATGGGAGGGTTATGTAGTCGAGCGAAATGGCGGTGTCGAGAATCGAAGAGGAAAGGAAGAAAGGGAGGAAAGCGGTTCGAGTCGAAGCTCGGGGGAGAGAAAGCGGTGGGTCGCGGGCCGAGATGTGCTAGGCAGCTGCGGAGACCGTTTTTGATTCGCTTCGTATTGTCGTCGACGTGTTGTCTTCGGATGAATTGACGAGGGCGGTCGGCCGTGGACTGAGTCAACAGAGACAGGGGTGTTCGAGAAAGGGAAAAGACTGAAAAATAAAGGCAGAAAAAAAAGGCAAGACGTCCAGGCAACAAAAATGGAGCGAAGGAACTCAAGTCGGCACTGGACGATGCAAAGGGGGAAGAAGCGCGGGAGGGGCCCTAGGGAAGGCTCATTGCGGCGTGCAGTGCGAGGCGTCGAAGCGAGGGACGTCGTAGGACAAATGACGCAGAAATAGGAGAAGAGTCAAAACACGGGAAAAGGCTGAAGAAGTCAAAAGTGACGATGGAGATGCAGGAACGATAATTAAAGAGTCCGCTCAGAAATTAGGAAACTGCATAGGATGGCCACTTCCATTTTCTGCGGCTGTGGCTGAAGAACCGGGGAAGGCGAGACGTTTCCAATGGCAATGGGGGGAAGCTGCGAGTGGTCGTGGAGCCGTGAGGAATACGGCGTAATGTGTGGACGAATAGGGATAGTGGCAGGAGTCGCTCAGGGACAGGCCTGAGGACACAGGGCAGTGTGCACAAGCGCACTTTCTACAGGCGGTGTTTCATGCTGCCTTGCTCCAGCCCCCAGGCTATCGGCTAATCGAAAGCTGGAAACACATGCAGGCGTTCGTTGGCGTCAGCTGGTGGGGCGGGTGGGCTATGGGCCTCTGGGCAGGCTGCCAGCTGGCAACGGACCGTTTTGGTAGCCACTACATATTTTTGGGTGTAAGCTGGGCGCTGCAAAATGACGAAATGCGAATTCGACGACAACATCACCGGAAACTGCTCCGATACGCAAATTGGGCCTGAATTATCGTGAATGGTGCATTATTCTCGTTTAATAAATAAATGCCCGAAATGTGCTGGCTGCAGCCCCAGCATAGCTTCCATCTGTCCCAAAGGCTTGCCTCAACGCAAGCACCTGCTATTCACAGTTTAGTGCTCTCCGCACACAAAGCCCCGCGGGTCGGAGCCAGCAGCTCTTACAAAGTATGGACATGCACCAGCGGTCGTTGACACGGCGCACATCGAGCGGCACACGCCGTCTGCCCAGTCGAAAGCGTTGCTATTAGATAACAAGATACAGCAGAAACGCCCAGCCAACAAGAGCGGCTGTATTAGCGTATGCACCCATCGCACACGACCGTCTGGCCCAGACTCCAGTCCCCTCTTCGTGATTGTCGCCTTTTAATTTCCTTTTTGTGGTTGTCAACTTTTTCGTCGAGGTATATTCGCAATTTTGTGCCATAAATCAGAGTCGCAAGAACCCTCATCTTCTTCCAAAAAAAAAAAAAAAAGAGAGCACACCTGCATCCATCACCATGGCGCTCTTGCCGCATTCGCTGCTTGAGACAGTGGCCTCAAAACCGAGGCTCTCTCTTGCAGCTCTCGTCTTCGTCGTTTTCCCTTTTCTGTATATCGTCATCCGAGCCGTCCGTTCGCCATTGCGGCGCATCCCTGGCCCGACTGCCTCCCTGTTCACCTCTGCTGTTCTGCGATATCACGAGTTCCAATGCGGCCGCACGCGCTATGTGCATGCTCTCCACGATAAATACGGCCCGGTCGTCCGTCTTGCGCCAGATGAAGTTTCTTTTGCATCTGCTGCGGCTGTCAAGGAGATTTACAACTCCGCCGGCAGTGGCTACGACAAGACCGACTTTTACGATCTGTTTACGGTCTATGGCCGGCGGACCATGTTCACAACTCTCGACAAAGAGACGGTAAGCAATGGTGACCTTGAATGACCTTTTGATTCCCGTTACTAACAGAAAAGCACGCCCGCCGCCGTCGTATCCTGGCCGACCGGTATGCCAACAGCAATATCATGCGCGGACCAGCGCTGGCCGGCATTGAGGAGCGGTCACATCATTTTACCGAACTCTGCAAGAACGCCGCCGGTGGTGTTCTGGATATTTATGTATGAACCCCAGCATCTTGTCCTTTAAGATATCGCCATCTTACTAACTCTGACAGATCGGTGAGCCTATATGAGTGAGGTCAGACAGCCTTGTGCGCCCCAACTAACTTGGCAGCCCTCCATGCGTACGCTTTCGACTGTGTAACACACCACCTTTTCCACCCATATGGCGCCGATTCTCTACGGAAAGAGTCTGACGCCGAGATCATGCGGGAGGTGACGTTTGACGACAGTATTCAGAGTGAGTAAACCACAGTCCGCTTTCTCTCAATTCTACGCAATACTAACACTTGATAGACCGCCTTGTCAGCTTTTACAGCCCGACTTTCTACGCCATCATCAACCCCGTCTTGACCTGGTTTGCCAAGCCAAGAGAGACGCCGCTCGCCGACAACTTTGTCCTCGACACGGCCGCCAAGACGGATGCAGCTCACTTTACTTTGTTGGCACGCATGCACGAGAAGCAGACGCCATATCCGCCAGACAACAAGGACGAGGAATCCCGGCCGGCTGTGGGTGGATTTGACGCCCTCGACTCCGCGGCCGAGAGTCTCGATCATATGGCCGCCGGAATCGACACGACTGGCGACGCTCTCTGCTTCCTCATGTATGAATTGTCAACTCCTCGGTCTCTCCACTTCCAGGAACGCCTGCGTCGTGAACTTGTCGAAAATGAGGCCAAGGGCGCCGACGCCCTGCCCTTTGACCGGCTGCCGTTCTTGGACGCCGTCATTATGGAAGGCCTGCGGTGTTTCCCGGCCATTCCCATGTCGCTTCCACGTGTCGTCCCAGGAAACAACTGGGGCCGTTCCGCGCCACGTGGAGATCAGCAGAATAATGGCCGTGTCATTGACGGCTTCTTCCTGCCCGCCGGCACCGTAGTCAGCAGTCAGGCATACTCGGTCCACCGTATGGATGCCACCGTGTTCCCTGATCCTGATGCTTTTAACCCAGACCGCTGGCTGGAGTCGGACGGCGATGCTGACCGAAAGCGGTCCTTTTTCGCTTTTGCCAGCGGTGGTCGCGGTTGCATCGGCAAGCAGTAAGTCGCCCCGCGCCCGTGCCCTCTCATCTTCTTTGCCAGTCACTAACCATTTGCAGCCTCGCTCTTGTTGAGATGAAGATACTTATGCGTGATATCTACTCGCGCTTTGCCACTGCCCCTGAAGTGTCGATGACGCCCGAGACCATGGAGATGTCCGATCAGTTGATCTCGTCGCGTCCGCTTGGGCAAAAATGTCTCTTGCACTTTGTTCCGCTTGCAAAGGCTGCATAATGGTTGGGCATAATCTGAAAAATAAGGACAAGAAGAAAATGCATCGTAATTTAGAGCCAATGTAGCACCACCTTAAATCACCAACGCGTTCAGTGAATCGCTCCTGCCCGCCATTGTGTTTTGGGTGAATGCAATGTTTTTCGCAGCCCAATGCCGCGAAAGGGAAGGCGCGCCCGACGTGCCGTAATTAACATGTCCAGACTTGAAGAGAGGGCAGTTCCGTCACTGTTTGGCTGTCAGTTGCTGTCAAATTGGCTTTCACGTGACTTGAACCGCGACTAAATCCATATTTGCCCCTCACTGGATTTACCCTCAAGAACTATCAAGACAAGGAGAGAGCCAACAAAGCAGAGCGAGGGGCTAATTCTTAAGTTTTTGTATTTCCTATTTTAATTTGGGCTGATTTTATTCCCTTTATTCGCTTTAGTAGCTGTGAAAAAAGCTTTAGGCCGGTTTGAACAAGTTCCTGCCGAATCTGACAACCTAACCGGGCCACACTTGCAATACTTTCGCAAATCCCGTCGCCATCGCTCCCCTATTTCCTATTTCCCACAACTCTTGTAAAATCTCTTCTTCTCTATAACCCACTGTTTCTCTCAACCCTCAACCTCTGACTCCTTTTCGCTTTTTCGCTTCAACAACAACGCTTTCGTAACCACTTTTCCATACAATCCGGCTCTCGCTGAACGACATCTGCTCTGTGTCCCATGCCCCGCCTGTGACGTGCGCGGCCTTTATTCTCACTACTCGCAATCCCCACACTTGAAATTCGAAAAAAAAAAAAAAAAAAACATCGCGATCTGTCTTTTTGTCAGCCTTTTCGCCTCGTTTTCTTCCACCGCCCACCAAACCTATCCACGCCTCCTCGACTCAATCGACTCCAATCGTACAGTTTTGGCAGCATCCCTTTCTTCGATACTTCTTCGACAACCCCCTCATTTCCTGCCTTTGGCGCTTTGATTGTCCTTGACAAAGAAGAACAAAAACAGAAACCAAAAACGAGAGAAAAACCTACAAGTTTTCTTCTCTTTTCCCACAACCGAACCCCCGACACCCCCTCCTCTCGAACACCACATAACCCAGATACAGGACACAAGTCTTGTTTATGTATCAGCACGACAATATCTCCGAGTCTCTTCACTCACCTCCTATTTGGCTGCAGTCCTTTCGCATACCGCGAAAACCTTGTAGCATCAGTCAAGGTCCTCACGGTTGAATTTCCCGTTCTTTGAATCGACATACGACCCTCTAGACAATACCCTTTTCGAACCTTGTTGAGCAAGTTCTGTCTTCTCCTCGCGTTCATGCCTCCGTCTCTCAGAAACGACTTCCAGTTTTCCCTTATGTTCAAGCAAGGCCCGGTCCGCTACTGACGACCCTGTCCTCCCAACGGCTCCAACGGCCTCATTCCCTTCCAAACGTCCCAAGTCCAACGTACAACGTTCCAGGTTCCAGTCGCCTTTTGTTTCCCTGTCAAAGACGACCAGTCCTTCTTTTGCAATCAACACTCAACTCAAAACAAACCCTTTCTGCGTAACAACCCCGCCAAACCGCCATCATGTCTCTCATCAACGTTCGCCGTGACGTCACCGACGTCTTCTACCGCTACAAGATGGAGCGTATCCAGACCAAGATCGAGGGCAAGGGCAACGGTATCAAGACCGTCGTCCCCAACCTGAGCCAGGTCGCTCAGCAGCTGGCCCGTCCCGGCGCCTATCTTATCAAGTACTTTGGCTTCGAGCTCGGCGCCCAGACCAACATTGACCCTCCCGATGACCGCTGGATCATCAACGGTGCCCACGAGGCCGCCAAGCTCCAGGACTACCTCGACGGCTTCATCGCCAAGTTTGTGCTCTGCAAGAAGTGCAAGAACCCCGAGACCGTGGTCCAGATCAAGGACGGCCACATCACGCTCGACTGCAAGGCCTGCGGCCAGCGCACCGACGTCGATCTGCGCCTCAAGCTCAGCGGTTACATCATCAAGAACGCTCCCAAGAAGGGCAAGAAGGACAAGGCCGAGCGCAAGGCTGCTCGCAAGGCCAAGCAGAACGGCACTGCCAACAAGGAGAACGGCGACGCCGCCAGCGGCGACGACAACTCTGGCTCTGGCAAGGACAGCGGCGACAAGGACAACAACGGCACTGCCGCCGGCAGCGACGACGAGGCCACCGCCTCGCCCGCCCCTGGCCGTGCCAACGAGTCGGTTGAACCCAAGAATGTTGAGTGGAACGTGGACATGACTGAGGAGGCCATCAAGGCCCGTGCCAAGGCCCTGCCGGACGACTTCAAGCAGAAGATGATGCTCAATGGCGGCGACGACGACGACGAGGATGGCGAGGGCGGCGGCAACACCGTCTACAGCCAGCTCGGCGAGTGGATCCAGGAGCAGGCCGAGGAGAAGGGCAGCATCGACAAGGTCGACGATCTCGAGATCTACCTCAAGGCCCGCGACCTGGGCATCGAGTCCAAGCACCGCACCGTCGTGGTCCTGGTCCAGACGCTCTTCAACGAGAACATCCTGGCCCAGATCCCCAAGCGTGCCAGCATGCTGAAGAAGGTGAGTCCCAGGATCCCAGAACCTCAGAAACCCCCCTAACCCCTTCCCCCCTCGATATTTATGCAAGACCAATACTAACAGTCTAGATTGTCACTTCTGAGCGCCATGAAAAGGCTCTGCTTGGCGGTACCGAGGCTCTCATTGGTAACCACATCAAGGAGCACCCCGAGATGGTCGACAAGGTCGTCAAGATCCTCCACCTGTACTACAACAGCGACCTCATCTCCGAGGAGGTCGTCAACAAGTGGGGCACCAAGGCCAGCCGCAAGTACACCGACCTCTCCGTCTCCAAGAAGGTCCGCAAGGCCGCCGAGCCCTTCCTCAAGTGGCTCGCCGAGGCCGAGGAGGAGGAGTCCGAGGAGGAGTCTGAGGAAGAGGAGGACGACGAGTAAAATTGTTGTCCCCATCTCCCTCTCGACTCCTTCTTGAATGAAGGATGATCTTGAACCGCTCTGGAAGCTGGAAGCAAAACAGAACATCCCCCCAAAATTGAACGAAGTTTATGGAAAGCCAATGTGACGAATCTCCCAAAAATGGAAAGAAAGGAAAAAATTGTAAAACATGGACAGCATGGAAACATGGATACATGGGTTTATTTATTTCCTCTCGAAAAAGAACGAAATATTATTTGGAATTGGGGCCAAAATTGAAATTGAATTCACGATTCGCCTTCTTCTTTTGATTAACTGATATGTGCATCTTTTCTCGTATCTAATGTGAAAGTCACCCCGCGTGTTTGTTACACTGCTCATTGTTATGTATTATGTCACGGCTTTGCCTTCTGTTTTTGCTACTGTAAATTGAAGAACGCTTTACATATGTAACATTAAGTTACCGGGGCGTATCCTTATGTTTTCGCTTTTCTGTCCTTGCTCTAGAATGCCAAAATGTCCTTACCGAAGCATATGGGAAGTTGTATCGTTTATATTCTTCGTGTCATTCAATGGTCATCACTACAATTTGTTACGATATAAGAGTGGTTTTGAGAAAACTATGGAAAGTTTAGATTGATAGAAAATAAAGCACCTGTAACTCCCAAAGAAAAAGAAACAGCAACAAGTCAACAAGCCAACAAGCCAGGGTATCAAAAAATGAAGAGACATTATCATGACCAAAACAACGACAAAAACCCCATTGAAAAGCACTCCTCCGCGCCATCACTCTTCCTTTCAAAACTAGTCCCCTCAGATGAGACAATAGAAACAAAAGCGAGTGATGCTTGTACACCAATGCATACTGCAACATGCCAACTGCAACATGCCAACAAGTGTTGGGCTCCTGACAGCCTTGTCTAAAGGCCACGCTCGCTGACAGGTTGAGCATGTTCTGCAGTGCAGTGCCAATGATCTCCCACCAAAAAAAAAAAAAAAAAAAAAAAAAAATAGAAAGAAAAAATCCCACCGCAGCCTCGTTCTCAACAGATCTGGCACAACCTCAAAACCATGATGACTGTGAGAAGAATCAAGAAACAAAGTGAAGGTGGCCAACAAAAGATATTGGGGGTAAACTGGTACACAGACCAGCCAAAAAACCAATGGCCAATGCAACCAAGGACACAAGAAACCAACTGCAGTGCTCAAGGATGTGAACAAAACAAAAAACAGAGGGCGACCAAACTTGTGAAATCGACAAAACATGGCCACGATGTGCCAAGTCGCCATGGAGTCTTGCCTTAGGGCCAATTGATAGGGTACCCGTACTCCTGCATCAGAGCGTTAAGCGCCCAGTAAGGAAGCTCTTGTGGCCAGGGACAAATCGGCGTAAATGACTGTTGAGGCTCCTGTTGGTCGTTGCGTTGCGGGACCGTCTGTAGCTTCGGGTCCTGTTCATGCTCGCTATCGGAGGTCACTGTGATAATGTCAGCACTACTCTACCCAGGCGAGTCTCTAGGATGGGGGTACTAGACAAGGCAATGGGGGTGGGGAGGAATCAATATATATACTTACTGTAGCCGTTTGCGCTAGTCGGGCCATTCATCCAGCCTCCGCCAGTCTTCCGATGGCTGTCAGATCCGGACCCGAGAGGGTGCGTGGTCGCCCGGTCCGGTTCCCTATGGTAAAGGATGTCATTGTTCTTGTCGAGTTCTGGGTGTTGTATGGGCTTTTGCCATTGTTTTTCTTCTTCATCCGAGGGGAATTTGAAGATGCCCTGTTCTATCATCCGTTGCTTGACTTCTTCTAGTTTATCGCGCAATTCAGGGGGAATTGGTAGCTCTTGCGTGGGACGTGGAGAACGAGAGCCTGTCGAGGTCTGGGTCCGCTGCTGGGGAGAGCAAGGCCGTTGCCCATTGGGGCCAACATACTGCTGCGGCGGTACCTGGCGTTTTTGGGGCGGTCCTTGTGGACGCTGAGCCTGAGGTGGCCCTTGGCGCTGTTGATTAGGGCCGGAGGATCGCTGAGGGATGCCTCGGTTTTGCTGTGGCGGGTATTTGTGTTCCTGGAGAGGGTCAGAACGCTGTCGTGACGGGCCTCGGTCTCCTTGTTCGGGTCCAGGACGCTGTTGGGGCGGGCCAGAAGGCGGGACATAAGGCGTCTGGGGAAGTCGAGAAGGCGGACCAGGAGGTGGACCAGGAGGCGGACCAGAAGGCGGACCATAAGGCGGACCATAAGGTGCCTGGGGAGGGCCGTACCACTGCTGGTGCGCACGACGAGGCTGAGAGGCGTCGACTTGCTCGCCATAGAACTGAATAGGAGGCCCTTGGGGTGGGCGTTGGTGGAGGGGAGGACCGGCCTGGTTGAACCACGGTCTAGGAGTGTCCTCGTTCGACCCCATAGGGCTTCCCGGACGAGCCATAGTGTCGGTTCTCGGATAATCACTGGCCTTGCCATGACCATTGTTGCTGCCGACGTTTGGATGCTGCTGGAAACCATGAGGAAACCGAGCATGGTCAGATTGCGGTCCATCTTGAGCGTTAGGGTGCTGGTTCAGGCCACGATGCGGAAGATTGTCGGTTTGCTGGTGCTGAAAGTTGTTGTTGGGGATGCTGGGGCCTTGGCCATGGGCATTGTTGCGCTGCTCGACGTTTTGTCTTGCTGCTGTGCTCGATGATTGATTAGATCCGGAGCCTTTCGAAGCTCCACGGTCCATGGAAGTATGGTTCTGGGCAGCCTTGCTGCTGCAGTGGTGACTCTTATGAGGTGCACAGTGGTGCTTCGTATGACCTCCGGCATGACGACGATGACGATGCTTCTTCTTCAGTCAGTCACCTTGGTCGTTATATCATACCGGAAGATGGCGGTGTCTCACATACCTGAACATGTCGCTTATTTCTAGCACGCGCAGGCGGCTCACCGTCGTCAGAGTGATAGCGTGAGTCGTCCGACTCATAAGAATCGGACGACTCATCAGACTCGTAGGAGTCGTCGTTGTCGTACATGTCGGAAAAGCCGGGGCCTGATCGGTCGGGTTAGATTTGTGTCCTCTCAAACTTGGGTTCTGATGTTTTATTTCAACTTACTTGGCTGCCGGTGAGATCTCTTGGAACTCTTTGTATCGGGCTCTGGCTTGCGTCCTTTATGGCGGCTCTCAGCCATGTCCTTCTGTGACACCTTGAGTTTCTCGAGTTGCTGTTCAAGCTGGCGTATCTTCACCGTTTTTTGAGCAGTGTCCTGCAATTTCTCGCAATTGTCACAGCCACATTGCATAATAGCTTTTAGATCACCATTGACAGCCGTACAAGCCGTTGTACCGACTTTGGCGTTAAACATCTGGACTGGAATGACCACGGGTGGCTTGACATCTTTGCTGCTGGTGTTGCCATCCACCTTGAGCTCATGCTTCGCTGAGGTGGGTTGGTGTTTTGGGACCTTCTCTTCAGGCTGGACATCAACATTCTTGCTGGTGTTCCGCTCTGCGTTGGCCAGCACATCTGCGACCGCACGCTCCAAGTCGTATGGAGGTGGGGGAGATGATTGTTTATTGTTCTTGTCGGGCTTCAAGTTGTGGCCTATAATCCACTCAACGACGGACTTGGGCCGCCGCTTGCCCCAGACCCCTGCTCTCTGGTTCTGGCCCCCCATATCTCTCGCTTTGTTAGACTGCAGCCTTGTCAGTTGTCAAAGATTCAAAATAAATAAATGGCGGTAGATCATCATTGGTCTTGCGTGAAGCAGGTGTGAGTGATAGGAACATCGAGGAGATCAGTTCGTAAGGAACGAAGATCATTCCAACACAATGCAATATCAACTGTGGCTTGCCAGTCATAGGAAAGCAAAATGCCCGTGGATGATCAAAGTTGACTGAAAAGTGAAGTGGATGGGGATGGCAAATCTGTGAGAAGACATGAGAGACGCTTGCGAGAAGGCATTGCTTAGCCAGTTGCGTATTCCCCTCTCACTCTTTCTTCTTGTTCTTCTTCATCTTTGTTCTGATCCGAGACGCTCTCGTTTAACGTTTCGAGATCGATTTTTCGAAGTATTCGTAGGGATGGGAGGTGGTGCATGGGTCTGGAATCGAATGTGATGTCCGTGAATATTTAGTAAAGGAATACTAACTGTTGATGTAGATAGCACAAAGAAAAGAATCTATTGCGAGCCTATCTGTAGATCTTGTGGAAAGTTGAGAGAGCTATACAGCAAAGGTACAATCTCGTTGCGAATTGCGATGATATCTTTCGATGATAGTAAGCTTTGTTGCATACACATAGAGACTTCGGCTTGTCCAGAGCAGGACACGATGGAGTCAATATCTCGAACCAAAGATAATAGCAGATTTTCGTTGACTGAGGTGCTGGAGAAAAGAAGAGAAGAGAGAAGAGAGAAGAGAGAGAGGAGGGTTAGGAGGAGATACAGAGTTTTTAAGCTCTTCGGCGCGTTTGTTATCCTTTGCGAAGAAAGGGAAGGAGCGAAGGACGACCCCGACCGAAAATGGCAAGAGGGACCCATGGAGCGCCGAGGGGCTCCTGGCGTCCGAAGTATTGATGTTTTTCTCAGTTTCAACTCAAGTGCATGGCCTGGGCTGAGAATGTCCTCAAAGTCTGTGGTGACAAAGAGTGAAGCGATGACCGTGGGCAAAAGGCCGGCGGCGAAGTAGACGAAGTGCTGGCATGACGATGTCGCATTACTTTGTCGAGACTCTCGCGACACCGTGTATTCACTGACCCAGCTACATGATACAGATCAGTGTTTGGCATATGACGCTTTGTATGCAACCTAAGATGGTGCATACAAGCTTGGAGGTCTCGTTAGGGTTGAAAAGTAGTCATGTTATGAGGAGACGAAGATGCAAAAGATGAAAAAAGAAAAGAGGACGGAGAGAAGAGAGGTTCATGGAGGCTCCAGTCCCTTTTATATTCGTTCGAGAGACTTGAGACCGAGTCAAGACAAGTAAAGTCAGGACTCGGTACTCGAAAGGGTGAAATAAAGTCAATAAGACAATGAGTGCTGCTTCTATTGTTCATTGTTCATAAGTCATCTGTTTGGCGTCACTCATCGACCTTGAATACACAAGGCATTCATGCTTAAATACAGCTCTTAGTATAGCTATTGTAGTGCTGTCTACTGTGTCAATACTGACAACTACGGGTAGTGACTATACGAGTTTACTTTTACGATAATTTTGGCACAAAGAAGAATAAAGAAATCGTCGGTAGATACGCAAGCAGTATTTGATCAAAAATCAACAAGGTTCCATCCACAAATTGCCACCACTTCCATCACTATTCGAGATAACCCTTCCTCCCCTATAGCGCTCCATTCGTATAGCAGCAAGTACTCTATATCGCCCTTAGCCCTGGGGTATTTTGTGATCCATGAAGTCGTTATAGTTTCTGTTTGGTGTCGTGTCTGATACGCGGCGTGAAATGCAAGAAATAATGAAGTAAAGCAAATAGAAAATCAAATCCAGTCGATTAGGATGTCGATCTGCCAAAATCGCCTTCCGGTGTCACACCGCAGCTTAGTCGGGAAGTCGGACAGCGTAGAAGACGCCGCCGTCGGTAATGTACCAGCGGCACCCGAGGTGGTCAATGGTGGCGCGGCTGCGCTGTGTCCAGTTGCCGTCGAGCTCGCGCAGCCAGTAGAACCGCGACTTGTCGTCGTCCGCGGGCTTAAAATCCTGGGGTTCGTAGAGATTGTTGGCATACGCAAACTCAAGTTGTTCCTGCAGCACCTCGCTGGGGCTCTGGCCGATGCCCATGGCGGGCTCTGAGTGGATGCCGCCGGCACCGATGCCAAGGCCTCCACCACCGAACCCGCCACCACCGCCGCCACCGACAAAGTAATTACCTCCTGGGACACCGCCGGACATCATGACCACGGGGGGAGTGCCGACGCCACCGACGCCACCAGGACCCACGGCGTAGGTAACGCCGGGCTGCTGCTGGACGTAGATGGGCTGGCCCATAGAAGCCTGCGGGTAGGCCACCATGGGGGCAGTCGTCGTGGCAATCTGAACGGGGACGCCATTTGCCTGTATGGAGAGTGGTTAGCAGATGAACTTGTGTGAGGATGATGATAGGAATAGAACAAAAAAAAAAAAATGAGAACCAAGATGAACAACATGGGAGGAGATCGAAATAAAGCAGACTAAATGTTCCATGTAGCACTCGCTAGGAAGGTGTAAAATCGAGAACTATAAAAGGGAAGACGGGACAAGGGCAATCGTTCTTGCATAAAGATATGACTGTTGGTAAGGTGCACTGACAGTAGTGTACACGGCCTGCTGCTGGCCAGGCTGCTGAACATAGACAATGTTCTGGCCGGGAGCGTCGTTACGAGGCACATAGGTATGCACCATGGGACCGTTGGTGGCATCAGGAACAGCCGGCAGGAAGCTGATGCCCGTGATAGCCGTCGGGTCAATGCCGTTCACAGCATGGGTGGCGCCAGCGGCAAAAGGATAGCCCTGAGCGGCCGCCATGTTCGTTGCTGGGAGGAATGTCGGAAAAGCTTGAATATTGTAGCCGTTGTTCAGATGAGTGAAAACGCCGTTGGCACCGGTGGCAGGATTGATGCCGTTGAAGCCAGGGACACCGGGAACTGCAGAACCAGGAACGCCAGGGATTCCACCAGGGCCGGGCTGTGCAAAACCACCAGCGGCAGCCGAGGCGGTCGTCGAGGGTAAAGTTGGGTCCAAGACAGGACCGCCAAGGGGAATGCCAGGAGTAGTCGGGCGGGACGAAGTCTCAGTCGCAGCACGGGCACTGCCGGACTTGCTAGCAGCACGGTGATGACTGCTGTGGCTGTGGCCCTGCCTGTGCCTGTGGCCGATGTCGTCCTCGTCGTCAACGTCTTCGACACGCGTGCGACGGTCAAGGTGCGGCTTGTTGCTACCGCTGTGGCTGCTGTTGTGCATGTGGTGGCTGTAGCGGGAGGCAGAAGAGGCAGAAGAAGAGGAAGAGGCAGCAGTGAGCTTGGTCTGGACAGGATGCTGGACAGGATGCTGCACGGGGTGATGGACGGGGAGTGTACGGGAAGAAGCAGCTGCAAGATTCGTGAAAAAGGCTGGCTTTGTTGAGGCCGCGGCGAGGCTGGTGTCAAAGGCAACACGATGTCCCCGAGATTTCGAACGTCTTGTAGGAGATCCAGGAGATGAAGACATTGTGACCAAGGTGAAAGAGGAGGAGAGATGGGAGAGAGAGTTGGGGACAAAGAGAAGGGTCAAATACTCATGATGATGTGGCCCAAGTGTGCTTTTCTCTGTATTTCTTTGGCTTCGCGGGGCAGAGATTTTTCTGTGCGTGCAAAATTGAGCACCTGATCCTTTTTATGGTGAAAGGTAGTCATAATGAGGGTAGAAGGTCAAATGAAGAAGGCGCGAGGGTGTTTCCAAAATCAAATACGGAAGGAGCGGCCGTCAACAATGGCAAGCGGCAGGCGGGGCAGGCAGCAAAGACAAAATTTCACCAAAATCTTGGAGAAAATGGCGTCTGAATAGCTACAACGGCCATTGATCACTGGAAGTAGAAGGTAACTTCGACTGATGGTCGAGTGAGACCGAGGTGAAGTGCCAGGGTGATATCGTCACCTCTTGGGCGGTATTGGGAGATGTCAAGAGCAGTGATGGAAGACAAAATGAGGACCGGAGAACTGGAAAATGAGATTGAGAAATGCAGAAATGCAGAAGAAGGAAGGCAGGTCTCAGGAGAAAGGCACGAAACGAGATAACAAATATAACGACATCGTCGAGAAAGGAACATGCTAAACTCACAACTGTGTGCGTCGGCTTGAGAGTCCACTGCTGGCCGTTCCAGCTGTATTGGAACATGCCGTTGCCAGCAGCACTCCGGTGGTAGTGCTCGTCTGGATCGTCCTCGAGATACATGTTGGAAAATGGCCAGCACATTTTTGGAAGATCTAAGATTGAGAAATAAAGGTGCGTGGGATTAAATTATGGACGAGGTTGGGAAGAAAGGATATGTCGACGTGCTGTGGGCAGATGGAAAGAGGTACGGACCTAGAAAAAGCAAGTGGCCTTGCGAGGAAGGTACGTGTGGGCCAGAACTTGGCTACCTACAACAGACAACGCCTATTAGACAGCTTGAGCGACCAACCGTGGAAGAGCCAGGCCACTGTTCTTTTGAGCGGTTCAACGTCTTTGATATATCTACATTGAAATCTGTATATACATTATGTGCTCCATTCCCAGTTCTCGCTCTATTGTGTCGCTTTGCTGCTCCGCGCCGCCAACATCGCATCAATTGCCTGGACGACATCCTCTGCCGACTCTTTGGCAAAGGCCGCGGCAGCCTCAGTCCGGAAAGCATCGTCAATGACAAGCGCAGAGCTCAGCAGGCTCTTCTCTCTTGGCGCGGGTTTAGGTAGCAGCGTCGCAAATAACCCTGGCGGTTGGCGCGCTGGTGCTTGGTACGTTTCGTGTGCCACTATCATCTTCAAATCCTTTACACTGCCGTTGGTTGCTGGAGGTGATATTGACGATGTCGGCGGCGGTACCTCGACAC
Source organism: Sporothrix mexicana (assembly GCA_021396375.1). NCBI lineage: Eukaryota > Fungi > Ascomycota > Sordariomycetes > Ophiostomatales > Ophiostomataceae > Sporothrix > Sporothrix mexicana. Next base: position 361,438 of record WNYC01000002.1, read on the forward strand.
CCTTGTACTCTGCGTAGCGTTGAATGGCCGTGACCAAGGTGTCTGTATCCAGTGTCTCCTTGCCAGATGCCTGCAGCTCCCACAAGCCGCGAACACTTCCAAGCTCGGCCAGGACGTCTTTGTAGACACTGTTGAGTTCTGTGCCGGAGGGAGCCGCGGCAAGAAGCGTGCGGAAGGACACTTCAACGCCTGTCTGGGGTATCACAGTAGCACCCGTAAGAAGAGAAAACATCTCGGCGCGTGCTCCGTCGAAAGCTTCAGGTGTGTGCCTCAAACTGTCTCGTACAGCTTCAAGGGTCAGAAGGACGAGGGCTGCTGGTTTTGGGTTTTCTTTCGTGATTGTCCTTGTGGCGGCCTTTGTCACTGGCTTCTGCACTGCCAGCAGCCGCTTCACGTCCTGTGGGCGTCCCTCGCCCAAGCTGAGCTGCAAGAACCGGCGCATTGCTCGTGGCTGATCCGCCAGCACAGATGTCCACAGCCCAATGGCCCAGAGGTCTGTCAAGAAAGCCGTAGATTCGGCAGCCTCTCCTCCCACCAAAGCGTGGCTCCAGTTTAAGAGCATGGCTGTCGTCTCCCCAACCGGGTACTTGCCGCCCACGGCGTCCTGGAACTTGCTCCAGTCGGTCGTCTCGATAAACGAAACAAGCTTGTGCGCAACGGCCGCGCTGCACTTCTTTTGGCGCATTAGCGTGCGCCCGTCGGGTGTCTGCACGGCGAGCGACACCAGCCGCCGTACTTCCCGGAGCGTGCGGCATGTTTCGAGTGCTGCCAGAAACACGTCGGGCCGTTCGCGGCGCACCCGGTACTTGTGGCTGTCGCGGGCCGACAACGCTTTTTGTAAGAGGATCGGCACAAACTCGGGCGTCGCAGCAATTCTTTTGGACAAGGCATTGTGGTGCCGCACATTGCCCAAGTCGGGCACCGTCTTGGGGTCGCCCAGCACGGCCGACCACACATCCGCGTCCATGACATGCCACGCGGTACGCTCCTTTTCCATCTGGAGCTTGCGCTGGCGGGCGGCATAGCTCTGCTTGCGTGTCGTGACGAAACGTCCCGTCAGAGCATCCACAGAGGTATGCGCACGCGACCATTTCGCCCACGCGGCTTTCCCGTGGATCTCTTTATCAAAGGGGCGGACATTTGGGTTGTCTTCGGCGTCGAGGTCGAGAACAGACAGGGGCAGCTCGTAGATCGGTGCTTCTGGGTCATAGTCGCGGCCGGGAGGCGCCTCGACCATGTACTCACGAGGCTGGCGACGGAGGCGGGGCGGGCGCGGGTTGTCCGACGTTGAGGCGCTGTGCATGTGCCGAAGACGGGTGCTATGTGTGATTTTGTATGAGGGAGGGCATGCCAAGGACTCGGAATGTTGAGTTGTATGACTCGAGGATGGCCAGATTGGCCAAACTGGCCGACGAGGCCGGAGAGACTGCATTCTGCTGGCTCGTCCGCCAGATATCGAGAAAGCGTTCGATTCCCCCAGTGGAAAACACGATGGACGATGGTAAAAAGAGTGAAAAAGAATTGGCCAAAAGGATAAATGTTGATCTCTATAGAATCCTCGCAGAACGAATACTCTCCCCTCACCCCTTTCTCTTTTCTGTTGTCTCGTCCAGGAAAGCGACAATCCGGGGCAGGTATGGAGACAGTCTGGGGTTAGGAAGGAGCTTGGTGAGGAGAAGCGGGCCCTGACAGCGAGACAAGTCTGGAAAATGTCCCCTAAAACATGCTGGCCTCGGACCGGCTTTCTTGGTGATGGCAGTAGCGTATTTTTCTGCCGCTGTCCCTGAAGGCGGTGAGCCGCGAACTCCGCCACAGACATATGAGCACTCACAGACATCACTCGCGTGAATGGTCACGTGCGACCCACTATTGATGCCTTTTCGACATCATCCTGCAGTCCTGCAGCATCAACAAACTCTCTTACCTAAACCTCAACTACATCCATCACCACATCACATCCCACCATGCCGCCGCGAAAACGAACCACAAGGGCCTCCAAGAAGGCAGAGGAGGCCGCTGAGGATCCTGCTGTCGAGCCTGCTGTCGAGCCTGCTGTCGAGCTTGCGCCGGCAGCAGACGCGCCAACCAAAGTCGAAGCAGAGGCTGAGGCAGCGCCGGATCCAGAGCCAGAAGCACCACCACCAAAGACAACAACAGCCACGGCCGCAGCCACGAAAGCCCCCACACCATTAACTTCCGCAGCCGACCGCATGGCCCGTTTCAAGGCTCTACAAGCCCGCGCCAAGTCGTCGTCCGACCAGAACCTCAAGGCGGCCGCCATCGAAACGCAAAGATTATCGACCGACGCATCGCAACTCAACGCCCTGCGCCGCAAGGTCGCCGTCACCTCCCACAAACTCCTAAAGGCCGAGGTCGAGGAGGAGGGCGGCGACTTTGAGCGCAAACGCGCGTGGGACTGGACGGCCGAGGAGAGCGAGCGGTGGGACAAGCGCATGAAGAAGAAGGCCGCGCACCGCGACAATGCGGCGTTCCAGGATTACACGCAGGAAGCGGGCAAGGTCTACAAGAAGCAGATCCGGAATGCGGCGGCTCTGGCAGCTCCCGATCTCGACCAGTACGCCCGTGACAAGCTGGCGGCTGTCGAGAAAGCAGCAGCAGCGGGCACGCTCGAAATCGTGGAAACGGCCGATGGCGAACTGATTGCCATTGACAAGGACGGCACCTTTTTCTCGACAGCCGAGTCGACATCGTTTGCCGACAACCGCCCCAGCAAGGAAGCCATCGACCGGCTGGTCAACGACCAGAAGAAGGCGGACGACGCGGCGCTGCGCAAGCGGCGGGAGCGGCTGGCGAAGAACGGCGAGGACGCGGACGTCACGTACATCAACGAGAAGAACAAGCACTTCAACCAGAAGCTGGCGCGGTTCTACGACAAATATACGACGGAGATCCGCGAAAGTTTCGAGCGTGGAACGATGATTTAGTGAGGAGGAGGCGGTGGTATATGGAGTATTGTCTTTTAATTTTATTTTCAGTGTCAGAGATGGCGTTACGGAGACTGAGCGGCGACTCTTGGTCGGCTTTGCATGAGCACGTCTTTTTTTTTTTTGTTTAGTTTTTTCTCACTTCTATTTTTCGCAGTTTTTATTATATTATTATTTGGGTGGAACTGGTTCTATGGCCGGACGGTCGTCCTGAAAACTCAAACTATGATACACAAACGCTATGCTAATAATACACTTGTCTTGCAACATTTTCACCTCCCTTTTTTTGTTTTAATTTTCCCCCTTCACTCCCCTACAACATCCCTTTCCTCCATCCCCGGTTGGCCAGCTCGACCAGTTGAGCAACCTCCACGACACCGGCCACCGACTCGTCACTCAACGCCTCGACAACAGCCTCGGCCACATCGTCGACCTTAAGGGGTTTTGTGCCCAATGTACCCAGAAGACCTGTCAATGCACCGCCCGTAAACCGGTTGACGACCGTGCCGGCACCAGCAATCGCTGCCAATGGCACTGTGAGCGGCCTTGCGCCGGCATCGTACATGAACGGAGCCCGAATGAAAATGGGCCGTCCAAGCCGTTCTCCTTCCTGTTCTAGCTTTGACTTGGCCTCCAGCTGGCGTTCTGCATCGCGTTTGGTGCTCAAGTACCGCGAGGGCAGGCCCGGTGCCGCCCCGGACGCCGAAATGTACGCAAACGCCTCGACGCCGCCCTCGGCTGCTGCCTGGGCTGCCAGCAATGCACTGTCTCGGTTCATTCTCTCGTAGGTCGGAGCGTTGGAGTCGGCAGGCGGCTTGCCGCCCAGCACTTTCTTGATGCCCTCGACGGGCGACTCCTTTCCCGACAAGATGCCCTTGTAGTCGGCCTCGAGCAAAATGCCCAGGCTGTGGACGGCATAGTTTGCGCCCCTCATCAACGGGGCGTAGGTTGCCGGCTCAAAAACGTCGGCGCGCTCCCAGGAGACGCGGCGGGCCCACGAAGGCGCCGTCCGTGCACCCGTGACGGCCTCCCACCGGGGCTCGCCGGACCGGCTGATCGACGTAACATCCCAGCCGCGCTGGACGCCAAACTTGCAGATGCGCGATCCCAGGAAGCCGTTGCCGCCGCAGACGACGAGCCTTTTTGCAGCGGAGGCCATACTGATGTGATGTGAGGAGGTGTGAAAGTGTGAGAGGCGATGTATATAGAAAAGAAAGCGAATTATCAATTGATTACTTGTCTGAGAACTTGTCGGAAAACTCAATTGGAAATTTTATTGGAGATACGAGAAGTCGTCGTATGAGGTGAGGTCATTGAAGCTCCAGGTCAGATCATGCTAGAGAGCTGCACGTGACGCCGTTGAGCTTGTCAGTGGGGACAGCAAGTTTTAGTGGGCTACTTATCGCCGGTAGCCAATGACTGTCCTCTATTCACGCCCGCTGCGAATTCGTCTTTCGCATCGCCGACGTCAATTTGTTGACTCCAACTTTTCTTCACCATTGCATTGCATCGCCATCGCGCCAGCCATCATCGCATCACACACAGCGCACTTCCATCTCGCAACCTCTTGCACACAAGATGGCCCCTCCCAGCGGCGTCGGCAAGCGCGTCAAGGGCTGCCAGATCTACCGCCCCTTTGTCTACGGCTCGACCTCCAAGCCGTTCGACGACAAGACCAACCCCAAACCCCCAGGCGTCCCCGACGACCACACCCACTCCTGGACCGTCTTTGTCAAGGGCGTCGACGATACCGACATCACATACTGGCTGCGCCGTGTTCAGTTCAAGCTCCACGAGTCCATTCCCAACCCGGTCCGAAGTAAGTTTTTCTGTCCTCGCTTTGTTGTCCTCGCTGCCCTCGAATCTCCTTCAGACGCTCGCTACGCTCGCTTTTCTTTCTTCACTCGCTGATCGAGACTAACCTCGCTACTCCAGTGATCGACGGTGAACCCGGAAAACCATTTATTGTCGAGGAAACCGGCTGGGGTGAATTCGAAATCACGCTCAAGCTTTACTATGTCGCCGAGAGCGGCGAAAAGCCCCAGACGCTCTACCACCACCTCCGCCTCCACCCTTATGGGCGCACCGACGAAGACCGCGAGGCCATGCGCGCTACGGGCCAGGTGCCCGCCTGGACGTACGAAGAACAGCTCTTCAACGAACCCTACGAGACCTTTTACGAGATCCTGACGACGGGTGCGCTGGCGCTCCCAAAAGCTGGTTCGTCCGGCTCGTCGTCCGCCGCCGCCGCCGCGCTCGCCCCGATCGGCAAGCGCAGCGAGGGTGGCGTGCTTGCGCGTAGCGCCATGGTTCCACTGCAGAGTCGGCAAAAGAGCCCGTTTAGCAAAGAGACGGAGCAGCTTGAGATCAAGAAGCTCAAAGATGCGCAGAGCAGCGTGCAGACGATGACGGAGAAGCTGTTGGCGGAGTTGCGGGTCAAAGAGGAACGTCTGGCGGCCCTCAAGAAGGAGGCGACGGATGCCATGGTGGCTGGGTGAGCATGGAGAGAGAGGAAAAAGCAAAAAGCAACAAAAATGGGAGAAAAAAATTGAAACAGCGTCAGACAGCGCTCTGTGGGCACGACCGGCGCCGAGCCGCGGCTGGCTCTCGTGCTCTCATCAGGCACCAAGCCAAGATGAGGAGAGCAGAAAGACAGACGGCAGTCAAGAGCTGCCTTCTCATATTGGCCCTTTTGGGGGCCAATTCTACCCGAAAGCTGCATGTACTCTCGACTCGGGCCTCCCGCCTGCTCATGTCTCTCCTGCAAGTTCAGCCAGATCTGCGGGTCTTAACGATTTGTGGATGCTATGAAGACAGTATGAGGACATTATTACGGAAGCTATTAGCCTGCTGTCACCTCGGCCTAGCGTGTCTGGGCAGTATGGTGTTGATGACTGACAAACAGCGCGAGCACGCCTGTGGAGGAATAGGCAAAACACGAGGTAGCACGGTCAGGGCCAAGAGAATAGGGTCGATGTGCCAACCATAAAACGGCACCGATCCAAGCGAGCCACATATGAATACATGAAATAGAATTGAGCCACAACTGTCCAGCAGCTTTTGCCCCCTCTTGAGTCGAGTGAATATTAGTGTGTGAATTATGACCTGGGATATGGGATGAGGAGATCGCACGCAACGATCTTTGGCTGCACATTGTGCTGTGCCGCATCGACGGCTGATCTTAATGGCCACGGCGCAATATAAACATCTGCCTCAACGACAACACTGCAGTTTATCCAAACTGCCCGCTCCGGCAAAATAGCTTAATCGAGAAGGTGGAAAGAACAGCCTTGCCAGAGTCGAGGAGAGGCGAAATAGAGAGAGTGGTCAGAGACTGTCTAGATCTGTCTAGTTTCGTACGTGCTTGTGTTGTTCTTGTCAATGCTTTTGATTTTTTTTTTCCCCCTTTGACAATTTGTCTTTATTTTGTAGGAGAGAGAGATATATATGTATATATATATATGTTCAAAAAAAGACTACATTACAATAACATATTCATTTTGTAATATCTTTTTATTCATTTATTTATAAATACATAGAAATAGCGATGAATAAAAGCGATTGAAATAAAATCATGATTAGAAAGAATAATGAGATACCGCAGCCTATTGACATCTAGCGTCACAATATACCCTGCATCTAGCACGGCTTATATGTCCTTCTTCTCCCCAGTCTTGACAGAATATTACGACCATATATTGCCGACTTCCCCAGCCTCTTCTGATGTTTCTTTCCGTTTTTGCCCCCAACTTGGCCCCGGGAAAAAGGTTGTATCCAGAAGAGTGCGGCACAATAGAGTTTGCCGGTTCTTTACCATCATATTTTGTCCCATGTCATAGAGCATAGAGGGCGAGGGGAGAAGGCCAAACGACATGGCTCTATACCGAAGTGGGAGTCCAAATACCCTTTATCCTCCACCTGCTTCCATCTTGTACCTTAGAGCTGTCACGATATGCAGGTGAAATGAACGACTGATGGTGTTCTGTTGATTTTTGTTTTCGACACAAATCGCCTCTTTCAACGGACTGGACGACGCCCTCACAGCCCTCACAGCCCTCACAGTCCTCACAATGCTTTCATCAAGCACACGGTTACGGCACTCAGCCGCTCTAAGGATGCTGTTTACGGCTATCCTTCTGTTATCAGCGCCGATGTCCGTCCTGTCCGACGGCACTCCGGAGTCCACCGACACCGACAACGAGCCACCGCCGATCCCTGTCATGGCCCGTCCCATGGGCCACGGCCCTGTCGTCCCGCCCGTCATTAACGGCTCGACGTTCACTTCGTCTTTTGCCAACGTCACGCAGGGCCACTCCCTCAACATTTCGTGGACGCCCATCGACCCAAAGTATGAGCCGCTGAGCATCACCGCGAGGGCCATCAACAGGACGGCCACCAACCGCGCCAACTCGTTTCTCGTGACCATTGCCCGTATGTGCCCTTTTGCCCTTTTCTTCCATTTTTTCTTTGACAAGTCACCACGACAGCATTTCTGACTGATACGCGTAGCAAACGTGGCCAACACGTCTTCTTTCTCCTGGACATCGGTCCCCGCTCCTCTTCAGTACATGCCCACGGGCCTGTATGAGGTCGAAATCCGGCCGGCCGTCTGGAACTTGTCGGCCAACGAGCCGGGAAGCCTGACAGTGCCTGTCCTCGCCCGGTCGGCCTTCTTTGCGATCGAGGGCGCTGGTGGCGCTGGATCGTCAACAAGTTCGGGCCATGGCGGCCACAAGGGCAGCGGCAGTAGCAGCGGCTCAAACGGTCCCAACGACCCAAATGACCCCAACGGCCTCGAGTACGACCAGTCCGAGGCGAAGCAACCCTCGGCTGCAACGCATCGCCGCCTGGCTCTGGGGCTGGGCATCTCTCTGGGCCTGGCTGGTGCACTGGCACTGGCCGGCCTCCTCTACTTTATCAGGCGGAATGCTCTGCGGAGGGCCGACGAGGCACAACGGGAGCGGGAGAAGCGGGCGGAGATGACGGACTGAGGCCGGCGGTGGTTGATTGCCAAAAATGGCTGGTGATTTCTACGTCGTAGATGGTGATGGCGTTTGTGTCGTGCTTTGATACTTTTCTGTTTTTGATATCCTACTATCTATTTTGTGCTTCCGGCATCGCCGTGTTGGAAAATAACCGTTATATTGAGACCGTCTCTTACTCCCCGTTGTCTCCGACCTGTTGGACGCCATGGCTTCAACAAGCGATGCCGCTGCCTTCTTTTTGTAAATTCCTGATGTTCATGTTGGCAGATCTGCAATATCCCTTGATACCTTTCCCAAGACCTTGATCTCGCCGTTTCTGGAAGTATGAAACTTTAAACTTTTTCACGCCGAAAAACGAAATAACCCCTTGACGACCACAGACATCTTAGCGATGGTCAATAACAAAGTTCCTTTAATATTTCTTTTGATAAATCATAAACCCGTACACAGTACACAGTACACAATACACAGTACCCCGTGGATGCGCCGTGTTCTTCTGTCTTGTCATCTCATCATGAATGTCAGCACTGGTTGCTGTCTCTCCCAGAGTTGCAATGATGCCCCTGAATATTCTCCGCCGTTGGGCCAGCATTTTAGGGGAACATTGGGAATATCACGGTTGTGCTCCACGTGGGAAACACAGTCTGGATGCAACATTGGTTTGACACGATAAAAGGCTCTCATATAACCGTTCATCATTCGTCTACAATTGCTTTTTTAATTATTTACTATATTCTCCTTAACCAAACACGAAGACTTCGTTCCATTTTATGTCCAGAACTGCAATATCCGTTCTACACTCTGAAACTGACAATGATGAGATCACAAAGCACACTGAACCAAGTCGTCGTTGTGCTATCAACAGACGCGAAGGCTTTCACTGTTGACACTTTGTTAGCATGATTTGTACGTCGTAGTGAGCACCTATAATACGACGTTGAATGCTGCTATTTTGCGCAGTTGTGTACTACTAGAGTCTAGACTAGAGACAGACTGCTCATTTATTGTCTCTCTCCATTGTCACCATTTTGCACCTACATAATTCTCTCCGTCCCGCCAGATCCACTGTCTGTGAGTACGGTGGCCCAGGGCGTGGAGAATCGGAAGGCCCGCTGAACGTGTTATTCCTACGGGGGATTTCAAAACGTTTTTAGCGGTCTTTGAGTGTCTTTTTCAACATACGAGCCGTGAACAGTCGCATTCAAAGACAATAAATACTCCGTTCGTTAATGGTCTCCATACCGAGGACGTCGTGTTTCATTTTTCACCTTCCCTTTGCACTTGGCAATACGTGGGAGCATGACATCGTGCGGCGGAATAAAAATAATTTTGAACAAACTCAAATATGCCGCTAATTATTTACATATTTTTAGACGTTGTGGTAATATGACCCGGAATCGGGCCCAGTTGAGAGGACATTGGTAACTTGAAAGATTTCACGATTCACGCTGCGGGTTCAGAGCAATTACCATAAGACACGCTTTGGACGCGTAGATTTAGATGTCAATGGGGCCTGCGTCTATCGCATCGTTTGCTCCGTGAGACATTGTCGATTCTCTCTTTTTTGACTGTCATCTTGACAGCTTTTCAACGATGTCTAGTTTATGGCCGCCCCCCCCCCCCCCGGCATTTCAAGCGTGCATATTGCAACTTTCTGGAAACGGCTGCAAGAAAACGTCGACTGCGTTCTTATCATAATTTTGTACGTCGTAGTCGATGGAACATTCTGTCCAAAGGGAAAAGTAGTGTCTGTGAGCTGTCACTGTTTTTGTTAGCCCTTGTTTGCGCCAAAGTCTAGACCATATTTTGAGTCCAATATGCATTAGTGTGCTCCGTAGGCGAAGAAAATAAGAGACAAAAAGAGCAAAAAGTAAAAATATTCTTGGCGACGACACCTGCCCTATTCTCGCTCCATTCAGCTGCTTGTTCTGCCCAACAACGTTGTTGTTCTCAGCCTCTGTTAGCTCTGCTTTTCTCTTGCTCAAAATGGACATAAATCGTTCGCGATGGCCCACATGGTTTTGGTGGTAGAATATTCAAATATTCAATAGACTGGCGAAACGGGCGAAGCCGTTAACGGTCGCCCCTCGACAATCTTGACTTTGTATTTCGATTCCTTCGTTAGGACAAGCATGGCGAGTTAATAGAGACGTTTGAAAAGAAGACGAGAAAGAATAGAAACGAGTGAAACGTGAAGATTGACGCAAACGCAAACGCTGAATTTCATGTCTCTTGTGTTCTGTCAATGGTTCGACCATTCCATTTTGAACAGAATATCGACAGATGGCCTTGTATTTGTAGCTGAACAAAGACTATCGTCAATTATCGATAGTGACATGCAATGCACCCCAAACGAAAGACGGAACAGACGTGCCCAGAGCTGGGGTACATGCACTATTGACTGTACGGAGTATGACTGTGTTGTTCTCTGCCCAGACTGTTGATGTCCGCCTCGGCAGAGCACTAGTCACGGAGCAAACGCTCATGATGGATTCCACTGACAGCTCTTTCAAAGAAATCCATTCAAAGAAATCCATTCTTCAGACCGTTGGCTTTAGATGCCCACATTGTGCTCGGATGATGGAGTGTCGCCGTCTGTTTGTTTTCCTTGTTTTTGTCTCCGTCTTTTTAGTGCTTTGTGCTTTGTGCTTTGTGCTTTGTGCTTTGACGTTTTGCTAACTTTCACATCACGGCGCCGCCTTTTCACAGTGTCCATCCTCTTCCTGACCTTTTTTGCACTCTATTTTGACTGCCGTCTTCTAGGGCGTTTTGGCTTGCGCGGGAGATCCAGTGGCCATGGCTTTCCTGCCGGAAAAAGCAAGAAAGAGAAGAATTGATACTGTAATACAGAGTAAAAGAAGAGTAAGAAAAGAAAGAAGTAGGCCCACAGACATTGTCTACGGGGCGTTGAAGACGGCCTCGTCCTAGTGTTGGCGTTGGCTGACTCTTCGACTCTTCCTTTGTTTTCACAACGCCTTTTCACACACTCTGCTTTAAGTCGTACCTTATTGTCGGTTCTCCTCTTTCTCACAAGAAAGTGGCTACCTCTGTTGATTTCCAACACATTTTAAGAGAGAATGCGTGTGAAGCGGACCGGGCGAGGCGTTTACGGGCCTCTCCATGCAATAGGCTGCTCATTCCACAATGTGAACTGTGTAGAAGAAAGGTGATCCTTGACGTGGCGTTTTGTGGTGAACTTTATTCTTATTTTCTTGCCTTTTTAACCGCCTTTTGGTTCCTTTGCCCAGAATTTGCCTACATATACGACGTACATCGTATGCCTTGACGCCCTGATATTTTCCAGAGGATGCAATTGTAGCGTACAGCCGTGAAATAGAAAACAGGACGTGACGGGGAGATTTGTGGCTTTTGAGTGCGGAAAATAGAGTCAGACGGGAGACACACAGTCGCAAATTTACAGTGTCAAGTTGCATCATGACAGGGATATGGGTACGGCATACTCCGTCAGGATCAAGAGGCTGAAGATAAAGTCATTTTGGCAAGAAACCGTAAATCACGCAAGATAAAAGCCAAACGACAAAAAAGACGAAAAAAAAGAGAAAACGAGCATCACCAAGGGCAAGCCGTGAAAGGAACAACATGGTGTGAGGCCAAAGTTCGACTTTTGCTGGAAGCGAGACGAGAGGCCTGCAAAATATTGCAAAATGCTTCCCAAAAGGTGATGCCAAGGACAAGCCACAGCGAGTCTATTTGCTTGTCTTCTGTCTTGTCTTGTCGAGCACGTCCCGTCTCGTCAAAGATCTCCCTTGCTGGCAAGCTTTTCTAGGCCTTTCCAGTGTCTGAATACTATTATGTGGCTTAACCAAACTCTTGATTCTTGGCAGCTCTTTTCTCCCTCTTTTACGTCGTATGTCTCCTCCCTGTCTGGCCTTTCTTTTCTATTCTCATCTCAGGATACCCCAAAATATATTGGGCTTCGTGTACCGCGCTTCGGGTTGTTGTCATTTCAGCCCTGCCCAAAGCGAACGTCACAAAGCTCGGCATTTGTAGGCCCTGAGCCAAGCAAAAGGTAAAAGTACCGTGCTACTGTAAGACGGCGACGGGGTACAAACAGGGACAGACAGGGGACAAAACAGCTTACACAGCTTTACACAGCATCGAACAATCTAGGCCAAGGCCCAACATCAAATTCGACTGTGTCTTTGGTGTGTTCTTGCGTGCTCGTGCAACAACTCGTGCTGTCTTGCCCTGCACAAATTGTAGCTTTCGTTGTGTCAGACTCGAAGGCTGAGATGTCTTGCAATACTTGGAAACTCTCCCCTGTGGCGTCCACAAAGTCTCATCTCTTCATCTCAATTTTTATCTTGTTCTTATCGTCACCAATCTCGTTTTCGGCGATTGTTCCTGCGTTTCTCACTGCATAACCCGTATTATTCTGCAAGCCACGAACCGGTGGTAGATGTTATCAAGGCAGACAAAAGAGGAGGCGAAAAGAAAGTCGACGACAAAGCGTGCAAACTCTGTCGGCGGCAGGCCAAAGGGGTTGACCAGTGGTAGAGGGGCAATTCAGCCCACATGCAGGCACAGAATGCCACTTTGTGCAGAAAAACAACAATCTGACAAAGCACTTTCCATCCTCCAAGCCCGTCAGATTTGTGGCTTGCAGCTGGAGATGAGAGGCGTGAATAAGGAGGAACTCGTGTGCTCCGCACTGTGGTAAACAGACGAACGGCAGGCAAGTACTCCGTACATATCGTGGCAGAAGTGACAGCAGCACCAAATTTCCACATTCTGCCAGCAGGAAGGGGCATTGCAACCGCCCAAACGCCCAGCGCTTCCACACATACAGTCTAAAAACAGTAAAATAAACCATGCGGCTGATGGCCCCTGCACGGAGAACAGACAACTGACAACCGATGATGGCTCACTATGAACCACGGTAGGCAGCAAGGCGAATCGCATCAGTCTCCTGTTGTCGGCCTTCAGTCTTCAGGCTGTGCCAAATATCATCGCCGACTTCCACTCTCCAGGGCCTTCGGAGTTGAAGAGAGGAGGCCCGGACTCGCATCCGTTTGCTTTGAGGTATCGATCCTTTCATTAGAGCTCTCCCATGCTTGCGTAGCTTGGGCTTCTTGGCCGTGCTGTGCTCGTGCTGTTCGGCGTACTTGTTTTGTCGTCAGATGTTGTCTCAATTGCTTTCTTTTTTGTAGGCTGTCTGTTTCTTAGTATGTCCATCGTACTCTTTGCTGGTTCCTACCCTTCAGCTTGTACTTGCTTTACCTCTTTCGCCATTTGTGCTGGCGTGTCTACTGCCCTTTCCTCTTTGGGATATATCTTCTTTCCCAATATTGCCAATTTTTTCCACCCGCTTTCATAGGCGAGGGAAGGGGCATCCTCCGACGATAGGCACTGGGACACTGGAGCCCTGGAACACTGGAAAGAACGACAGACAGTGCTCTTTCTCGTATTGCCAATTGCTCTCTCCGTTAAAAACTGAAATATTTCGATATGTGCATCGCACCTTCCATCTTGACCGTTGCAGATTATTGCGATATAATGCCGCTGCCACTTTCATGTTGGTCGCGCTTGCCGGTTTACCAGACACTTGGGCAATGGTGGGGGGCTCTTGCGCTGTATTTTGATTTCCGCCTCCCTCCTTCTGTGCGTCCCAGTGTGTTGACGAGCGTATCGGTAGCCAATAGAAAGTAACGATTTTATCCCAAAAAGGAAAGATCAAGTGTGGTAGACCCCCTGTCACTCTTTCACACTTTCTTCGCTCGCCCCATCTTGGCCCTGGGCGGCTCCTTCTCTACTTGTCAACTAGGGTTAGATCCCGTTGTAATCTCCACAATTATATTGGGAAAACAGAACTGACCTTTCCCCTTTCTCTTCGTCCTCTTTTCCTTCGCTTCCTCTGTGTTTCTTTCTCTGCAATTCTCCCCACTCTGCCCACGTTTTCGTCGTCAATTTCCTCAGCATCATTTCATTCCTCACCTTTCCTGTCAGATTCTATTCTTGTTTTGTACAGCGTCTGCCCTGCCTGGAACGGTAACACCGATCGACTGCCCGCCAGCGACAAGCTTTCAGTACAGTCGTCACACAGAAATATTCCCGGTGGCTCTGTTCGAGACAAGGCCTCAAAAACCTGCAAGACCTTTTGCATCCGACACAGTGCATTCCAGTTGCAAGGCCACGAGATGCCCACGATGCCACTTGTGTATCGCTCCTTGCTTCCAACCGTGAAGAAAAGTCAAGAATGTCGGGAAACAGAACAGGACATCTCCAGCGAAGTCCCGCAATGCAACCCCTCATGTGGCGCCGTTAGACCACTCAACGGCCGCCCTTGGGACGACATCGTGATAGTCCAGGACCAAGAGTGACAATGGATGCAATTGAGATACCCTCGACTATCGGTTGCCTGCGCATGCAACACGACAGCTGTCGGTCAACAGCTGGAAAGATGGCAAGACCCAAAAAATTGCCTCTATCGCTCCAAAGAGCGACATCCTGCACGCACTGAACACCGCATCATTGAATATTTTATGCATCTGAGGTTGCGTTTTCCACTGCTAGTCTGTCTTTGCCCGCCTGCTGTCGGCTACCAAACTCCCAGTCTCTTAGTTCACACACAAGGGTTGGGAGCTCCGCGCTTCTGGGCTTCTGGGCTTCTGGGCTTCTGGGCTTCTGGGCTTCTGGGCTTCTGGGCTTCTGGGCTTCTGGGCTTCTGGGCCCGTCTCTGGGAAATGAGACTATTGCCGCAGCAGTCAAATCAGGCCAACGAGAGCCCGGTATGTGCGCCACCGGACATGCGCTTCACCCAGCACCGCAAAGCAAAATGCAGCGAAAAGCAGCCAAATGCAAGCAAAAATCTGCGACACTCGAAAAGCACCACCTCGCAGTACCGTTCCTGCATGTGGCGTTTTGCCCCTTTCCGACATCACAACACCCAATTGGGTAAGATGCGAGTGCAGGGGCGTCGGGCGAGAGCCTGCGATTGAGGACAATTGAGAGAAGAGACTGGCGAGCTCCTCTGTGAATGAAGGAAATAGAAACAGAATATGGAAAATAGAAAGCGACAAAACACAAGACAAAAAGCCAAGGGATTATAGCAGAGACCGCCTGGCACAAGGCTCTGGTCGATGTTCCTGGCGACTTTATTTTGTGATCGCCACCGGCTTGTCCACAGTGGTCTCGCCCACTGCAAATCTTTTCCTCTCACGGTTACAGGTCAGCCATGATCCCTTCACTGTCCACGTTTTTTTTGCATTCCCAGCGGTCCCGTCAACTCCAGCAATCCAGGCAGGCCAGGCAGGCCAGGCGGCCCAGATGTATCCCTGTCCTAGATCTGCTCATCCGAAGAAAAAAGGGCTGAAGTGCTTCGCCTCGCCATGGGTGAACCGCATGGGGGTAGTGACATTCTGCGGACACTTTTGCCGCTTTGTTGCTACTCTGTCTTTTCTGTCACTTTTCCCACAACCGCGCGTGTGGTGGTATTATTGAAATTCGAAAAAAGGACCACAATTGAATTTTGACCGCATTGAATATTCACAGCCGCTGGGTTTTGGGAGCACAAAAACTGACAGCTTTGCGAAATTCGAGTGGCTTTGTGGCGCCTGCAGGGGCAAACCCAGAGAAATTCACAGCACTCGAAAGAAGAGAAAGCATCAGCGCAAAATCCGAATAGGCGTCTTCGTCGGCCTCATTCCCATCTTTCGGTCTGACGATTTTGCATTTGTACCTCCTTTTCCCTGCGGCTTTGACTCCGTACGGGCAGAATTTCTCAGGGGAAAAGCAGAAGGAGCAACAGGAAACACCACCAAAAGGACGAGGGGCGCACTCCTGTGGCTTGCGAGTAATGAGCGCCAAGGCGGTTTGTGGGAAAGGCGAGAAGCGAGAAGCGCGAAGGAAGAAAACAGAGCATTCAGGGTGGCATCTCATTACCACGCTGCAGAATGCAGACGGCCTCAAAACGCCCGTCAAGGTGACCACCGAAACGCCGGTGCCAGCGCCTCCAAAGTGAGGGCATCTTTTGTGAATTTTCACGATGCTTCAGAACATGGACCAAGCTCAAGAGCCGCGAGGCGAATTGCTATGAACCGTCTCGAAACGACCTCTGACTAGACACTAGAGCCTCCAGCCTTCAACTAGGATGTCTTACAGCACTGCCCTACGGAAATATCGGCCAATACCGATGCGGACCCTACGCAATATCGACTCTTGGTGTCCGAATGGGACTAGGTCGCGTCTCCCGCCGGCTCGACTATTGTGGGCTGAAGGAACAAAATCAGAATAAACCACAGAAACCACACAAGAAAAAGAAGACAAAACGCCCTCTGTCTTCACGGCCACGGAGAACAATGTATCTTGCTCCGGCCAAACACTTACAGCTCACTTTCCCTTCCACTTCCACCTTCTGTATATTCACTCTCCCTCTGTTCAGCCCACTACGAGGACTTGGCGCTATGCCGTACCGATGCACTCAGGCTTTGACGCTAGGAAGGGGACCGCCTGCTTCACTAGCTACCGAGCTTTCCAACGGAGGATCTAACTGGGCGCGGCCCTGTGGGTCGGATGGACCCTGGGCCTAATGGTTAATGCCAATTCAATGGTGCTATCTCGCGTTGCTTTCTTTCTTTTGGGCGTGTTTGATTTCGTTTGAGTTTTCTGTGCCGTCTGTTCCTGGTTCCTGGGCCTGCGGAGAATTGATTCCTTTTTCTGTTCAATGTTTTGCTGCATGGCGCTTCATTGGCGGCTCCACCCCTTTTCCATATTCCATCCCATATTCTGTCTCTTCTGTCACCATCGATTTCCACCTCCCACACCCTCCAGTCGATTGAACCCCTTTCGCCAAAAAGAGGATGGAGAGCGCAACAACACAAAACCGCCCAGCAAGGCGAACTGTCTTGCCTGCCAGCTTGCCCATGGCTTTTTCTATCCCACAGAAATAATTTCGTGGCAAGCCATGGAGGGCCTGAGAGACTTACACCAAACGACACCGGACACCATATGGAGTACTCCGTACTGTGCTCGACTTCACGCCGGCACACCCACTGGTCCATCCCATCCCGAACTTCCACACCCCCTGCCCACTCCGTCGCCTTTTCACCATTCGATGGCTTCCTTTCCTGTCTTCCTTTTCTGGGATCTAGTCTTTGCCCTGGCCGGCATGGCCTCCCACGCTCTGGTCCCGGACCCTCACACCCAAGTTGAAAACTTACTTAACGGCCCCGTCGTTCCCACCATGATATTGATTCTTGGTCTTCTTTTCCCTTTCCCTCCTTTCCTCTTTCTCTCTTCATCAACAACCGACGACTCCGCTGCTTGCCTTCCCTTCAGCGTCCCGCCACCCCAGGCTAGAGCATCTCTTTTTGCTCGTCCTTTCGTTACCCAGCTTTCAATAGCTCCCGTCTTGTTTCCCCTTCTGGAGCGAGACTTTTTAAGACTTTGTTGGTCTTAGTTCACTCCTTTCCTCTGACCGTCCATCTCTCCATCTTGTTTTTATATATACGTCCTGCCCTCTCCGGCACACCATTATCACGAACCTTAATACTCCACGCCCGCTTTAACGACATCATCGACGACTGACCACAGCAACGTCAACGATCCAACATGTCGCCCTCCATGAAGCGGTTGGCTTCGGCCGCCGCCATTGTGGCCCTGTCCGGATCGGCCCAGGCTACCAAGCAGTACGTGCTTGACAAGACCTACGACGCGAGCAACTTCTTCGACGAGTTCGCCTTCTCCACGGCCCCCGACCTGAGCAATGGTTTCGTCACCTACCTGAGCCAGTCGGCTGCTACCGATATTGCATGGATCTCGGGCGGCAAGGTCCATCTCGGTGTCGACTCCGTGACGTCTCTGACGACGGCCGGCCCTGGCCGTTCCTCAGTCAGAATCGAGGGCACGGACTCCTTCACCCACGGTCTCTTCGTGGCTGACTTTGCCTACCTGCCCAACCCGGCCTGCGGTGCCTGGCCGGCATTGTGAGTTTGCTTTTGGGAATTAAAATCAAATACACTTGGATGACAGGAAAACTAACCCGTGATAGCTGGATGTACGGCCCTGACTGGCCGAACAGCGGCGAGATCGATATTTACGAGTCGTGGAACGATGCCACATACAACCAGATCACTATCCACACCAGCCAGGGCAGCGCATGTACCTTGGTCACGGATCCTTCCGAGTTCACCGGCAGCATTCTGAGCCCCAACTGCGACAACTCCATCAACAACCCGCCAATTCAGTGGCCCGGCACTGGCTGCTCCATCGAGGAGGAGGTCGACAACGACGAGTGCACCAGCCCTTTTGCCGATTCCGACGGTGGTGTCTACGCCGTCGAGTGGACCGACGAGTACATCAAGGTCTGGAGCTGGAAGCACGAGAACGCGCCCGCCGACGTCAACAGCGCACACCCCGACCCGTCCACCTGGGGCATCCCCCGCTCGTACGTTGGCCTGCCCAACTGCGACGTCGACTCGTACATTGCCAACCAGCACTTTGTCTTCGACATTGACTTCTGCGGTGACGGCGCCGGCAACAACTTCCAGTCGTGCTCCTCCGACCTCAACAACCCCCTGTACCCGGCCACCCCCAACGGTTGCGCTGCCTACGTCGCTGCCCACCCCGAGGTCTTTGCCGACACCTACTTCGAGGTCAACTACCTCAAGGTCTACCAGCTCGAGGCTGTCCAGAGCTCGTCGTCCAGCGCCTCGGCCTCGTCCAGCGCTTCGGCCTCTGCCAGCTCCGCTTCGTCTGCTTCGTCGGTCTCGGCCAGCGCCAGCTCGTCTGCCAGCGCCAGCTCCGCTTCGTCGGCCAGCAGCGCCAGCTCCGCCTCGGCCGGCTCCTCCGCCAGCGTCGCCTCGAGCTCGTCCGTGTCTGCCTCGTCCGCCTCGTCTGCTTCGTCGGTGAGCGCTTCTGCCTCGTCCAGCGCCTCTGCCTCATCTGCTTCGTCGGTCAGTGCGTCCGGCTCGTCTGCCAGCTCGGCCTCGTCTGCTTCGTCGGCTTCTGCTTCCAGCTCTGCCTCCGACGACGGCAACGCCGGTGCTGGCTCTTCCAGCGTCAGCTCTTCGTCCGCCTCTGCCAGCTCCGCTTCGTCTGCTTCGTCGGTCTCGGCCAGCGCCAGCTCGTCTGCCAGCGCTAGCTCCGCCTCGTCGGCCAGCAGCGCCAGCTCCGCCTCGGCCGGCTCCTCCGCCAGCGTCGCCTCGAGCTCATCCGTCTCTGCCTCGTCTGCTTCGTCCGTGAGCGCATCTGCCTCGTCCAGCGCCTCTGCCTCATCTGCCAGCTCGGTCTCGTCTGGCTCGTCTGTGAGCTCCGCTTCGTCTGTCTCGGCTTCTGCTTCTTCTGCTTCTTCTTCTGCCTCTGCCTCAGGCTCTGCCTCATCTGCCAGCTCGGTCTCGTCTGGCTCGTCTGTGAGCTCCGCTTCGTCTATCTCGGCTTCGGCTTCGGCCTCGGGCTCTGCCTCGGGCTCTGCCTCTGCCTCTGCCTCTGCCTCTGCCTCTGCCTCTGCCTCTGCCTCTGCCTCTGCCTCTGCCTCTGCCTCTGCCTCTGC